>JAQHUG010000189.1:3318883-3371515 GCA_028555095.1 Dicrostonyx torquatus | reverse complement strand
CCTCCACAGCTCCCATCACTGTACCAGCGTCCTCCACAGCTCCCCATACTGTACCAGCATCCTCCACAGCTCCCATCACTGTACCACTTTCCTGAACAGCTCCCATCACTGTACCATCGCCCTCTACAGCTCCCATCACTGTACCAGCGTCCTCCACAGCTCCCCATACTGTACCAGCATCCTCCACAGCTCCCATCACTGTACCATCGCCCTCTACAGCTCCCATCACTGTACCCCTTTCCTGAACAGCTCCCATCACTGTACCAGCATCCTGCATTGCTCTTCTTCCCCACTGTGTTACTACATTAGTCTTAGCCTCATCTCTCATTTTAAGATACTCACTTGACTACCAAGTTCATAAAAATCCTGTCCTTCAACAATCCCTTACACGTTAGCTTTTGACTCATAATTCTTATCAAAAACATAGATATTGATTTGTGCTCACACAGTTTTCTATTCCCACAGGAACATGGAATTTCCGTATGGTTTGTTCACTGCTATATTTTCAGTTATTAGTACTTTGCCTGATGTAGGACAGGAATTTATTAAATAGTTAAGATATGATTAGCTCTTCCTCTATCTCAGCTTTTCGAGATGGTTGCATTACAGTACCCCAACAGCCAGAACTGTAACAATCATTTGGCTCTGATTTCTCCACATCCTCTCTCTAAGACTGATAAATGTGCTACGAGTTTGTAATTCCATCTATTATGGAGTCGGAGACAGGAGGACTGAGGATGCAAGTCTATCCTGAGCCACATAATCAAGATTTCTCTTAAGAAAAATAGGTGAATGACAAGATTTCTTACTGGGTAAAAGCAACTGCTGCCAAACCCAAAGACCTGAATTGGAGTCCCAGGACTCATCTAGTGGAAGAGACAGCCTCCTACTGCAGTCTTTCACCTCCGCATGCTGGCTGTGGCATGCATGTGTGCACAACCACTGCACTTGTGCAAACATTCACGCGTGGACAAATACACACAGTTCTGAGTCAGCAGGGAACTGGAAAGTGAGTTACCTCATGAATTTCAGGGAAGAATTGATAATAGCAGAAAACTTTCAGAAATGAAACCAGTAACCAGTGAAGAATAAAACTGATTTTCTTTTCTGAAAATTCTCTTGCACTGAGGTTATATGAGATCTTGGGACAATTCAGATTGGGTTTCATCTTTTTGTGAGATCCTGAAAAAAAAAGGCCATCTCCCCATCAAGATGTATGACTCATAGAAGTACAAGGCTACAGACAGACATCGGTCTTCAGATTTCAAAATCTAGAGGTTATTTCAACACACTCTGATGTTAATTTCATTTATCCCTACAAGACTTTCCTGTCAAATTCAGAAGAGCACCTTCCAGATCTCCTGTCAACCGCGGTATTAAATGCAGAAGTTCACTGTCAAACCTTGCTCTCACTCTGCCCAGTCTCTAAGCTCTGCAGCTGGAGCATTAGACTTTTTGTCTCCATATCTCAGCTCACAGATCCATCACAGAAATGCCTGCATTTTGAGATGCTCTTATGTCAGTTTCTCATGCAGTGTCAATTCATGAGAGAGGCTTGTCCGCATGAATACAGTAACACCAGCTACAGCCCTAAGGATACGGAGCCATCTGTTTTGATTGTACAGTCTCTGCTCTCTCTGGTCATGTCTGGAATTCATCATGACCAAGTTGCTTAACTCTTAGCTCACTGACTTTGGCAACGACAGCAGTTCCCTCTGAGCCTCAGTCTCTTCTGTTTTAATACGTATATAATGGCTGGGTTGTTGTTAGCTTGAAATAAGTAGCTGTGACTTCCTGTCATGGTGACCACTAAGCAGCCACTGCCTATTCATCTCTGAATGTCAACAGGGGACTATAGAATGTAGATTGATCCCCCAGTGTTCCAGGATGGAACTATATCTTATGATGTTATTTTTCAGTGAAAGAGTGTATTTAAAAGTAACTGTAAGTGCAACCACATCAGGTTTAAAATGTGAATTATATTGGCCAAGCAGAGCTCATTAAAAGACATCCCATTTTAGAAAAAGAAAGTCAAGTAGTTTAAGACTTTCCAGTTGACAAGTAATAAAATCATTGACAGATACAAACATTTCTATTCAATTATGTAGAAACTTTAATTCACCTTAACCTTTTCTGGTATTATTTTCCAGGCTGATTACCCTGGGTAACACGGTGTCTCTCAGATACAATGAGATAGGTTTTGATGATCAAATATTAAAGTCTTGTCATTGTGATAAAGGAATCACAAATTCAGGTCTGTTGCAGGTCTGTAGCACAATTGCACAGATTCAGAGGAGTTAAAGCTCAGTGCTCACATGGTGTCTTCTGGGAGGACACAAAGGTTTTGTGAGGTCAGCATTGTTCTCATGACACTCCCATCAGCACCACTCCCACTGAAAGACTCTAGAGGGAAGAGTGCTAGCTCGGCATAGTGATGTCACCGTATTTTCACCACCACGCCAGTTTCATTCATTCAAGAAGGCCCTCACAGGGCAGTAAAAGGCTATTAATGTCACTAGATATCAACTTGACTACCTACCACATATATGCTACATCCCAAAATATGATGGCTGCCTTCCAGGAAGGCCTTGTGTGAGTCACCTGTCGAAACAACTGCTGTGTGCACAGAACCCTGGTTTACCTGGACAGAGTAATGGGATGAAAGCCCATCATTGTTCTGACTATTTTGTTTGACAAATACTTTTTTGAGCACCAGATTGAAGGGATGTTATCATTTCAAGGAAAACAGCCACAAATCTCTGCAGTTTACGACAGCATTTGCACTTACACACGCACACACACACACACACACACACACATACACACACACATTTTGTATAATTTGGAAAATGTAGTTTCCTCACCACAACCTTGACAGAGCCACTTCAGGAACTTTCTGATAAGATTGACAATATTAGCAAGTCAATGACCCATTATTTAGATTTATTTAATTTAGTGTATTAATATTTTACAAATGATCAATGCATCATATATGGAAAATGCCCAAACAAATTGTAAAATTGAGTAATGGATTTTGTGTGAAAGAATACAAATAAAAAAGATACTGATACAGTCTTGTAACCCATATTTTAATTAATCTTTATGAAACTATTGGTCAGATTATTGGTTTAGTACCAAAGAACAGGATCTACAAATAATATAAAATAGCTATGAAATACTTTTCCATGTTCCAGCTGCATTGGTGAGTGGATTTGAGTTGTTTTTCATATACTTCAAACAGAGACTCATTTCAGCTGAATGACTGTTGGAACAGATGGAACCCAGCGGTCCTCCAAAGAGATTTATAAACCTGGAAGACAGCCCAACTCTTGAACAAAATAGATTTTAAAGTATAATCGTTTATTTCTATTAACATATCATAAGTTTGGTACTGTTATTTTTGCATCTGTTAATAATTTTAAATTTCTCAATTTTACTTTAAAATACAGTATCATTACTGTATAAATAAGATATCACCATCTAAAGGAAATCCCTGATATTTCCCTTTAAAAATCATATCTGAAGGTAGTAAAATTTAAAGTTTAAGAACCAGTGCCTACACCCTAACATCTACCCCAGGTGTGACCTACCTACTAGAGCATGTGAAGGGACTGGTCCTGTAGAACCATGACCACAGGACCTCCAGAACTCTGAGCAGCAGGATATCCTAGAGGAGTTTCGATGAGGGTCCAGTATTGATGGTGTACCTTGGACTTGACCAAGAGCACACTACACAATAAACACTTGCAAGTAAAGCTGTTTGTACAAAAGGGCAATACATACTGAGTGATGCACAGCAGCTCCCAGTCACTAAGATGAATGAAGTGGTGATTAAAAGGAGGGAAAGAAGAGGAGGTTTTTGTTTTCTAATTAATATGTTTTTGTATTTCATATTTCTATTAATATTTTGTTTCTTTTTAAATTTCCCTTTGGAGTTGGGGGAATGCCACAGGATAAAGAGCAGCTACGGAGGGATGGAGTAGTGAGTGGGTTTGGAGTGCATGCTGATTTCCAAAGAATCAATAAAAATTATGACTAAAAGATTAATAAAAATATTTCTAAAAACTGGTGCCTAGTCATTGAAGACTAAAGAAAGATCCCTTCTCACAGAGACTTTCTTTCCCTAAACAAGTTCAGATCTTTTTTCAGAAACAGAAACAAATATATTCCTGTGAAAGAGATGGCAAGATGGAAAATTTTGAGGAGAGTAGAATCTCAGAGAGAGATTGTATGCCCATGTACATGTTCTTCTGCAGCACGCAAACGTGGAAGAGGAACTAAATGCCCATAGCTTCGTAGCGAGTGAGGGAAGTGTGCTGGATATGTGCATTAGCATGTGAGTCAACCATTAAAAGGATAAAAGCCATGCCATGTGAAACAGCAGGGACTCAGCGTGGAGACCTGATGCCAAGGAAAATAAGCATGTCACACAAACTAACAGCTCTGGTACTTTCCCCGGGTGAAGTACATCTGGATGGCTTCCAGCCTGGGCTGTCACGGACAAAGCTTCTGTAAACATCCCTGCACACATGTTTTCATTTCTCTGGAGAAAACGCCAGGAGAGCAGTCTAGCTTTTAGGAAACTGTCTAATTATTGCTCAGAGTGACTGCACCATTGTACATTTCATCAGCAATGTGTGTGAGCCACTTTCTCTGTGCCACCGCCATATAGATGCCATCATTATGTTTTATTTTATTACATGAAAAAACAGCATTGTATTTTTTCCCTTAGCATGTTTTAGTTTAGCATGCAAAATAATGGGTTCCATCATGATGTCTTTGTATATCTGTGTCATTAGACTTTCATTTGCTTCCTTACTACAGAGCCCTTTCCTCTCTCCAGCTGACTTCCCTCCTTCCTTCCTGTGAGCCCCACCCTCTGCTTTTTAGTCACATTTTTTTTCACTAAACTCTTTTTTCTTGTTTAATCTAAGCATCCTAATAGACTTGTGGGTACCTCGTGTGGATTGAGTACATCACCTCATTGGCTGTGCCGCCAAGCATCAGCCAGTGTGACATTTGGACATTTACACAGCCTCACCGGTGACATATACTTTCATGTCTTTTGTGCATCTACAAATGGGTTAAGGACTTGTTACGGTACTTAAAGGCTATTTACATGTTCTAAATACCAGTCTATTGTAAGCTACAGTTTCTCTTTTTCTAAGATTTCTTTTTATTAATGTATATTTGTCTGTGTGAATGTATAACATGGTCGGGGGGTGACTGAAGAGGCCAGAAGAGAGCAGAGGGCAGGGGACATTAGATCCCGTGGGGCCGGAGTTACAGGTGGTTGTGAGCAGTCTGTGGGTTCTGGAAACTTAACACTGATCCTTTGGAAAAGAAGGAATGTTTTTAGCCACTGAGCCAGCTTTTCAGCCCAGATTCATAGTTTTCTAATCTATAGGATCATCTTTTGATTTTCTTGACAGAGAGTTCAGGTCTCTGATTTTAATCAGGTTTAGCTTTCTTGTTTGGGGTTGTGCTGTGGGTACCACATCTGAAACCTTACCCCTGACTCCATATTCTATGACTTTTCCCTTCCTCTTCCCTATGGTAGTCTACACTCCACTCTGAGTTCTTTTGCAGTCAGGCATGACACATGTTGGGGTAACACTTGTATCTTGTTGTCTAATTGGTACAGAAAATTTGAATTACTTCTTTATCCCATTTTAATCTTTTTTTATAATCACTTTAGCTTCTATTCTGCCTTCCACATACATTTTGAAATCATTGTGGTTAAATTCATAGAAGGCAACGATGAAACGACTAGTCAAATTAAGTTAAGGCTGCATACAAATGCTGGGGGAAATTGGCATTTTAACTGTGCCAGGTTTTCAATCCACGAATATGACATATTTCTCTGCTTGTTTTCATATCATCCTTCTATCAACTCTGAGTAGTTTTAAACATATAAACGCTGTTCATGTCTTGACAGTTTGATTTCTGTATTAGAGTCTCTTCCTGCTGCTCTGATGGAATGCTCTGATGGAGTAACTGAACGGGTAAGGCTCACTTCAGCTCACAGCTCTAGTTACAGACCATCATGGTGGGGAGATTCAAGCAGAACTCTATGTCCACTGTAGTATGTCGCATTATGATGTCTACCGTCATATGTTGCATTGTGTCTACCATCACGTGTCACATTGTGTCTGCCATCATGTATCACATTGTATCTGCTGTCACATGTCGCATTGTGTCTACCGTCATATGTCGCATTATGTCTACTGTCACTTGTTGCATTGTGTCTTCCATCACATGTCACATTGTGTCTTCCATCACATGTCACATTATGTCTACTGTCATATGTCGCATTATGTCTACCATCATATGTCGCATTGTGTCTACTGTCATATGTCGCATTATGTCTACCATCATATGTCGCATTGTGTCTACTGTCATATGTCACATTGTGTCTTCCATCACATGTCACATTATGTCTACTGTCATATGTCACATTATGTCTACCAGCAGAAGCAAAGAACAAGAGGAACAGGTGCTCGCTGCTGTTTGTTTCCTTTCCTTCCAGTGTACAGTCGCAATTCCTGCCCAGGGAATGGCGCCACCCACGGTTAAGATGTGTCTTTCCACATCTTAAAGTAATCAAAATTGCCCCTATAGGCAGGCCTGAAGATTTCTGTTAAGAGTAACAATAACCTTCACAATATCTGAGTATTTCACTCTCTTCCAAAGATCTGAAAGATTATTGTATGTTTTAGGTGTGTTTTCACATATTCATTCCAAGAACATAGAAATATATTTTTGGATCATTTACTTTATAGACTGTAATTTCACTGAGTTCACGTGTTAGTTTGAAGATGTTTTCACTGATACTTTGTTCTGTGTAGAAAAGCCACCCACAAAAAAATAAATAAATAAAAGAGAGAGAGAAGTTTAATACTTCCTGCATGCTTGCCTACCTGTAACTATTATGTTGAACAGAATTCCAGCAGTATACTAAATAATCAGTATCCCACCTTCCCAAATTCTAATAGGAAAGTATTCAATTCCATATTTCTATTCATTCACCATCCATCTGTAGCTGTATTGCCGTTTTTCTAAGCATTCATCACAAAAGGTATTTCAGTGTTTGCTTTTGTTCTTTTGTTGCAATTGAAAAGATCATCTTATCCACGCTCCACAGAGATCTTAACAAATTAAATAATAACCCAAATTTTCTGGTGGAAACAAAATGTTAGTTTGTACTTTGAAATATGATCAGCAGAAAAAAATCAAGATTATCCTAAGCTCCAAATAATAACCCATTCCCCTTGAAATTGGACCAGTCTTAATGTATTGGAAAATGACAGGCATTCTCTACTGGGGAGTTGATTCATTAGAGGATGCTGCCTACATCCAGACCCTTTGAAAGGTCCAGGAAAGGGGAGAGGGTTCTTCCCTCAAACTCAGAAATGGAGTAGGACTTAATGAGAGAAACGAAGAGATGATAAATTCTCCTCTCTACGTTTCAAAAGGATGGAAGTTTCTCTTCTACGAAATGATATAGAAAAGCAACAGGAACTGCTGTCATCTCCCCAGGGACTGTCCCTCCACAGTAATGCTTCCTTTCATTTCTATAGCTAGGATTTCCGTGTGTGTGCTCCATTTCCTCAACCAGTGTTGTTATACTAATTTCCTCACTCAGCTGTGCTGTAGTAACACTTCTCAAGTAGCATTTCACCAAATGGTTCAGATATGTCTTTCATAAACATCCCAATGTATGCAGTGTATCACAGTATATATTACATGATATGCTGCATTACATATATTATACACCTAAATTTTTCAGATTGACCATGGTCTTCCTTAGTTCTTTCTCTTAGGTTAAACTCATTTGGCAAATCTCCATTAATCAAATTAGAGAGACCTGGAGAGATGGTTCAGGCATGCAGAATGCTTGCTTCCCTTCTAGTGGACCTGGTTTCAGTTCCCAGTGCCCATGTTAGGTGACTTACAACCTGTAGCCACAGCTCTCAAGAATCATGAATCCAATGCCCTCTTCTGGCCTCTGTGGACACACCCACATATGTGGAACACAAACACAATCAGGTCTCCTGTTTTTGTATACACAGCAAACAAGCTGGTTAATCATATCTTCATGAAATCAGAGATGTCATTTTCCACAGGCTTGGTCACCAAGCCCTTCACTGATTTGCTTTCAAGATATTTCCTTTCTGGCTCTTTAGTCCCTTGTCTCTGACAATTTGGAATATTATATCCTAGCATCTTTTACATTATATCCCATGTAGACTATATGACAGTTTTCTGATCACAGTGTATTTTATTGGTCTTCAGGGATCATGTGCTGTTTGTGATATTTTTAAGTAAATAACTATTTAACTGCTCTTTGTTCTGTCTCAAACTCCTCATTCCAGCTGATTCAGAAAATAGTCACATGACATGATCTCTTCAAACCCTGCTGCTTACACACATATGTATGAAGATTTAGGGACAGGCACAATAGAGACTTTCCCATAAATTTAGGTGAGGTTTTAATACATGTGTGATAGCAGAACATATCAGGATGGTGGCCCTACAATTCAATGTTGCCAGAGCTAATAAATGGTGGAATTTAAGCTAGAGACAAGAGGATCTTGTAAGGTTTGTAAATGTGATCTGTGTCTCTCTACAATCAGTGTAGGAATTAGAACAAAGAGATGTGTACAGTGTTGCTTAACTAAGGTGTGCTTATTCAGTCATGGAGGCGCAATATCATTACACAGAATATCAACAAATAGCTTTAGATATCTTGTATTCACATTTTTACCAAAGTTTAACCTTGATGAAACACCAGTCATAGGTTCATATTGTGTCAAGATTCTGACTCTCTCTCTAAGATTTCTTGTCAAAAGCTGTTGAAGACAGATATAGAGAATATTTAGTTATTGCTCTCTTTATTTTTTTCTCTCTCTCCCTCCCTCTTTTTCTCTCTCTCCTAAGGTGTGAGTGTTGGAGCCCAAGACCTCTTATACATGCTAGGCAAGCTCTCTGTTACTAATCTACAAACACAATCCTTTCAAATATTTGTGGCAAAACCTTGCTAAGTTATTCAAGCTGCCCTTGAACTCATTCTATATCTCAGACAGGCCTTAAAATAGCAATCTTCCTGCCTCAATCTCCTAAATAGCTGTGCTGCAGATTGGAGCACTAGGTACAACTTTGACTTTTGTTCTAAAGTATCACATTTAAAACATTTGATGGGCTATTTAGTTAGCCTTTTCTAGAAAATCTCAAAATACTACACACATGCATGCACACACAGACACACACACACACACACACACACACACACCCTCATACCTGACCTTTGTTACCATATCTACTTGACATGTCATCCCTCCCTTTTGTCTAGGAAGTTGATTTGTGTAGCAAGCAAGACAATTTTGCTTTCTGTCCCAATGAGATATCATAGGGACACGTTTTCCTTCAAATCCTGTTTCTTAGTTGACCACTTTACAGTTCTCTTGCTAGCTGGTAAGAATGAGCAATGTTGCCATGGTAGCAGCTAGCAGCTAGGCGTCCTCTTTTGCTGATGCATAACATCCAGCTAATGGCTGCCATCCTTTCATGTTCACTGGTAGTTAAAGTAACAGTTTTGTTAAACATTCAGCAATTATTTTGAACATCAGAATTCTTTAGGAAGGGCAAAAATAGCTGAAGTTGCTGCTGCCCTAAATAGTTACTTTTTCCTTACTTCTCAAATCTAATCTGTCGTCAAGACTTGATGACTTTCCCCTAACCATATCTCAAAGAGTTCTCTTGTACCACCATTGTATAAGTCACAGAATTATGCCAGTGCATGCAAATGTGCGCATTCCTGTCACTCTGGGCAATTTGTCTTCCAATAAGGCCCTTGCTATCTTCCTGGGTTGTTTACATTCTAGAAAGATTGGCCCCACAGACCTTGATAACCCAGTGCACTAGTTATTTTATTCTGTAACACAGTGCATCCGAAAACAGCATAAAGGATGAAAGGATGGTTTTAACACATGCATTCTGCAGGTTCGGTCCATATCACTTTTCATAGGCAGAATGTTATACCCGTGAGAGCATCAGAAAGGGAGTTTTCTACTTTATACTAAACACACAGCAAAGAAAGAGACAGAAAGGAGGCAGAGATAGGACATCTTGGGAAAAGAAGTCCATTTCCAGTGACTTAATCATTTCTTCCAACTAGGTGCCACCTCCTAATGCTTCCAAAGCCCCCAAAATTAGCAACATCCACCAGTGACTAGGATTTTAGTGCATGAGCCTGTGGGGAACACTTCACCATCAAACAAGAACACTGACTTGTACCTTGCCTGTGTATTTTCTGGCTCCACCAATGAGTGATAGAGACAGGGATTAGAAACAGGAAGGAGATGAGAAATCAGATATTTCTTTTTTTTTTTTTTGACTTGGAAATAGGAATTTATTTTCTTTTTTTTTTTTTATTGATAAAAGAAAAATTTACATTTACTCCCCTTGTTCCCGGCTCTCCCGCTCCCCCCCCCCCCTCCCCCCGCTTCCTCACGATGGTGCAGGACACCCTGTCCTATGGGAAGCCCAAGGCCCTCCCCCCTCCATCTCAGTCAACTAACTTAATTCTTATGCAGTCAATAAATTGGCCAAGTCGTGAGAAGAAAGTAACTAAGTACATTTATCTAATCTTCAACCCAATCAAAGATCTGAGAAGGGAAATAACATTACCTGAGTGATTAGGAAGTGCAATCAAACAACTTCCAAAATATGTAACAAGTCACAGAGACAGCTGGCTACCTCAACTACTGACAAAATACATAAAAGCTGGAAATGGATAAGCAAAACTGTCAAATCCTGCCAAGACAGGGTAAGATGGTTTTGAAAATTTCCTTGCCTTCAAAAATAATCTGTCAGTTATACTAGGCCTTAGCCAAAGTTGGTTGCTTCAACACTGCAAATGTGACTTTGGGTGAAATCAGATATTTCTATCGTCCCTCCCAACCCTGGTTCTGACTCTGTGTGCGCCTAAAGTGTGCTGCTTCCCTCGGCAACCATGGTTCTGCTTCTGTTAGATGTCCTTTACCCTGATGGTTTATCACCTTCCCTCTTTGGCCCTCGGCCTCTGGTTCTCTGGCTCCTGCTCTTGCTAACTTCAGCTCATCTCATCACCAGTTCTCCACCCATCTACTCTGTCACCTCGGGAAGTGATTCACTAAGTTGATTTTAATTCCCTCAGTGATATACGTTGCATCATCTCTGTATATTCTTAGTTGCAACCTGACAACTCACTTCTTTGTCTAATTATTTTTGTAAACCATAAACATTTTTTTTCAAAGAAGAAGTTTGGGTTTGGTTAAATGTCTTCATCTCTTTACATGCAACATTTGATACCCTGCTGTGTCTTTTACAATGAAGATAAATATGCCGATATTAGCCTAAATGGCCTACAACCTGCAGTGTCCAATGCACCCATCCTTCCAGTCTCATGTGACCATGTGGTGCTCTCACTACATTGGCTCTCATTTAGTTTCTTGAATGAGGCAAATGCTCTTGTCAACAGCTGTTTGTCAGTTCTCCCTGTTTAGAAACTCTTCTTTCTATATATGCTTAGATTCCTCCTCCAGATTTCTTACTTCCAGAAGAAAGTGTCCAGCTATTACAGGCTATCAAAAATATCTCAGGCTTCTTTTTAGAGTCCTTATCAAAGCAAGCTTACATTTATTTGTCTGATGTTGTGTGTATCTCTGCTCCATCACTATACAATTAATACATAGTGCTTACTTTAGTCTCTGAGTATGTGACACAGTGCTATTTGGATAGATTAATAGCAAAGTAAAAAAACATTAGGGTAGGGGTGAAAAGAAGAAAAAGTAGGAGAAACAAGTAAACAATGTGGGGGGAGGAAATAAAACTAGTCAAAAAGTTAGTTTTTATATTTAGGGTTTTCTTTTTCAAAAGCAGATTTATTTTGGACATCTCACTTTCAGACTAGCAGCTTTGAAAATCTTGGCTGAATTCTGAAGATCTAGACGGAGTGTGCTACATACAATCAAAAAGAAGAGGGCTGTTTATGGACATTGTCTAGTCGCCCGTGAACTCAGAAGCAACCCTGTCATGTACTGAGTAACCTTTTAATAAAATAACATTCTATTAAATAAAAATACTTTAGGTTAAAGATAGAATGATTAACAAACACAAAAAAAGAAAAAATACAGAAATTTGCATCAACAGAATGGCTTGATTGGGTTGGACCCTGTACATTAGGGGTACTCACGCAGAAGAAGTAAGGCCAAAAGGCTTCTTTAGGAAAGAAGTCTTGGCCGGGATTCGCAATTTGTATCTGGGTACTGAAGGCACAATGTTTCCACCCAAAATGTGTATGTTGCAACCTACTTCTCAATTGTGAAATTTGGAGCCAGATCTTTTGGAAATTAATTAAGTTATGGGTGGGGACACTCACTAATGAGATTAGTGGCTTTGGGTAAGAGACTACATAGGGATCCTTCCTCTGTGGGTTTATGGCAAGAAAAGAGCCCTTATGAACCAGAAAGAAAATAATAATAGACACTGAAACTATGTGCAGTTTAGCTTGTGTTGCCAGACCTAGAACCATGGGAAATAAGTTCAATACTATTTATAGTGCAGTGCCTTGAACAGTCTCAGACAC
This sequence comes from Dicrostonyx torquatus, assembly GCA_028555095.1. Classification (NCBI taxonomy): domain Eukaryota; kingdom Metazoa; phylum Chordata; class Mammalia; order Rodentia; family Cricetidae; genus Dicrostonyx; species Dicrostonyx torquatus. Next base: position 3,358,887 of record JAQHUG010000189.1, on the reverse strand, counting down.
TGACAATGAGTTGAGACACCTAGCTCAGATTTAGCATCCTATAGGGCGATTTTTGCCAATGTATCTGGTTAGTTCTATAGACAGCCATTTTTAGGGTTTTTATGGCTGTGAAGAGACACCATGACCATGGCAACTCTTATAAAATAAAGTGTTTCACTGGGGCTGGCTTACAGTTCAGAGGTTCAGTCCATCCTCATCACGGTAGGAAGCATGGTGGCATGCAGGCAGACATGGTACTGAAAAGGTAGCTGAGAATTCTACATCTTGATCATCAGGCAGCAGGAAGAGACTGAGACACACTAGTTAGGCTTAAGCATCTGAAATCTCAAAGCCTGCCCCCCAGTGACACACTTCCTCCATCAAAGCCACATCTATCCCAACAAGGCCACACCTCCCAATAATATGAACCTATGGGGCCATTTTCATTCAAACTACCACAAAGCCTAAACCTCAATTATACTTGAAGATCAGATTGGAAGTGTCAGGGGAAAATGGGGCAAGCATAACCAAGGAACTGTGTGGCCCACACTGCTCTTAGACCAGGGTCATGTCGTCTAGTACAAAATAACACAACCTAAGTTCATGCTGAAACATTATGGATGCTATGATGGTATCAAGAAGGTATTGGGCTACGTGGTGCTGTATCCTTCTTAGGAGAAATGCCTTTATCACAGGAGGGGGTGAGCCAATACAGGGTGGTCTCTTGGTAAATGAACATTTGGCTCAATTTTTCTCTCTTCCATCCTTCTTTCTCTTACTACCTTTCTCCCTCCTCGTCCCTTCTTCCCTTACCTGCTTCCTTTCTCTCCTCCCATCTCTCCATCTGCCATGCTTCTCTTCTTTCTTTGTTGATTTCTTATTACTCCTTTTCCCTTTCCCCTTATTTCTCTTCCTCACTCTGTCTCCCCCGGCCCCGACCACCACTTCCCTTTTCCCTTTCTACCACTCTCTCTGTGCTTCTGTCTCCCAGGATGGTACAATATAACAATAAGGGACCAAAGGCAGGCTCTTGATTTTGAACTTAGCACCGCTTTGACCCATAGCCAAACTCTTGTTTACAATTCTCCCAGTCTGTGGCATTGCGTTTCAACAGCAGAAAACAAGCTATTCATTGTCATGGGTTAGTTGATGAGTATTTTCTGAAGAGCTAAGACTAGAAAAATGCCATTGAAGCTGAACATGGTTGAGAAGGAAGAACTGAAAACAATAGACCCAAACAAAAAGTGACTGAAGCATTTCCTCCCATACAGACCACTAATAACTGTTTACCGTCTAGATGGTCTTTAGTCATTTGGGGATGCTTGAGAACTTCTGGGCTGGGATAGACAGACTACATAAGATTAGATAAAGCAATACCCAGATGGTGTTCAGATGAAGGTCTGCACTGTGGAGGGTCCTTTGTGTTCTGTTTGTGGGGCTGATTACTGCACCAGAGAGTTCTCGTGCACCTCCTCTGTAATTGCCAGGTTTCTCTGCAGTGCCTGAGGTATACTAATGTAGTGCAGCATGTTCTCAGAAATGCTGGTGGCCCCAGAGCCCTGTTTAGTCTAAACCCTTTGGACCACTGTGCAATTTTAGAATACAATTGCTTTCTTATTTATGCCCCAGGAGAACCATACTTTGGATCTGGAAAAGTCTCCTTTCCTTACAGACTTAATTTGCTCTAAGCTTATTGCAATTAAATTGATAGAAACAGAAGAGCTTTGACGATATTCAATTAAATCTGACACAGCGTTTGACAATTTGGTGCTTGGGAAAGGAACAGTGTTCCTTCAGTAGAGCTCTGAAAATACTGTCAATCATCTTCTTTTCAGTAGGAATGGTTCAGTGAAAGAACTATTTGTTCCAAATGGTGGTTTTCCCACAAGTTTTCTGGGTTAATCTTAGCCTTTGTTACTTTTCTGGTAACACACACAGGAGCCAGGTTGGAAAACAGACTCTGATAGCTGGATTTGACACCAAGGCTCTGTGCTTACCAACACTGTAAGGCTGAGAATGTTGCTTACGTTTTCTCATCACCAAAGCAGGGAACAAAACAATACCTTAATGCCAGAATGACATTTTACTGACATTTACATATGATAGCTTTCTCTTCTCATAATATTTATTCTTATAAGTTGACTTATTTGCATGGGTTTTATTAGGAAAACATCCAACCTGTAGCAAATCAATTCATCCCTCAAATTTCCAGTACCTTCTGTCATAATTCACTTAGTTTCTTATACAGTTATACCCTAAAGATCACAAGCACAGAATAGACAAAGACAAAATTATAATTGCTATTTACAGATATAGCAACAAAATTTTCAGGAAACCTTGAATTTTGAAGTCTTTAGCCACCAAAACAATCAGGTTTCCGCCAAACCTGGAGGATGGTAGAACTGCCCTGCAGCTCACCCTGGGCCTCCATTCCAAGAATCTTTTCCAGCTCTCATAGCCACAGCATGGTTGGTGTTATGTTTTTGCTCTTTTGTAATCTTGCCTCCCCATTCCTGCCTTTGTTCATCAGCTCTTGCTCTTCTCTCTTTTGTTGCCTATTTTCAGTTCCAAACATCGAGATTTAATTCACTTCTAGATGACCCATTGCCATAAGACACCTTTATAAATGCTATAAAAGATAGGCTTACAAGTGCTAATCTTAGAAAAGTTCACAAATAATGATATCTCATTGTTGTTTTGGATGTTTTCTTTTACGTCAAAGGAAATGCAAGAAATTTGTTAATAGTTTGGGCTGCAGAGAATGAAAACAGATTCTGTCAGCAGAGGGGATTTGAAGATATTTATGATTTCCACAGGAAGAGGAAAGCGCAGCATGAGGGAAAAGAGCTCAGGATGTGTTGGGGAACTAAGAATCATGTGATGGTCTTTGAGCTCTAAGAGTTAAAAATGCGAAAGGGATTGGAGTGTTGCACGGGATGGCTGGAGCAGTATACTTAAATTTCATTGGCAGTAAGGGAACCTCTAGGTGAGAATAGCTGCAAGGACCATTCTGCCTTTATATGCTGACATATTTGTTTTCTCAGCTTCGTTCAAATTCTACTACGTCTATCATATGACATCAAATTTCTCTCTGCTTAAAGGACAAACACAGAGAACAGTCCTGCATTCCTGGTGGGAATGCAAGCTGGTAAGCCCCTTTGGATGTCGGTATGGCAATTTCTCAGAAAATTAGGAAACAGCCTTCCTCAAGACCCAGAAGTACCATTTTTGGGCACATATCCAAAGGATGCTCAATTGTGCCACAGAGATATGTGCTCAACTATGTTCATAGCAGCTTTGTTTGTCATAGCCAGAACCTGGAAACAACTTAAATGCCCCTAGACCGAAGAATGGATAAGGAAAATGTGATACATTTATACAATGGAATACTACACAGCAGAAAAAAAATGATGACATCTTGAATTTTGCAGGCAAGTGGATGGAACTAGAAAACATCATTTTGAGTGAGGTAACCCAGACCCAGGAAGACAATTATCACATGTGCTCACTCATAAGTGGTTTTTTGACATAAAGCAAAGAAAACCAGCGTACAAATCATAATCCCAGAGAACCTAGACAACAATGAGGACACTAAGAGAGACTTACATAGATCTAATCTACATGGGAGGTAGAAAAAGACAAGATTTCCTGAGTAAATTGGAAATATGGGTGGTGTGAGACAATGGTCTGTATTCTGTCAATTATATTTTAAATAAATGCTGATTGTCCAGTAGCCAGGCAGGAAGTATAAGTGGGACAACCAGACAGGGAGTGGATGTGGGTCAATGAGAACAGGAGAATTCTGGGAAGAAGGAAGTCTTATTGAGCAGTCCTGTCCCCACCACAGAAGAAGCAAGATGTGACTGCCCCGCTGAATAAGGTACCATGCCATGTGATTAGCATAGACAAGAATAATGAGCTAATATAAGTTATAAGAGTTAATAAGAATCCTGAGATACTGGGCCAATCAGGTAGACCTCTGTGTGATTTCTTTGGGACTTAACGACTATGGGAACGGAGCAGAACAGAAACCCAGACAACACATGGGGACCTTGGGAAAGGGTTGAAGGGGAGGGGAGAGGCAAGGAGGAGAGCAGAGAAAAATATAGAGCTCAATAAAAATCAATAAAAAATTTTAAAAAGAAAGAAAAAAGCAATAATAATCATAAAAAACCCTCTTGCACCCATTAGATGTACCCCTAGACGTCTTTTGTGGTTGTTTCATGGCCATGCAGTTTGTGACTATGCCAACACTATGTTGGCAGTTTGTGACTGACTTCTTTCCTTTTGCATAATGTTTCAGCTATCACCTGTGATATAGCATATGTTTATACATTTTATTGCTGAGTAAGAATTCAGTGTATGGACATACCATATTTGTTTAATTTATTCATCAATTTGAACATTTAAAAAAAGACAAATACAGAGTCATACTTAAAATTTTTATAATTTTATAATTTTGCATTTTGAAGTGCAGTGTGTGCATGTGTGTGTACTGGCTTATGTACCTCTAATTGTGCATACATGGGGAGACCATAGGTCAACTCTGGATGTCCTCAATGGATATCCATCTTCTTTTCTGGCAGGGTGTCCTACTGAATTTGGAGTTTATTGATTCAGTGAGATGGGACAACTAGTTCCAGGGGGCTATTTGTCTCTGACTTCCAAGAGGCAGGCTGATAAACAATCCTACCAAGTCTCTCTGGAGATTCCAATTCATGCCCTTATGCTTTTGTGCAGCAAATTCTTGTTTGTATCCTCAACCGCTACACCTTGAGCTCTTTGTGAAAATAAAATATGTGTGTGTGTTCAGTCTCACAAGCTCTAAGTCATGATGTCAGAAAAGATAAGTCACATTCTCTTGGTTACTGTAAACAGAGAAAAGAGCAAATGTTTTAGTTTAACACAAAGAACAAAGAACAGAGGCATTCTTTCATTTTTAAGGAGTGTCAGGAGAGAAACTGTGTTCTTCATGGTGGTGGTGGGGAACATATGAAAACAAGGGGATGTATTTTACCATAGTCTGAGATTTCTGTGAATTGTCTCAAGAATATCTAACTGCTGCGGTAAATACCTTCATAGAAAAAAGACTAAACAACTGCTTTTTATAAAAGCAAATTTGGCATTTGGTAAGTTGTATCATCTGAACCTGACCTTGGTAGAAACCCCTGTCACCTGTTTGTACTCCTTTCAGCAATAAAATAAAAGTGATCCACTTTATTCTCACTTTCATTTTTCATTGATATCTTCAAGCAGTAACCTTTTGTAACAATATTTGACTATATAAAAATAGACAAATCAGTATTTGACTCTTTTTTAATTTGGTTGGTTTTGATCATCCTTACACTGTATTATTTCACTGGTATCTGTTGCCATTACTTCACTATTGAAGTATAAGACATCATGGCCAAGACAACTTATAGAAGAAACTATTTATATGGGGTTTACAGATTCAAAAGTTTAGAGTCTATGAACATCATGGCACGGAACATGGCAGCAAGCATGCAGGAATTCTGCTGGAGCAGTTGTTGAGATCTTCAAGCACACGACAGAGAAGACTAAGTGAGAAGGGTATGGGCATTTAAACCTCCAACAAGACCACACCTCCTAATTCTTCCCAGGAAGTTCCACCATCTAGAGACCAACCATTCAAAGTTATGAGCATATGGGGGCCAGTCTCACTGAAACCACCACAGAACCCAGGTTGTTTTTTTCTATGACACTCTCTTTGCTATTCTTGTTTATTACTTTCTTCACTAGCATTGAAAGAAATTAATTTCATTACAACACTGTCATACATAATCATGATACAGTGTTATTCTTCATCACCCCTGCTGGCTTCATTTTCCTTTTATTATTGAACACCTTCATTTTAGCTCTGTGGTAGAGTACATATATACCATATGCAAAACCATTCAACACCAAAAATACAAACAAAGAAACAAATAAATAAATTTTGCTATTGACTTAGCTCATTGGTGTTTTTAGCCTCACTCTTTTACTTGTGCATAAGTTTATAGATAAGTTTCCCTCAAAGTACAAAATTACCTGCATGCTGTGAGTTCAGAAATAACTTCTGTTATTCAACTAAATATGTATTCCAATTTCCATTTTTATTTCATTGAAAAATGGATTAGTTAGAGGTCTGATTTTTTTAATTTAAAAAATGCAAAAAAAAATTAAAAATGCAAAGCTAGTTTTCTTCTAATTTCTTTATTATTATTTATATATTGATTACATTTTGGTCAACAAAATGTAGTATCATACACTGTAGTATCACTCTCCAAATCTGTTCAGATATTCTTCAAAGAATAGAATACCATCAGTTATATATGTATTTGTTAACTAACGTACTTTACATCATTTAAGACTGTGTAAATAATTGCATGTGTGCTATATGATTACAAATTTGAAATTGTCATGTTCTCAGAGATGTGATTCTTTAAACCTTTTAAAGTAACCATTTATAAATATGGAGAAGCTGCTTCCCTTCAGAATCTGATTTTCTGATGCAATCACAGTGATTGACTTTCTGTAGGCAATATTCAAATGGTATATCTTTTCTCCACTCATCTTTTATTATTTTCTGCATTGTTATGTTTCAAAAATATCTGCAACAACTGATTAACAACTTTGTTTATCTTCTATAACAGTACTTTTCTTTTGTCAGAATATTTAAGTCTAATTACACATACAGGTGACTGCATTACTATTATTGCAAGGCGCTCCTTATTTCTACTATTTATAATCTGCCCCACTTTAAATTTATTTTCCTTCCTTTCCTTAAGATCTCTTTTGTATTTTTTACTTTCTTAGTTCCTGCCTATATGAATATGAAAATTATATAGCCCTTTACTCTTCTGTGAAAGATTTCAATATTTTTCAAGAAGTTAAAACATGGTTCTGTGATTTATTGAGTCTAATATTAGTTCTTTTTTAATAAAAGAAATAGAAACAGTTTATTAAGTAAGAGAAAGGCACTACAGAGACCAAATGTGGGCTAATAAACTGGGAAAAGGCATCCACCCAACCCTTTAATTTCCTTTTTAATTTTTCTCTTGGACTAAGGTCAGAAACACTTTAACTCCATCTCTGCTCTTTAGAACTTAGATGCAATTCTATGGTATAAATAAATATTGTATATATTGCAAACTCAGCTCGATACCAGTAATAAAATTATTTATCAATATAATTTAAATTTTAGTTTTGTGATTCTAGTTATTTCTCGAGTGTTACCATAATTTATTTACATAGATAAAGCTTGAAATCTCTGCCCCGTACATAAAAAAATCTCTTTATAAAATGTGTTTGATTCTGTATAGCCTTAACATACATACATTTTGTAGTGTTGGGAATTGAATCCAGGGTCATGCACATAGTAGGCCGGCACTCTGGACTGAGCTTCACCTCAGCTAGATTCTGTGAATCCTCTCAGTCGTGAGCTTTAATATAGCTGGGACCTCAGCCTTGTGTGTACGGTTTGTTTGCTTGTCATTTCACCCATGGCTGCCTTTCTGTGACCGCACAATAAATGGATTCCTATAGAATTGGCTTTAATATTACTGTCTCTTCCTTTGGAATCAAATTAACTCAGATTCTTTTTTTTGTAATTTATTTTATTTCATTATTTTAAAACAACAATCTTTTTTATTTTACATACTAATCCAAGCCCACTCCCACCTCCCATTCCCTTCACCTTTCCCCCACCCCACCCCCATCCACTCCTCAGAGAGAGTAAGGCACATTATTTTATGCTAAACAAGGTATCCATCCAAAGAGAATGGGTACCCAAAAAGCCAGTACAAGTAGTACGGAAAAATTCTGGTGCTGCTGCCAGTGGCCCTGCAGTCTGTCCCAGTCATACAACTGTCACCCACATTCAGAGGGACTAGTTTGGTCCTATGCTGATTCCTTCCTGTTCTACTGGAGTTGGAAAGCTCCCATCAGCTCAGGGATACCGTTTTAGTGGATGTTCCCATCATGCCCTTGACCTCTTTGCTCTTGTTTTCACTCCTCCCACTCTTCAACTGGACTTTGGGAGATCAGCCCAGTGCTCAACTGAGGGTATCTGCCTCTGTTTCCATCAGTTGCTGGATGAAGGTACTATGGTGACATTTAAGATATTCATCAATCTGGCTACAGGGCAAGACCAGTTCGGGCACCTTCTCCTCTATTACTTAGGGTATTAGCTGGACTCATCTTTGTGGATTCCTGAGAATTTCTCTAGTGCCAGGTTTCTTGCTGGTCCCATAATGGCTCTCTTAATCAAAATATCTCTTTCCATGCTTTCATCTCTATTTTTCCTCCATCTCGTCTATCCTTTTCCCTCAGGTTCTTCTCCCCATCCCCTTCTTCACTCCTCTACCTCTCCTGCCCTCCTTTTTCCTCCCACCACCATGCTACCAATTTTGTCAGGCAATCTTATCTTATTTCCTCTTTCCAGGAGGACTTACGTATGCTTTTCTTAGGATTCACCTTGTTACTTAGCTTTTCTAGGATCATGGACTATAAGCTATTCTCCTTTGCTTTATAGCTAGTATTCACTTATGAGTGAGTACATACCATGTTCATCTTTCAGGGTCTCAGTTACCTCACTCAGGGTTGTTTTTTCTAGTTCCATCCATTGCATGCAAACTTTATCCCAGAGGTGCAGGGATGTTTCAACATATGAAAATCTTTCAATATAATCCACTATATGAACAAACTAAGAAAAAAATATGATCATCTCATTAGATCCTGAAAAAGTCTTCAATAAAATCCAACAGCCCTTCATGACAAAGGCCTTGGAGAGATACAAGAAACTTATCTAAACATAATAAAAGCAATATACAGCAAGCCGACAGGCAACATTACATTAAATGGAGAGAAACTCAAAGTGATCCCACTAAAATCAGGAAGAAGTCAAGGCTGTCCACTCTCTCCATATCTATTCAACATTGTTCTTATAGGTTTTGGCTAGAGCCATAAGATAACAAAAGGAGATCAAGAGGATTCAAATTGGAAAGGAAAAAGTCAAACTTTTGCTATTTGCTGATGATATAATAGTATACATAAGGACCCCAAAACCTCTACCAAGGAACCCCGACAGTTGATAAGTACCTTCAGTAATGTGGCAGGATACAAGATCAACTCAAAAAAAGTCAATAGTCCTCCTATATACAAATGATAAAGAAGCTGAGAAAGAAATCAGAGAAACATCACCCTTCACAATAGCCACAAACAACGTAAAATATCTTGGGGGTAACAGTAACCAAAGAAGTGAAAGACCTGTTTGACAAGACCTTTAAGTCTTTGAAGAAAGAAATTGAAGAAGATATCAGAAAATGAAAAGATCTCCCATGCTCTTGGATAGGTAGGATCTACATAATAAAAATGGCAATCCTACCAAAAACAAACTATAGACTCTATGCAATCCACATCAAAATCTCAACACAATTCTTCACAGACCTTGAAAAAATAATACTCAACTTCATCAGGAAAAAAGAAAAACATAGGATAACCAAAACAATCCTGTACAATAAAGGAACTGCCAGAGGCATCACCATCCCTGACGTCAAGCTCTATTATAGAGCTACAGTAATGAAAACAGCTTGATATTGCATAAAAATAGATGGGTTGACCAATGGAATCAAATCAAAGACCTGGATATTAATCCACACACCTATGAACACCTGATTTTTGACAAAGAAGCTAACATTATACAATGGAAAAAAGAAAGCATCATCAACAAATGATGCTGGCATAACTGGATGTCAACATATAGAAGAATGCAAATAGATCCATATCTATCACCACATACAAAACTCAAGTTCAAATGGATTAAAGACCTCAATATAAATCCAACCATTCAGATTCTTGCAGAAGCACACGCTGAGTATTTAAAGCACCCCTAAGACCATAAACCAACAGTCAGATCTCCAGAGTGGTTGTTTGAGAGATGGGGCACGTCTAAAAGGCAGAGCCAAATGAGATGTCTTCAGATCATCTTTGTCATGACCCTAAAGAGGCCTGTGGTACCCTAAGCCCTCGATTCTTCCCCTCTTTTGCTCCCTGGCCACAAAGTAAGTATTAATCCATATTGTCTTTTAACCACAGTGTGCCACCATGGGCCCAGAGCAACAGGATCAAATGATAATGAACCTAAGACACGATCTCTGTACAACATTCTATTTCCAGCGAGTTACCAGAAATTAGTATATGGTACATATCAAACCCACTCTTTCAAAATAAAAACTGCTATTTTATTCAACATGAAAGTGTGACTGCATATAGATTATACTTGGATATACACTTACCTTTCACAATATGTTTCTCTATACCTTAGTTGTTACCTAGACAACACATAGCAAGATGGCTGTTAAATGTTGTGTAATCGGTAAGCTGTGTTAACTTTGGGTAGCATTGTGTTGCACATTCCTCCTGATATCCTGTAGGGTATTAGGCTGATTTATACAGAAGACAAGCCTTCTGTCCACATACACAGTCTGATGTGTGGAGGCTCAGAACTCAGAATGATGAGGCTTGCAGTGGACAGTTTATCTTCAGTATTATATTTCAGTTCTGCTTTACCATCTGCACTCATGTATTTCTTTCCATTTAGATACAATGCATAATGGTAAACTAACATAGTCTAGATTTTCTAATTTAAATGCTTTCTTAGTATATATTCATCATACATGCTGGTTTCATTATGACATTTTCTTATATGTACATGATGCATTTTTATCATATTCAGATCTGTTCTAGACACTTTTCCTCCAAGTTCCTCTAGGAAATGCCTAATAGATACTATAAAAAATATGAAAGCCGTGTTTTACATTTGTCATTTAGTTTTAAAGCTACATTAAGAAAAATAAATTCTGTGATTAAGAGTAGAAAACTTTCAAAATGTCAAAATTCTCAAACTATAGTGAATGGAATATACAGCAATTCAAATTCTCTCAAAATAAAATTGAGCAATCATAAACACTGTATTAAAAAATAGTGGAGTAGACTGTGGGTTTATTGTCATAATGTAAGAATCAATGGTGTGTATGATACCTTAATAAAAAGTCATCTATTTATTTACTGCTAAGTCCATTCATTTATATTTATTATAGTGTATCTTTATCTTAAATGGTATTTGAAATAAAGTACATTTCTTTAAGTGCTTGGAACCAAACCTGGGTGTCTGTATTTGCTAGGTAAAAGCTAAATCACCAACCCCACAAAATCTTATTATATAAAAATGTCTATTCTGAGTCTCTACCTATAAATCCCTGTTGTTTCTCTATCAATACAATACAACCTTAAAAGAATTCTTCTGGTATCGTACATCAAAGAAATATATCTAAAATGATAGAAGACATTTACATACAAGAGAAAAATGAGAAAATAGAAATGTACTTTGAAGTTATCCCGGTCTAGATTTAAGCCTTCATTTTCATTAAACTAGCTATGTGACTTTTGGCAAATATTACTTATTCAAGTTCATTTGTCCATAAGGAATGCACAAGTTTTGTAACTAGAAGCATTACCATGCCTCTTATCTGTGAACATTAGCTTTGAAGCTTTAGATATGTGTGTTTCACTGAAATAGGAAAGAAGTTAAGAAATTGCTCAGGGACTGTGGGGAAGTACTTTCCAGGGAAGACAGCACACTGATAGAAAGTTAAAAGGAAGCAATGGAACAGGTAGGGTTAAACTGGGATGAGAAAGCAGAGGGTAGGGTAGAAAAGGGAGTACAAGGAGTGACAAATCCACTAAAGACCTTTTAAAAAACAAGTGGGTTCAAAATTTATGATGTGAAATTCACAAAGAATCAATAACAGTTTAAAAGATACATGGAAACTTCCTATTGTAGAATCCTACACACAGAGATATAGACAGAAGTCGAGATAGATAGAGAGATGAGGGGGAGATGAAGTTACCCTAAAATAGGGCAACAATACAACAGTGTCCCTATAGACACTACAGTTTAATAAACAAAAAGCCCAGTGTCAAGAACAGATTACTTTTGCGGGGAGCTGGCTGCTGAGCAGTGAGTTTCCATAGATACCCAAATATCACAAGCTACTGCCATTGTTCTTGTTTACCCTCCAGAACTTGACTATAAGACCCTATTGTTGAAGAAACCACATACTTAAGATAGAGAACATGATGAAATTAAAATGGTATGGATCTGGAAACCTTATCCATAATGGTTCGCTTTTATGGTGCTGGAAGGTGTTATGTAAGTTACTAGAGGAGAAAAGTAATCATAAGTCATATCCAGGTATGAATCGTGCAGGCAGCAATGATGACTGACCTGACAAGACATGCTTTCTGGTGCAGTAGTGGCACAGACTTCACAGGTGTAACCAACCACTCTTCAGTTGAATTTAAGACCACAATATGAAACTGATACTTGGCAACATTTTTTCAGGCCAAGAATATGAGCTAAGCAGATCATATATTCTAGAGGGGTATGAACTAGAATTACTCTGCTAAGTGAACATCATATTAAGCTGAATCCTAATGACTTATTGTTATACCCATAAATCAATGCATCTCTCAACCCTTGTTTAATAAACTTCTGTTTGCAGTATATGTCAGTTAACACAGTGACCCACAACTTCCTATGGTGCAGAGAGAATAAGAGACTTCACAATGCCTGGTGCTAAATGGATCATATATACCATACCCCTTCTCCCAAGGCTCAGAAATCATTGCAGAAGAAAGGACAGGCAGAGTGTAAGAACTAGAGGTCATGGATAACTATAGGGACTCAATGCATTCTGGATATGGAAGGTCAGCTAGCTGCACATATGATCTCATAGTAACTGAAACACCACAGGTGAAACCTGGGCAAGCCAAGCTGCATCAAATCCCATCATGGAGGTGGAAGTCAAACTTGAAATCCCACCCCTTGCTGTGAAGTTGGTGGCAATTGTTAGTGGCCGGGAGAGAGAATTTTCTCTGAAATTATTGTTTCTGATAATCAGACACTGCTCCAGTGAAAGATCGTGCATCCAAGAATATTTGGACAATGTAAAATGATCTCAGTGACTCGGGCGGTGGTGGCGCAAGCCTTTAATCCCAGCACTCGGGAGGCAGAGGCAGGCAGATCTTTGTGAGTTTGAGGCCAGCCTGGTCTACAAGAGCTAGTTCCAGGACAGGCTCCAAAAAGCCACAGAGAAACCCTGTCTCTAAAAAACAAACAAAAAAATGGTCTCAGTGGATTAAAATGTACGTAGATAGATAGCTAGATACAAAGTTGGATGGGTAAGGAAGGGGAAGATTGTCTGTGAGGAGTGGAGGGGGTGGTGAATGCAAAAATGAATGTTGCATGAAACTCTCAAAGATATAAAATATGAGACAGTGAACTGTGATAAGTCACACAACTATAAACTCCACAATACAAAAAACCAGTCTGAAAAGAGGCAAAGTTGAAAAGGAAATGTGTTGGCACTGAGGTTCTAGCACAGTGGTTCTCATGTGGTGGTGGTGGGGGGTCCAATGATCCATTCACAGAGGTCGTATATCAGATATTTGGCATATCTGATATTTATATTACAATTCCTAATAGTAGAAAATTACAGTTATGAAGTGGCAGCGAAAATAATTTTACATGAGGAACTGTATTAGAGAGTCCCAGTATAAGGAAGGTTGAGTTGAGAACCACTGGTCTAGGGGCTGTTGGAGAGAGGGAGGGGTGGATATGGTCAAGATACATTGTGTACATAACATTCATAACATTTACAAAGAAGAAACTTTTTAAGTGAGAGAAAGCTATCCTGTCAAAAGCTATAAAAATAAATGTGACTAAATGTTGAGTAAAAGAAGCAGCTTATGGCTTATTTGGATTACATATAGTTGTAATCAGTTTTGTAAAACCCAGTGACTATATATCTTAGGAATAGACACACACACACACACACACACACAGAGTAATTCTATGAGGAAGTAGACATGATGTCTCTCTTGGAGAGTGTGTTTGTTTAGGAATAAAAAAGGATATGCAGTCCTTGTTTCCTGTGAACATCTATTGTCAGGCTACCTGTCACATGTGCATCTAGGGACTCTCAGTGCAAATACTTTTATGTTCTCTTTTAGGAGAAACTCAAAAGTCTTGAAGCAAACCTAGGAAACGTACTTTTGTGGTATGCGTTCTGTCCACCTCACGCATGCTCAAAATGACTATTTTTGTCCTCCTTGCCCTGGGGCTCAGCTCAGCTCCTAACAGAGTCGAAGGCTTTAAGCTAAGAAGAAATAGAGCGAGGAGTTATTTGCTTGTCTGTTTCCTCCTCCTGTTCATGGCTGTTTGGAAAGACCCTCCCTTGGCATTTGAGTAAGCCACAGAAACCAAGAGTGTTTAGGAAGTTCTCCTCTTAGCATTTGAGTAAGCCACAGGAGCTTTCATTTCCTAAAGCAGACTCTAACACAGACTCAGTCTCCCAATTAACTACTGTTAGGTCTCAGCCCCTTTGTCCAACCACACTTCTACACAGCTGCCCTCTCCCACTCTCCCTCACCTATAATCACGGCAAGTTGTCCTGTTTCTTTGACTCACAGCCCTTCACGTCACATAGAAAAATTGTTAAGTAGTGGATGCTTTTCTCTCTGAAGCAGCCTGCTGTTATGGCTGCCCAACATGAACACACCCAAGGATAAAAGCCATAGGACTTCCCCCTTATGGGTTATCTAGCCTGTTTCTTCAGCCACCACTAGAATCATGGAAAGTAACACCCAAACCATCCCAAACAGTTGAGCTATTGCTATGATGGCATTTTCTCTCATCTACCATTGTCCTTACCTCTTAACTCTGCTTCTAACACTAAGAAAGACATGCTGAGCATTCGAAGTTGGTGTGAGCTGGGTTAAGGTCTACTTCTCCTATGCTCTTGGCATGATCCAGGATGCTTTCTGCCAAATTGCAGGCAGCTGTGTAAAATCTTGTACTAAAGAATAACCAAACACGTTAATTAGGTATGCTGGTACTATTATTGGTGAAGATTTATAAGTTTCCCTTTTAAGTTTTAGATTTATAAGCACCTGAATAATCACTTGCTCTGTCCAACCAGGGCTGTAATTTCCTGTGAGAACACAGGTACACACATTTAACACTGCAAAGTATCATGGATATTTTGAGTTATGCAGACTCATAAGATTTATGTACTTGTTACACAGCAGTGTTCATCAGTTCTGCTGGCTAACACACATGATGTCCTGATGTGTAAGACAGTTTGCTCCTTTCTACTGAACCAACACTAGGACTTCCCAGTCTCCTGAGCCTTGAATATTGCCTGCCTCATGCAGAGTTGTCACAGGTTTAAGAAGGAAATGTGCTCATTTTGCTTTCTTGTATCATCCCATAGTTAATGATAGCAGTCACTAGAAGGGATTCATTGTACTTCCGGCTTTATGTCGAACACTATAAAGAGCTGGGAAGCCACTACTCTTGTCTTTATCACAAAAAAACAAAAGATGAACAAATTAGAAATCAATGACTACTTTACACTCATAAAGAAGAGATTGTGAATGAACTATCACCATGGAAAGATAAATTTAGAGATACATACCAGATCTACCAGTTTACAGAAAAAACTAGAAGAGATGGAAAAATATAGAAACCCTTAAATTGGGGATTTTCATACACTTCAGAGGCTGTAGTGGCAAAAAAAAAGTAGATAACAAGAAAGAACAAAAGATCAATGTACTCACTTATGTGGAAACTCTTTAAAAAGGTATAAAAATAAATACCTTTTGTGGAGCACACTTATAAATCCAACATTTAGGAGGTAGTAATAGGAGAATCAGGAGTTCGAGGACGACTTGAACCATGTAGTGAATTTGAGGCAAACCTGGGCTACATGAGACTCTGTCCCCAACAAATAGACAAAAATGCTGGAAGAAGCATGAAGTGTTCTCTTGATGTGTGTCTTAGTAGTCTGGATATTGAGGAAGAATTTGTGAGCTTGAAAATAGAGCAATAAAATGTTCTAAAAGGAAAAACAACGCAAAGTATGAAATAACAAATCTAGATAATCTGAGAATCAAAGGTTGCAATTGTAATGCTGTCAGGAGAGGGAAGCAATGGAACGAAGGGTTTCCCCTGATCAGCTAGGAAAATTCCTCTATTAGGGAAGTATGGCAGAATCGACTTGTAGTATACTGGAAACCTCATAAATAGATTTATAATGAAACACAAGGCAAATTAGCAGGTTACCAATAAGATCAAGAGACTTGATCACAGTTCTTCCATGTTGACACATTCTTCTCTCTGAGTAGCAGCAGAGATCAGGAACAGAGTGTGTTAGAGGCTCCAATCCTGAGATTGGACCGCAGGTTTGCAGTGTGTCTCTGGCGGTGTCCTGCCTTGTACAGCATTCTCCTCTGTACTCACTGACTGTTCCCCATAATGACCTCCAAAGACAGAGTCGCTGCTGAGGTGAAGCCTAAAGAGGCTGTAATAGCAGATACTGTTCTGGCTCTTTATCAAGTTTTAATACCCTATATTGGTTCACAGCCACTGACTAAGCATCTTAACCTTTGTTTAGGAACTTATCAAAGTGAAATGCTTTGGTACAGTGTATTTGGGAGCAAGTTTTAGATACATGCGTCTGGTGGGATAGCATTAGGAAATATACATGAGGCTATACCTTTAAACTAATGGGTGGTTGATATCAAATAGACAAAGAGCACACAGAAGTGAAAAGGAGGACACTGGGTCAGTGTGACTCAGAGAAAAAGAACTTTGCATTTGAGGTGTATGTGTGTGTGTGTGTGTGTGTGTGTGTGTGTGTGTTGAATGTATCCCCAGCAAAGGCATACATTAATTATGTATATAGGAAAGAAAGCTGAAAAAGATGTGATATGGTAATGATGACACAAACTTAACAGAAGACAATGTGTGGTTTAAAGCCTGAGACATATATTGTTATTTGAAATAATAAGAGAAGGCTATAAAAGCCATACGAGGAAGGGGGGGGGTCTTGAATGACAGACACAGTAGAGATATGTAAAGGAAAGATGAGAAAAGAAAGGCTGGACCTAAAGTCTTCATGGGATTCCTGCCTACCTTCAGAGTATGACAGGAAAGAGAAAGGAGACTCTGGATGGACCCAGGACACATGGTATATGCCTCTATGCCTCAGTTTTTCATCTTTACAGGCAGAGTGTTAACAGTATGGTTAAGAAAATATGAAATTGGCAAAGCATCAGTATAGTATAATGGCTGGGAGCACATCTGGTAAGATTTTATGGGCTTGTGTTTCTACTCTGACACTCATTAGTTGTACGGAAGGTAAAGGAGAAAAAAAAACACCGTAGATTTTCTTCTGAACCTTCTAGTCCTTGGTTCTCTTGACCTATTCCAATAATGGCCATTCCGATCTTGAAATAAAGCTTACAGGATTTACCTGAAGATTTAAAAGTCAACTTTAGGCATTGCTACTTGAATAATGCTTGGTGTTAGATATTAGAAACACTAAAACAAGAAGCCAGCACTATTGCTCACCAGGTCAAGGCACTTGTAACCAAGACAAATGACCTCAGTGCCATTCCCAGAACTCACACGGTGGAAGAAGAAAGCCTTTGCATACACGCCATGGCATGCCATAGCCACACACATACACAACAAATATGTAAACACAATACAACTTCAAAAAGAAATGTCATGATGAAAGTAACAGAAAATACATTGCTTCTAAAATCATTAGAAAAATTAGGGTTTTCATTTGTAAGAAACTTTCAACATGACTGTGATGGGACACACTGGTGATACCAGCACCCGAGAGATAGGCATGGTTTCTGCAAGCTTCAAATTCAGCTATCAGAACTATATACATATCAAAAATAACAAAACTAAAATAGATAAAAACCTGAATTATGACCTCATTAAATTCCTGGATTAAATTCATACCACTTATGTTGATTCATTTAAAATGAAACTCAGATAAAAGGAGAGGGACTTTCCACAGATGTGTGGGTGGGGCAGGCAGAGAGGAACTGGTGGCTGGGGCATCTTTGAAGAGATGTCAGGCAAGCGCTAAGAGATCCTAAGCTGAAGCAGAACTTGGGGCCAATCGTGGAGACTGTGAAGGAAGCTCTTAGAGCAGATGGAAACCAAACGCCAATCCTTGGAGAAAATGACTATAACTTGGTGAAAGGAGAATGAGAAAATTGCAAAACCGGGAAACAAACCCACCGGGAAAGGAAGTTCTCACAACACATCCAGCAAATTCCAGTCAGCCAGACTAGGGACTGAAAACTGGCCAAATGGGTCCCCTAAGAACTTTTGAAAGCAGTTCCCTAAGCGTTGAAGATCTCTGTATGCTGTTACATACTCAGGCTCAACGTTCATATTAGAAGCGCTACTGTATCTGCATTGGTGCAAGGGAGCCTGTAGGACTGGAGGTGGCCCTTGTGTTGCTGCCAGGCTGTGATGACTCCTCTGTCTCAAGGGGACAGCTTGGCTTTTAAAGAGCTTGATGCTACTCCAAGTTCTGCCTACCAGCTTTCAAAGTCCTTTTATTTAAAAGATGCCTGATTGCCACACCTAAAACTTCCTCTACTAAAGGGTTCCCAGCTGGACACAGATTCTCTACTGCCTCCTGGCAGTACATTCGGATCTAGCAATTTCCTAATCTGCACGATTGTGCTCAACTGTTCATCCTATGGTGGGCTCAGTGTGGCGCCCAATGGCACCGGGTGCCACTAAGGATGCAGTGAGACATGAAGCCTGCCCCGTGGGAAAGCAAAAGCAGTAATTACCTGATGAGCTGTACAGGTACAAAGTATGGAGCAAACGCTGAAGGTGGAGCCTGGCTACCTAAGCATGTGTCAATGCAAATGATACTTTCCTGGGAGGCACGCCCAGTTCAGCCTCCCGCTCCTTTTTTATGAGCTTCAAACATAATCGGTCTGTGGGTAGCTGTTGTTCTCTACGGATAGGCCTCACGTTAAGAGGGCATTCCTGATTCTCTTGACTTGCCAGTTACTGTCCCATGTGATCCGTGGTTGCCTGGGGTATTTATTATTGCTCAACAGTACAGGTGTGATATCTCCACAAGAGCCAAGGCCACAGCCACCACAGGAAGCACAGGATTTCTGCCTAACAAGCAATCAGGGCCCTGGTTTTGGTTTTGTTTTCTTACTAAACTGAGGTGTTGCCTGAAAAACACATGTTTAAAAAAAAATACAGCTTTACCTTACGTTTGCCTTAGAAGTATACAGATTTCAATGAGATATTTGGAAGAATTTTTCCTTCTCTGTTTTCTTAAGCATATTATTAGATATTATGTCTCACAGTTTTCTAACATCTGAACAGAAAAGAGCCTTTAAAATGGTTGGACGCATGCCTCTTGTCCTCTTCTTGAATCTAGTCCTTACTCTTTCATGTGGGCATCGAGAACTGTCCAACAGTGGGTGGCACAATGCTGTGTTCATGCCTGGTTCATGCTTTGGAAGACTTCAGAACAAAGACTTCCATTATCTGTAGAACATTACCTAATCTTCAAATTGCTTTCACTTGTGTATCCTCTTTTGATTGCAGCTGGTGTTGTCACTGTCTTATAAAAACAGCCACCCAGATGGCTGGGTTATAGTCACCACTTCATAGAATGGTGACAGTCAAATCTTTTCAGTGCTCTTGTATGACTGTCTGGGAAAAAAAAATTATGGGCACTCCAATTATGAAACTACAGTTTCCAGTGAGGCACATGGCTCAGGCCTGCAGTCTCAGCCCTTGGAATGCTAAACAAGATTGCAAGTTCAAGGCTAGTTGGGGTTGTATAGAGAGCTCTTGCCTTGAAACAAACAAATAAACAAAAGAACAGGGGAGAGTGGCTCAGTTTTTAAAAAGTGCTTGTTGTATATGCCTGGAGACCAGAGTTCAGATCCACGCACGTACCCAAACTCTGCCTGCAGTGTTGTGCATAACCATGGTGCTGAGGAAGAGGAGACAGTAGTTTCCTGTAGCTCATTGACCTGGCAAAATCAGAGAACTCCAAGTTAGTCAAGTGTGGTAGTTTGAAAGGAAATGACCCCACAATGGGAGTGGCACTAATAAGAGGTGTGGCCTTGTTGGAGTGGGTGTGGTCCTGTTGAAGGAAATGTGTTACTGTGGAGGCGGGCTTTGAGGTCTCATATATGTGCAAGCTATGCCCAATGTGACAGTTCCCTTCCTGTTGCCTTTGGATCAAGATGTAGAATTCTCCAGCACTATGTCAGCCTGCACACCACCATACTCCCAGCTGCCATGCTCCCCACCATAATGACAATAGACTAAACCTCTGAAACTGTCTCAGATAAATGCTTTTCTTTTATAAGAGTTGCAATCATGGTATCTCTTCATAGCAATAAAAACCTTCACTAAGACAGTGGAAAACCTGGTCTCACAGGTTGGTTAGAAACCCCAACTCAGCAAACAAGGTAGGGAGTGACTGGGAAGATGCTTGGTGTTAATCTCACATGTGCACACACATGCATGCAGGCCAGCACATGGACATACACACAGCCTTAGGAACACATGCATACAAGACTGCCAAAAGCAGGAGTGGTTGAGCACCAGAACACGCTGAATTCCTAAAGGGCAAATAAATCCAACCTTAATGTTCCTGCTT
This sequence comes from Dicrostonyx torquatus, assembly GCA_028555095.1. Taxonomy (NCBI): domain Eukaryota; kingdom Metazoa; phylum Chordata; class Mammalia; order Rodentia; family Cricetidae; genus Dicrostonyx; species Dicrostonyx torquatus. Next base: position 3,338,326 of record JAQHUG010000189.1, on the reverse strand, counting down.
CAACGTGGTTGCTAGAATCACAAAACATAGCAATAAAAGCTTGCCATGTGGTGCACACCTTCATTCCCACACCCATGAGGCACAGGAAGGTGGGTCTCCATTCTTTTGCTGTGCTTCACCATTGGTGTGACAAATGAGTGCCATTGAGTTCTTTTGTCAGGCAGGGCACTTCACAATGGCAAAGATTCTAGAACTGCTGGAGTTATCAGATACCAAACATGTTCAGCAGTGCTGACTGTGAGCCAGTCACCAAGCTCACTTCATCTCCCTGAAAATTCTTGCTGCATATTTGGGGGGGTGGCCATTATTATCTTTTTCAGGTAGGAAAAACTAAGCCTTAAATAAATGGAAACTGGTGGATCACTGGGAATCTGATATTTGTAGATTTAATCCCATACTTTGAAACTTAAACTTTAACCTCTGAAATTCCATGATAATATTTCTTGAAGTACAGTACACAATTTCCCTCCTGAATTAATTGCATTTTCCTAGGAAATGTATGAAGCAATCAGTTCCCCCAGGCGTCTTAGAGTAACAGAATCAGAATTTTCTAGAGAAGGGCTGTAGGCATGTCTGGCTGGAGCCCTTTTCGTGTGGAACACCATGATCACCGTGGGTTAGAACCACAAGTCTGCCACTTCCCCCTACTAATTTAATCTTCTTCTTTTCTTCTTCTTCTTCTTCTTCTTCTTCTTCTTCTTCTTCTTCTTCTTCTTCTTCTTCTTCTTCTTCTTCTTCTTTTCTTCTTCTTCTTCTTCTTCTTCTTCTTCTTCTTCTTCTTCTTCTTCTTCTTCTTCTTCTTCTTCTTCTTCTTCTCTTCTTTTGAGTGAAGCAACATTAGAGAAAAACTTTGGGCTTCATTTCACACCCCTGAAGTAGACTCATGGCATGGACTGAAGTTGTTTTGTAAATCGATGGCTGGCATGGCATGTACTTAGATTACAGAATGAGCAACTTGCACCAGGATTTGTACAGAATTGGAATGCAGAGACTTTTGCTTTTTCTATTTTCTTTTTTAAAAAAATTTTATTGCCGGGCAGTGGTGGCGCACGCCTTTAATCCCAGCACTTGGGAGGCAGAGGCAGGCGGATCTTTGTGAGTTAGAGACCAGACTGGTCTACAAGAGATAGTTCCAGGACAGGCTCCAAGCTACAGAGAAACCCTGTCTCGAAAAACCAAAAAAAAAAAATTTATTGATTTTATTGAGTTATACCTTCTTCTCTGCTCCCCTTTCTTCCTCTCCTCTCCCCTTAAATCCTCTCCCATGGTCCCCATGCTCCCAATTTACTCAGGAGATCTTGTCTTTTTCTACTTCCCATGTAGATTAGATCCATGTATGTCTCTTAGGATCCTCATTATTTTCTGGGTTCTCTGGGATTATAAATTGTAGGCTTGTTTTCTTTGCTTTATGTCAAAAAGCCACTTATGAGTGAGTACATATTATATTTGTCTTTCTGGGTATGGGTTACCTCACTCAATATGATGTTTTCTAGATCTCCATTTGCCTGCAAATTTCAAGATGGCATTATTTTTTCTGCTGTGTAGTAATCCATTGTGTAAATGTACCACATTTTTCTTATCCGTTCTTTGGTCAAGGGGCATTTAGGTTGTTTCCAGGTTCTGGCTATGACAAACAATGCTGCTATGAACATAGTTTAGCACATGTTCTTGTGGTACGATTGAGCATCCTTTGGGTATATATCCAAAAGTGCTATTGCTGGGTCTTGATGAAGGTTGTTTCCTAATTTTCTGAGAAATCGCCATACTGATATCCAAAGGGGTTGTACCAGCTTGCATTCTCACCAGCAATGCAGAAGTGTTTCCTTTTCCCCACAACCTCTCCATTATAAATTGTCATCAGTGGTTTTGATCTTGGCCATTCTTACAGGTGTAAGATGGAATCTCAAGTTGTTTTGATTTGCATTTTTCTGATGGTTAAAGATGTTGAGCATTTCCTTAAGTGTCTTTCATTCATTTTAGATTCCTCTGTTGAGAGTTCTCTGTTCTTTTAAATATTAGAAAAATTGTTGACAGGGGAAAATAGCAAGACTCAGAACTTTGTCCTGGAGAGTCAGCTCAGAGACAGAGCACTTTCCTTTGACCTGTGTTTGCCCTTCTGTGCTCAGCAACCTAAGTAAGATGAAATCTCAGAAGCCAGAGTTTGTCGAGAGACTGAATAGATTTATCAATAGTGCTTCTTTCCCTCTTTCAAGGCTCCTACTTGTAGTTATTATTATCTTCCTTAATACTTTTGCTATAATGATGTCTTGGGTAGGGTACAGTCCTGAGTCATTCAGGGGTCCTCACTGAAGAAAGGGCTGCCAGAGTGAAAATCATCATTTCTGACCTACAAGAAATAGAATGCTATGAAGACACCACAGATTTTTCAAAAATTCTCCTAAAATGTACAAAAAGTGTTATCTGTTGGAACAGGCACAAGAGGCTACGAGACCATTGCACTAGGAGTCCTGTATCAGGCATGGAGTCTTCCTCCTTCAAATGCGAGCATGAGTTTATGTTGCTCTGTGCTGCCTCACTTGGGGTCTGAGTGTCCCCCTGTAGCTGTTTTGTCTGCCGTGTCATCCTTCAAACGGTAGTATAATGAAAGGAACCCAGTCCATCTTTTCCCTTGTACTGGTTCCAAACATGTATCCATGATTTGGGTGCACTGTTGGATCTCAGTTTTCAAAACTAGAATCACAAGGGATCACTAATCTTTATTTCTACAGTTGTCTTATAAAATAGTGCTTTGGATATCTGTATGGTGATTTCTCAGAAAATTAGGAAACAACCTTCATCAATTAACCCTTTTCCAATTTTTCAATTTATCAAATCTGTGTATGTCTGCTGGGACTTACACAAATTAGTCACGAGGGCTGTCCTGTGTAGGCAGTGTTCTTTTCATATTTAGGAAAACAGACTCTATGAAGTAAAAATAACTACAGAAATTAAAGGTACAGCTAATGGCCAAGTCGGAACCATAATCTAGGTTGCTTCACACAAAGGGCTTTCCTTTTCAAGAAAACCCTATGTGGCAAAGCCTTCAAAAATAGATGGGAATTGAAATTGACTTTTTTCTGTACCCTTTCTGTACTTCACGTTAATCTAGCTTCTCTCCTTCTAAGATGCCAGTGTCTGTCCCAACCACTCCATGGAAGCAAACCAAAAGACTCTCTGACTCTAAAAGCTGAGAAAATTTTAATACAAAACCTGCTTGAGGAGCTCAATGTTGGTTGTGTTTCTAGTCTTTGTGGGTGGCCTGCTGCGACTCCCAAGACCTCCACCATTGTAGAGGTGGAGCAAGGGCTGAAAGCTCACTGGGGAATTAAAAGCTGTTATTTTGCCTTTCAAAACAACAGCTGAGCAAGCCAAGCCCATGTCAGCACACACACACACACACACACACACACACACACACACACACACACACACTTACACCACCTGCATAGGGATTAGCCTTCAGGCTCAACCCCACCCACTCTATCGCTTTATCTAAAAGTATTTCTCTTGCTTTTCCAAAACTCCTATCCTCATTCTGAGATCCTGGTGTGCAGATATCAAAATCCTGGGGACCAACTGGCAAAAAGGAGTCCCAATTCAGCAGCCTGGGTACGGGATCAGGAGATTTGAGTTTCTTAATTCATGCCTCTTATCTTGAAAATACATCTACCCAATGTCTTGATACTCCTTGTGTTCATGAAGAGCAAAACACAATTCAGCCTGCCCCTTCTCCTGTAACAGTAAGATTCTGCCTGGCCTCTTGTTGTGTGCCAGGTGTGCACAACAAATCAGATTGGCATCTACCCAATCTTTGAATTCTTCCTTTGATGTTTCAGCTTAGAACCATATGCTGCTCTTTGAAAAGAAAGACTACATGGCAGTAGCTGTAAAACTACCTGAGTGTCACTTCAATTTTGTTTACATATAATATTTCATGGTCTCCAAAGGATACACCAGTTTTTAGTTGGGGGTGAGCACATCACAGGCATGAGGTGACTAACAAAAGACAGACTGGAGGAGCTTCAGACAGAATGAGTTTAAAACAAGGTTGAATAGAAGAAAAATCAGTTTTATTTTCCCTTCCCTTGTTTGCCCCTGTGAACTTTTGTTCCATCATGACTGTTCTTCCTTTGGAATCTGGCATCTGCTGTTCAAAACACCCCCTCATGCTCAGACATGTTTATGAACTTTTCTCAGCAGGTTTTGACATTACCTCGCTGGGACATTCTATCAGAAGCTTTGCCTTGTGGCCAAATTTGACCAAATTCACAACCACTATTCTAGGCGGGAGGACACCCTCCAGTGATCGCAGTGCTTGCGGCCAATGTGGTCAACTTCAGCTTTTTTTAAAAAAAAAAAAAGAGTAGAGCTAAGCAGAATCTCAAAACTCTGCCTAGTGCTGATTCCTAGATTTCTTCCCATGAAAAGTGTAGGTTGGAGCTTACATAAGCTCATCCCAGACTTTAGAATTCCCTCTGGAAACATCCAGAAGACGGGCCAGGTCCAAGATAGTCATAATGGAGGCCAATGAGAAAAACAGTTGGAAATGATTACAGTAAAGAGAAATAGGAGGGGGTGCTTGGAAAAGAAAACAGGGCAGATTGCATCATACAAAAATAAGAAAGCCCACCCCTGTTGAATGGCTACAAGGTCTTAGGCCCTCTTCAAACAAAGTGTAGTCTTGTCTTCATCTCCTTCTGTGAAGACAGTGTTGTGGCTAGCGATGTACTCCTCCAAAACAGATAGGTGGAAGTCATAACCCCAGCAACCTTCTTAAGAAACAGAAATGGAACATCTGAGGTGAGGGCAGAGTAGGATAGATCCAGTCAATATGAACCAATATTATAAATTGGCATAGTGAGAAATACCCCGATGGGGAGAAGATTATTTACACAGCAACACAAGACCGACTCCCACTAGCCAAGGAGAGAGGCGTTCACCTGTGACACATTATTCTTTCATGGTCCTCAGAGAAACTGTCCCTGCTGACACCTTGTGAGACAGTACATTTCTGTTCCCTTTGCTACACAGTTTGTATGTCTTTGGTACTGAAGCTCAAAAAAAAAAATAGGGAACCAAGGTTCAGATATATTACAAGATCCGTTTATATTCAATGATCTCGTGCTTACACACAAAGCTCCAGGAAAACCTAGGCTGGAATTTACCATGATTCCTTCCAAGAGAACATGGTAACATTATGGTTTTCAAATGTTTTGCTAGAGACATCCTATTGACAATGTAATAAAGTCCATCCACCATGTAAGATTCCAGGAGAGCTTTTCTAGCTGGACTCAGATGAAGCCTGTGATCTTCCTTTCCCATGTGTCTGCCCCTCCCTACATTCTCAGGGTTCTCCAGGATATGTCCACTATCCTGGAGAACACTGTTGGCAAAACACAATACACACAAAGAGAAGCGAGGTAAAAAGCAACGCAGTACGTACACGAAGCATGACACAAGAAGACAAGGAACTGCTGCCACTAAATGGCATGGAATTCATAGGAAAAGGGCGCCATGCTGAACCAAGGTCCAGTCAGTAGAGTGCTTGACACACGAGCATAAAGGGCTGAACGGGTGTCTCCAACACCCACATAAAACCTATGTACTGTGCACATCTGTAACCTTTGCACTACTGGGGAGGGGAAGGCCTTGGAGGCAAGTGGATTCCCAGAGCTTGGTAGCCAGATAGTCTAGCTGAATCAGTGATCTCTGCATTCAATGATCTCTGCATTCAATTCAGCGTCTCAAAAAATAAGGCATGGAGATGATAGAGGACACTTGAAGTCAATCTCTAGCCTCCACAAGCACACAAGTATGCATGTACTCCATGCAGATACTTACATGCACATAAAGCATGCATTCACATATCACACACACACATATTTAAAAGAGGAAGTATGGTGTCAATTTTCCTAAAGGTCTTATGTACTGTCTAACTGACAGATCATGGTGGGAAGAGCAGTGTATGATGGGAAATGTGGAACCCAGCAACCATGTGATTGACGAAGGACCAGCTTTTCCTTCCTCGCCAATGTCCTGGTAAGCCCTGCCTGTCTCACCACTCAAGGAGAATAGAGAAATATAGAGAAATGGAATTATAGATGTAAAGAGAACTTTGAAGTTCTTTGAACAATATGCCACACCAGGATAAGAATTATTTTCATACTAAACTAGCTTGCATTTTAGAATGTAAAGACGATTGTTGAAATAGACAGAGAAATGAGGGAGATGCATTGAAGTGAAGGCTCCTGGATCCCCAGCCAAACTTTTCAGAGTCAGGCTGACTCCATTTGGAAGAATATGGAAGAATCAGCCTAGCATGAAATTATGAACTGTGATCGCTAACTGGGCCATTCTGCATAGGCCTTCACCTCTGCATTCAGCATTCTCTTTGAAGTCCCTGACCTCTCTCTTGTCACTGAACTGTTCAATAACTACTCTGAACTGAATGGAACATCCCAGCCCGCCCTGCTGATGTAATCAGACAAGGCTCACCCTGCACAGCCAGAGTCTCTGATTAGCATTCATTTCAGCAACTGGAGTGAGGCCCTAAGGAGTCATTAATGTACCTAAGGCCTGCACTCAGGCATAAGCCACAAGAATAAGAATGATCAAGTCATGCGCCATTTTTAACATGCTAGTTCTACTGGAAACTCCTGCAGACTTTTTTATTTTCCATCTGAAATTCAATAAATATTGTGTTATTAACAACTGAAAGAGCATATTTTATATTTAACAAGAGATTTTACAGAATTCCAGGATGATAGAGCTGTGGAGACTATCTAGTCCAATCATTTCCTCATTTTGTAGATGGACAAAAAAGAGCGAGAGAGGGACACTGTCCTGTCAGAGTTCATTCCAAATGCTATGTCAGAGCATGGTTAGAGCTCACACAGATTGCCATCCAATACTGGGTACTATTATTGATCTCCAAGAGGAAGAACATGTTAGCATTACAGGAATGATGGGGAGGGTAAACAAAGGAGGGATACTTATTACCAATTATTTTGGAGTCCTTTTCAATAATAAGCACATATGGAATGCCTGATTTTGTAATTCTATGCTGGGCATAAGCATTAGCCAGAGAGAGGAACTTGAGAAATGATTTTGAAATGTACATGTCAGATAGGTGCATATGCTCATAGTTGAAGGGAGTTACTGAATGGTTTGAGTGCTTGCAATTATTTTTTATAGGTTACTAAACTTGGTGACTTCTTTTATAATTACAAAAAAAACCCCACATCAGATGGGGAGGGTGGAAATAGAAAAATGATTCAATTGTTAAGAGCACCAGCTTCTCTTCCAAAGGACCAAGGTTCAATTTCTAGCACCCACAGGCAGCTCACAACTGTCTATAAATCCAGTTCCAGAGCATTTGACACCCTCACACAGACCTATATGAAGACAAAACATAAGATAAAAATAAATAAATCATGGAGCTAGAGAGACAGTTCATAGATTAACTTCCAGAGGACCCTGGTTTGATTCCCAGCACCCATATGGTGGCTCACAACCAGTTCCAGGGAATCCAGAGCTCTCCGCTCTCTCCACAGGCACTGTACATACATGGTGCAATACACAGAGAATTTTTTTAAAAACTCATATGGGTACATCTAAATTTTTGTAATTTCTTACTGGAGTTTTTAAAAAATAGATTATTTATGTCACCATAGCACTTTTGAAAATACAAAACAAAGTTTCAGATTTTTACATTTTCTTTCAGGAAATTCAGAAATGAAGTAACTCGTCACAGTTACTAGCTGTGTTACTATGCAGACACTAAACCAGCCTGAATTCCCTCTTCTGTGAAAGGGGAAAGGATTATCCGCCTTTAGGCCTGTCTTCTAAGTGAATGTGTGTATGGAAATCACTCAGATGCTAATTCCTAACCTCACCGTTCACATGTTTACAACAAAGAGAATAAATTCTGAATCTGGTATAAGAATTTATAATTAGTAATTAAATTCTCTTCCCAGAAAATCTTCTATTTAGAGCTTTTATTTTATGTCACTCAACTGCTCTGAATTCTCAAGATTTTATTCCTTTATCATCTCTTAGACAATTTCTCCTCCATATGCGGTATAAATTCCTTTTTAATTTTAATTAGATATGTTTTTAATTTAATGAGCACATTTTCAAACATCGAAGTCATTGTACTTAGGTACTTTTAGCGTTCATTGTACAGTTTTAAATTGATAATCTGAGCCTTTGGTTTTGAGAGGGAACGGCATGTACTTTCATAGCACATCGGAATATAAGCAAAGCTGCAATATCTCACATGGCTTTCAAAAGAGTCCTGGGAGTTGATCACAATCCACATTTTGTAGCTGAGAAACTGAGAATAAGAAAATCAAAATGGCAGAAAACCATCAAGCAGTCTCAAGTGGCCGAATGAAGCCCAGAACTGAAGCCAAGTGTCCTGAATTAAATACTTATAAAAGTCCCAGCAAAGAGTTTAGGGTGGGTGGGCACAGGGGCAATAAAATAGGGATCAGTTAAGTTTCTAGGAAAATAGAGATACAAAAATGGAAATGTTGGTTCAAAATTACCCCTCTTGTAAAATAAACTGGAAATACTTTTAGGTGAAACATCTTATTTTAAAAAATATTTTTCTGTCAAAGCAAAACATATATCCTAGGGATACCTGCCTCAAACTTTGAGTCGACACTGATAAACTTTTAAGTACATATGTTTTGTTTAGTTTCCTGAATTTATTTCATGAAATGATAGTTATCAAAGTGGGATCTCATAGGCGTCAAGGGTTAACGGTTTGTTTTTACTGTCCTTACTTATGTAGGTATGTCTCTGTGTGACTTTGCAGGTATGAGTACAGGTGCCGTGGAATCCAGAAGAAACTATATGACCAGCCCCTAAAACTGGAGTTACAGGTGGTTGTGAGCTCTCCAACCTGGGTTCTGAGAATCAGTTCAGCTCTTCTGCAAGAATTGTGTCACCTCTTAGTTGCTAATCCATCTCTGCATCCCACAAGTCAAGATTTAAAATGGTGTTCATCACAAGCTTATTAGACTGGGCGAGAGACAGATATCAAAACTCTGGTGTGTGTCATATATAATTGTGTGTCTGTAAATAAAGAAAATGCATTTGGTTTCTATTGTTGTTTATTTTTGTGAGCATAGCACGAGGGACCTTGCATTCACAGATCTCCAGATAAACCAGATATGTTTAAACATACACAATTATTCCATCCAAAAGCAAAGAATTGAAAGTGATTAACAGCCTGGTGATCTGCGTTATCTGTTAGGACAGGCCATATCAAGTTCTTACAACCAAGACTGGAGGTAGCTAGTAAATTAAATGGCTCTTATGGCCATAGGCTCCCCCAAGCTCCTACAACCAGGACCAGGGGTAGCTAATAGCCCAAATGACCTCTATGCTATCTATATAAAGAGCAGACCAGATCCTTCCTTCCACCCTTAAACTACTACAGGTAGCCTATCTCTAGAACCCATCTTCATGGAGGAAATGACATGTAACCTCAGTCGAGTTTCATTGTAATTATGCTTCCTTGAGGAATGGGGATTGTATTGCACCAGGAGACTTTTTGTAAACTCCACTGGACTTAAACATATTGGATAAACCTCCTGTTATCAGACTCTCAGAAGTCTGATACAGATTTGCACCCAGTTTTCATTATCTCTTCGCAGGGCTTGCTTTACTGTATGACATCTGTGGAGAACCTCCACAATTTTCTTGTTTGTTTGTTAGTTTGTTTTTTCTTAGGCTACAAGACCAGTTGTGGCTCTCCATTACTGCAAAATTAAGCTTCTTTGATGAGGAGTGAGAGTTCCTCTTATCTACAGGCATAAGGCTAAGTACACACACACACACACACACACACACACACATATATATATATATGGAAATTAATTAGGAAAATGGCAACAGTGGGTTCTTCCTTGGGTGATTCCCCCTCTAGCTACTGGTAGTTACCTAGTTTCCCAGTATCAAACACTAATTCTCTCCTACTGATGATCCTTAGGTCAAACTAGACTGCCGTTGGTTCCCTTAAATATCAAAGCACCACTACTGTGCAGGTGGAGATATCTTACTGGACCTGTCATTGTTGTGTTTCTTTGGCCCTGATTTCCATTGGAACTTGCACAGTTACTGTGATAGTTAGTCCTTAGGGAGGAGGCTTCCGGTCAGCTACACCTCGATTGTCCAAAGTCCCATATCAGAAATACGTGCTGTCTTCAGCAATATAATCTTTCCTTCAAAGGACAATGGCAATGGACTATATTGTTTGGAGAGTCTCTTGGATTCTATTGACTCACAATTTGAAGGGGCATTTCCTGTGCTTGGTACTGGGGATCTGTCAAACAGTCTATGGCTCTTGGGGAGGGAGAAGGTAACATTATTGATTTATATGGCCAAGTTCCATCTTTTCCCCCTCTCTTGCTCTCTCTCTCTCTCTCTCTCTCTCTCACACACACACACACACACACACTATATATATATATATATATATATATATATATATATATATATATATATCTGTCTCTGTCTCTCTTTGAAGAGGGATAGATGGTAGATAGATAGATAGATAGATAGATAGATAGATAGATAGATAGATATACTCTCACATACATATTATGCATATGTATTTTGGGGGTGTGACTTGAAACAGGTTTCTCTATGTAACAGCTCTGGCTGTCCTGGAACTTGCTTTGTAGACTAGGCTAGCACCAAACTCACACAGATCCACCTGCCTCTGCCTCCCGAGTGCTGGAATTAAAGGTGTGAGCCACCACTCCCAGCACTTATGTACTTTAAAGAGAAAACTTCTAAAATCAAGTTTCCCTACTACTTGCTAAAACATCTGTGGTATTATATGTCTATCTTTCCTCCACATATCTCTATTACTCATATTCTCCTTTGCTTTCCCAGTTTTCCATCTTGGCTTCATGGCAACAACTGATACATCTATGGGCCACCCAGATTTGTAAGACTCAAGACAGATGGCAAGAGCCAAATGTCCAGGAACCCTGCTGCTGGATAGTGTCTTTGAGATATGACAGGGAAGGTGCATCATTGTGATCACCTACATAGGAACTGAATAATGGCAATACGAGCTGACACACCACCGTGGATGGGGAAATTTCACAAGGTCTTCCACCTACATGAAGAGCTGCAGGCGACAAAGGCTTCTGAGAGAGGGAGAATGGTTTTCTCCAGGACAAGATCTCTGATGGATTAGCCAACTCTAAGTGGCCAGTCCTAAATACAGCTACACATGAACAACACTGAATGCTTTCAGTAAGCCGTGTCTGAGCGTGTGTGTGTGTGAAATAATAAAGAAGGGATCATAAATTTGAGAGTGAATTGAAGAACAGAAGAAGAGTTGGGAAAAGAAACATGGATTAAAAATTATGTAACTAAAGAATTCATGTATGATTTTTTCCAAAGTAAAAAGGCAAGGAGGAATTTTAGTGATTTTATCACAATGAAATCATAACATATTACTAGATTTAGTCTGAACCTCATTTAAACATTAACATGTAAATTTTTTCATATCTGCTAAACTTTTATAATTTTTTGACTTTTCCTATAATAAATCAAGTTAATTTATTATAAACTCAAAAACCACACTCTGATATCTAACAGAAGATTTAAATTTGCATAGCTGAAAGAGAAATATTAAGTCCTCGCTCCCTTCCCCATCATCAAAAGCTGTCTGTTTTCAGGACTTCCTGAGCTCAGCAAATGCCATGTGTACAAATGCTGCACTTAGGCAACCTTCTGGGCATTCTCCTTGACTCTTCTACCTCATATCCTATGTGCGGTACAGCCAAAGGCTCTAGTGTCTCCTCCTTTAAGATTAAGTCCTAAGCCCACAGTGTTGCACATGGTACAGCTACATTCTAACTCAGTCACTAGGAGTTCTTGTTACTGTTTGACAGTGGCATCCGGAGTAGTTTTCCATACCTCAGTTTTACCGTCATAGCCTATCCATCTCCCCTAGCACAGTCAGCATGATCTTAAAGAGCAAGACCGCACACAGCTCAGCCTGCTTCTCCCTCTACTCTCCTGGAATGGCCAGACTCACCTTCCACTGGCCTCTTCAAAGCACCCAGCTCATTCCTCTGCTAAGCCTGCTGTGTCTACTCCTTCCTGGAATACGCTATCGCTCTAAATTGTTACACTATCGTAAGGCATGAAAGCAAGGCTCTGTTAAATCGGGCGATTGAATTCCTGTCTCTGAGGTTGTTCCCTCATTGATAATACAGAGACGGAGAACAGCTGTTTGCATTCGATGGTAACAGTATAGCGATGACACACTGCATGGCTCAGGGGCAGACCTGACTGGGGTATGGAGGGAACGAAGAAATGACAAACACATGGACACACAGACACAGCGACAGCTTGGATCAGGTGCCCTGGGCTCTATATGGAAAAGCTGCAGCGCTGCAGCGTGTGCATTGAACAGGGAGGAAGGGCCATTACACACAGCTGAACAAGGAGGCAGGGTTCTTACACACTGCAAAACAAGGGAGCGGAATGAGGAGGCAGGTTTTGCTCATTAAAGTAGGGATCATCTTAGCAGAGCAGTTTCAGGCCGTAAACATCCGGGGGGGGGGGGAAAGTCAGGGTAGATATCTTCTGTGCACACTGTCAACATTGGCAGTCGAAACAGAGAAAGGCTTTGCTATCCCTCTAAAACTAACCACGGGGAGAAGTCTTTGCCATTCCCATGAATGGGTCTGAGGCATTGTGTCTCTGACATGGTTCTGCCAAGGGCAACAGTAACACACATCCATTCAGGACTTTACTCCCTCCCTACACAGTAAGACTTAAACTCACCAATAGAGATAGAAATCCAACTGTAAGGGAAAACTTGATGGAAGGGTGCTTTCCTAGCATGTGCAAAACACGTTCATAACCTCTCTCTCTCTCTCTCTTTCTCTCTCTCTCTCTCTCTCTCACTCTCTCTCTCTCACACACACACACCTACATGAACACAGCCTTACTACACAGTAAACAATATCTACAGAAAGTGTCAACCAAACTCCTTAGTCATTGCTTTCTTACAGAGGTTTTCAGTGGCCATTCTATAGGAGTATTGCCTCTGTCTCTCTCGTTTTTCTCTATTGTTTCTGAAGAAGAGAGAGCGGCACAGTTGACATTGCTTCTGTTTTATTGCTCTGCATGTTCATAGACCATCTCTCCTTCCTACGGGAAACGGGTTTCCATTTTGATCACCAGAGACAGATCACCAGTAATGTTCCATATTGTTATAAAAATAGACAGGGGACACAAAAGGAGATGGGATTATCTTAAGGAAATAGGGAACAAGAAAACAAAAAGTCATGGAATGTGTGTAAGGATGTGGGACAAAAAGGACAAACACTGGAGTTTGGCGGAAGGAGAGCAGCAGGATGTCTGATGGGAGGTAGAGGAGACAGAAGCAGGCAGGGAGGTAGAGGCGACAGGAAATAGGAGGGGGAGGGAAGGTGGAAGAGACAGACTGAGGTGGGGGTTAGAATAAGAACAAAGAGTGATGACCTGTATGTATGCAGATGCCAGAATGAAACCCATCACTTTGTAGGCTAACTTTAAAAATTAACTTAAGCAACGTGCCTGATCCATGATGGAAACTCAGCAAATATTTATTTTGCACGAACACAGTGCAGGCGCTCAGGAGGTGCTCAGTGGGAATTTGCTCAAATGCATGGTATTAACATATTTTACAGAGTGCTTATCCACTTGCAGAAGCGGCTTAGACCTTGAGAACTCAGGACACCCTGTCCCCTGTCTCCTGATAAAGTACAATGGTGCTATTCTATTCGGGCTTTATCCTTCTTCGCATAGGCTTGTCTGGAATAATAATAATAATAATAATAATAATAATAATAATAATAATAATAATAATAAAAATCAGGTTTTACACATTTCAGACATGATTGCCCCCGAATGTTTCCTGCTTCGAAGAATTTCACATAAAAATTTTCTCCTCAGGCTTTCCTGTTTTTTGGTTTGAAGACTCCAGTCCCTTAAAATCCTCAAGATGTAACAGCGGAGCAGACCTTATGTGGAAAGATCTGCCCGCTCCCAGGCACAATGACTATGACCAAGAGGTGATTCTTGTGCATTTAGAATGGCTGGCTACTGCAGCAGTTTCTCACATGGTTGAAATGAGCACAGTCTCCTTGGGACTACAGAGGAACGAACTTGGTGGAACTGCTCCTTTGCCAGAGGACAAATGGGGCTTGCAGAGGGGACCAGTAACAGTCAGGACTAGAGGCAGATTTATGATCACTGCAGAACATTCTCCACTCTCTGTCTCTTCCTTTAAGTCGCAGTTCTCAACCTTTCTAATTCTGCGACCCTTTAATACAGTTCCTCGTGCTGTGGTGCTCCCCAACCAGAAAATTATTTTTATTGCTGCCTCATAATGGTAATTTTGCTACTCTTCTGAATCATAATGTAAATATCTGTGTTCTCTGATAGTCTTAGGCAACCCGTCTGACAGAGTTGTGTGACCCTGAATGGGGTTGTGACCCACAGATTGAGAACCATTGCTTTAAGTAATTTCTCTCTTTCTATTTTTCCTTTTTATTACTCCAGTTTGTTTTATGAAAAGTTTGAAGTCAATAGAAAAGACAAAAGAGCTTACCAAAGAGTCACGTCTACATCTAGATTGAATTCTCGTTAATATTTTGGTATATTTGCTTAACCTGTTTCTGACTCACATAATTTAAAATAAATTTCAGACAGAATGGTATCGTATTCCCTCCACAAATTTCTATAAGCCAAGTATAATTTGTTATGCAATCCCAGTGCATCTCCACTGCTCAGATCGCTAAGAACAGCTCCTCACCACCATCTAAAACTCACAGCATCGTCCAAGTCCCCTTGTTGCTGTAAAAATGTTACTTATAGTTGTTTTACGCACTTTAAATATAAAATTGAGATCTAATGGAAGACCTCATACTTGCTTCTTATTCATGTCTTTTAAATGTGAGCAAAAATGTCCTTTCTTTCAATGTCATACCATTATCTTTGTGTCATTTTTTGTTTGTTTTCATGACAGTGATTCATTCAAGAGACAGGCCAGTTATGCTATTAAGTGTCTGCCTTCTGGCTTAGTGAAAATTCTTTTCTGTGGATGCTTGATTTGTTCTTTATCCTGGCATGTTTCTTATAAATTGAACTTATATCTAAAGGCTTGAGTAGCTTACTATCATAGTGCCTCTATATTTGAAAACCAAAATTTGCAGCTACTTCTTTGTTATGATTGGTGAAATTGTTAATCCTAAAGATGGGAGGAGAAATACCACTGATCCAAACCAACACAATCAAATTAATTAAACCAAGCAATTAATTAAATCAAGCTTTTTTTTTAAATTCCTTTACACAGGCTGCCTTTCCCCTAATGCTGGCTTTGAGAGGTTAGCAATGGACATAAAGAAGACAAAGTTTTTATAGCTGAGGGGCAGGGAGTTTAAAATGGAGAACTGAGTTTGCAAAATAGGTGGGATTACATAAGCATAACATACGCAAAATAAGTAAGTCCTAATGACCGCCTGAAACAAAGATGTGGTTACAAGGTAGGCATAACAACAGATAGTCATAACAAGGAGGTTGTAGGTGGTCATACAACCTTTTTAAAGAAAGGTAGGGTTGCAAGATGGTTATAAACAACTTTATGGAACAAAGACATGATTATCATTCCTAGAACAGGCAGTACAGAATCATTTGTAGCTAAAGTCACAGGTAGGGCATTGCCCAATCCTTGAGAAACAGAGGTTTAATCATAAACAGGAATGAATCAAATTTGTCATTACTATAACATGGCTTTTAAGCCTAAGATGGAGGCACATTGGTTCTTCAGAATAAATCTCTATAAAATAGTTGAAGGTTTGAGAGAGGTTCAAGAGACAGCAAGGAAAAAAAGTGGAAAGTCTAGCAGATGGAGCAGGATGATGGGGCTATCTCAATTAAGCCCCCAGCTCTCTGGGAACTGCTATTGGACCATGGACTTGAGAACAACAGTCTGGACAGGATCCCAGAATGGATTTCAGAAACACAGAAAGTATGAAATATAAGCAAGGATATTAATTTTATAATGCATAATGAGAACTAAACCACTAAAGCAATTGGAATGTTGCCACTGAAAAGACTAACGTATTTCCCCCACAGGCCTGTGGTTTCCAAGCCTGTTTGTGTGGAAGAGTCATCTGAGACTCACAAAAATACCACCCTTGGAGATTCTGGTTTAATTGTTCTTGGGTGGGGATTGGGGATTGGTAGTTTTGAATAGTTCCCCAGACGGTTCAACTATGCTACCGAAGAGAGTTCTACAGCAGAAGCCAATTTGTCATCAGAAATTTGCTTTGTGAAAATGTGACTGGAACTTGGGGTCTAGGCAATATGAATGAGGTACATTTAAAGAGTTCATGTCAATCGGTGATGTCAGACATCTGTGTGCAATGAAGTCAGCGAGGTGTGTTGGCTTTAAAAATTCTTTTTGTAAATTTTTGGATTCCTGGTTTCCTCTCAGTTCTTGCTTCCTCATTACTATGAAATTCTGATTAAACTGCTTTCGGCTAAACCTTTTAGCTGCTTCTTTGACACTGAACAGCAAAGGCTGTGACCCTGCTAAGCAGTGGGCCTCATACTCAGTAACATCAGCTCCTCTGGGACATCCTAGCTGAGAAACTGGAAAGACCAGTTTTCTGAAACCTCAGTTGCCTCAGAAGGAGCTGCATGGCTTGTTAAAAGATTGCTAAATCTTGTCCTATAAAAGGTTTTGGTTCTGTAGATTTGGGATGGAGCCCCACAGCAAGAGGCACGTCAGCCTCCCAAGGGACGTATGGAAGTACCTCAAGACATCTGCCATTATCAGGCTGGAGGTGGCGTCAGTTCCAGTGTCTAGTGGCCAAAGGTCTAGGATGCTGCTAACTATCCATGCTGGTTAAGGCTAATGTTATCAGATTCGACAGGAAAAACAACAACAAAAGTATGATAAAAAATATGATATTCAGCCAAATTTGAATTTCAGATAAATGATGAACAATTTTTCTCTTTAAACCGGTTCCAAAGATTTTATGGGACATAATAATATTAAAAGTTACCTCCCAGACAGGCAGCAGGTGAGTCATAGAGAAATTCCCCAGCACTTCTGAGACCCAAAGTTCAAACTCTTA
Source organism: Dicrostonyx torquatus (assembly GCA_028555095.1). Taxonomy (NCBI): domain Eukaryota; kingdom Metazoa; phylum Chordata; class Mammalia; order Rodentia; family Cricetidae; genus Dicrostonyx; species Dicrostonyx torquatus. Next base: position 3,321,158 of record JAQHUG010000189.1, on the reverse strand, counting down.
TAGTCTTGGTTGTGAGCCTAGCCTTCAACGACTGAGCCATCCCTCCAGGCCCAAAGTTCAAACACTATGCAACAAATAAAAGGTATATTTTTAAAGAAAAAAGTTATCTTCTGTCTGAATTTCAAATTTTGATTGACACCTTATTTTGTTTTGTTTGATCATCCCATCTGGCCTTACCTCCCCACTACTCTTAACTTCCTGTGCTCTCTTAATTTATTCAATTTTTAATTTTTAAAAGATTTATATCTTTTATTTTAAGGATATGTGTTAGGTTACAAAACAAGCCCCCAAATATCAGTGTTGTTGATGTTTTAAAATGACAGCCTCTCTTTTCATTAACTGCTGTTATATGTGCATATATGCATATACATAGATATTCCTAAATATAACTTACTTGGTCTGCATACTTTTTTCCTTTGTTTTAATTTTATGTATTTGTCTGCATCTATGTCTGTGTATCACATGCTTGCTGTGCCTGCAGAGACTAGTAGAGAGTGTTTGATCCTCTGAGACTGTGAACCACCGTCTGGGTCGTGGGAATCGAGCTCAGGTCTTCTGGGAGAATAACCAGTGCTCTTAACACCGAGTCCTTTCTCCAGCTTCCATATAATGTGTTTTAATCATATTCATGTTCCACTCCTCCCCAAGTTCCTCCCAGATCCCCCTCTACAAACCCAATCCCTTCCCAACTTCATAGCCTTCTCCCTTTTAATGTATAGTTCATGTATTTGTGCTGTGCGTAAATTCGTGGTTGTGGGACTACCCACTGGAGTAGAATCAATCTATCACAGTCCATGCTGTTAAAAAAAAAACAACTTCCCTTCCTCCAGAAGCATCAACTTCCAATAGCTCTTCAGCTAGACATTTGGTTCTCATGTGCCCGTTCCCCTTCCATGCTGAAATGGTGATGGGTTTAGTCTCATGCAGGTCATGCGCAGGCAACCATAGCTAGTGTGGGTTCTTGAGTACATCAGTCTTGTCACGCCCAGAAGATGCTGGTTTCTCTGCTCCTCCCTCACCTCTGGCTTTCTCAATCTTTCTGCCCTCTTTTCGACCTATGGTCTCTAAGCTCTGAAGGTAAGAAATGTGGTAGTCGTCCCGTTTGAGGCTGAACACTCCACAGACATGTTTTCTCTGCACTATGACCAGTTATGAGTTTCTACATTTGCTGCAATGGCAATAATTTGTATTATTTTGGGGATCTCCAAGACTCCTCCAATCAACAACCTGGCATATAAAAGGAACATTATCCACTGTGTAGGGTAACACATGAATATCTCTCTCTCTCTCTCTCTCTCTCTCTCTCGCTCTCTCTCTCTCTCTCTCTCTCTCTCTCTCTCTCTCTCTCTCTGTCTCTTACACACACACACATACACAAAGAGAGAGAGAGGAACTTTATAAAATAGTAGGTTTCCATATGGCCTTTACAAAAATCCTTGCTTTTTGTTATCCTTACTCCTCCACCATCTTTCTCCACATTTAAACTTCCCTCTGCATTATCACCACTTTCCCCTTTAAATTGCGTATTTTTCTAAAGAAGATACAGATAAAGAGGAAAATAAGTGACCAAAATCCATTATATTATTTTAAAGGCATGAATAAATACCACATTCATTTAAAAAAGATATAATGCCATAAAATGTGCCGAGAAAAATAATGGAGAATTCTTGGAAATTAAATCAGGGCAGATTAGTGTATCTCTCACCTCTCATCAGAGGTCAAGGTGCAAAGAATATGAGACTTCAGAATTTTCAGTGCATACTGAGACATCCACATCATATCACTCCCTCCCAAGGCTCAGAAATCATTAAAGAAGAAGGGAGTAGAAGGTTCTAAGAGACAGAGGCAGTGGATGACTAAAAGGAGTCAATATCTTCCAGACATAGCAGAACTCAGCTGCACATACGAGCTCAAAAAAGCAGCTCCAATATAAATCACAAAATCTATGCAAGCTCAAGTCAGAACATAATTTCATCATGGAGAGGGAGGGAGGAATGTGGTGCAACCCCTAGATGAGGAGCTTTTGGCAGCGGATAGATACTGGGAGAGTGAGAGTCAGTTTTCATTAGGGGTTTCTTGAGAAAATCAACAAGATCGACAAACCCTTATTCAAACTAATCAAAAGGCAGAGAGAGAGCACTCAAATTAACAAGATAAGAAATGAAAAGGGGGACATAACAACCGACATTGGGGAAATTCAGAGAATCTTTAGGTCTTACTACAAAAGCCTGTATGCCACAAAGTTGGAAAATGTAAAAGCAATGGACAGTTTTTT
>JAQHUG010000189.1:3259846-3315603 GCA_028555095.1 Dicrostonyx torquatus | reverse complement strand
TGTGCTTGATCTATTGGGAGCTCATCAAATCCAGCTGGACCAGGACTGAAGGAGCATATGACCAAACCAGACTCTCTGAATGTGGCTGCCAATGGGGACTGACTGATAAGCCAATGATAATGGCACGGGGACCTATCTCTTCTGCATGTATTGGTCTTTTGGGAACCTATTCTATATGGATGCACACCTTCTTAGGCTGAGACGGAGGGGAGGGCCTTGGGCTTTCCACAGGGCAGGGTATCCAGCCCCATCTCAAGGAAGCAGGGGGAGGGCAGTGGGGTAGTGGGGGAGCGGGAGGGCCTGGGACAAGGGGAGTAAATTTAAATTTCTCTTTTAACAATAAAAAAATATGTTCTATTAAAAAAAAGAAATAACATATACTAATGCATGCGTTGTGGGGAAGCCGCTTGGTCATTACAGCCACTCAGCAGCTCAGACCCAAAATAACCACACAGAAACTGTATTACGTCACTGCTTGGCCCATTTGCTCTAGCTTCTTATTTGCTAGTTCTCACATATTAATTTAACCCATTTCTAGTAATCTGTGTATTACCATGTGACTGTGTCTTACCATGTAAAGTTCCACCTGGCTCCAATGGGGCTACATGGCTTCTCTCCAACTCCTTCTTCCTTCTCCCAACATTCAGTTTAGTTTTCCCCACCTACCTCTATTCCCTGTACAGGGCCAAGACAGTTTCTTTATTAACCAATGGTATTCACAGCATACGGAAGGGGATCCCACATCATGCTGCAGTTGTGGCAGTGTGAAAGTTGAATGCTGGTATAGACATGGCTGTGATGTACTCACTGTAGGTAAGTGGAGAGATGAAGAACATGGGGAGTGTGTGTGTGTGTGTGTGTGTGTGTGTGTGTGTGTGTGTGAGTGTTGGGAGGTCAATAAAGATCAGGGCAGTCCTCATCTTCCTGAGCCCAGAATCGCTAAATCTCTATCCTAATGAGATATCCCTAAAGTAAAGTTTTGTGTATCCCGTAGAAAATATGATGAATCAACCCAGAGTGTCAAATGATTATCCCACCTAAGAGTGTGTAATGGGAGTGAGAAAAGAAGGGCCAGTGTTTCCTGATGGGCCAGATCTCACTACTGTAGAACCCAATCTAGATTCAGACTCTACATAGCAATATGTATAGTTAAGATTTTAAAGAAAGAAAACACATTTGAACTCATAGTTAATGGATACAGTGACCAGTGACAGTCTTATTAAGGTAAATTTTCAAACAATGGTATGTTCGTTTACTGAAGGTCCTAAATATCATTGAATATGTCATAAGGGAAGGATGAGAGTTCTACGCTTAAAGAATAGTCATGTTCTAACTCATTTCTTCATTTTGACACATTGACAAGTAAATTTGATTAATAGGATGTGTGGATTATACTAGTCATTTGTAGTTTAACCAATCCTCACAAAATAGCAAAGAGACTATAGGAAATGTTTTTTTGATGAAAATGCCATAGTGATCAGCTCTGAGATGATCTTTTTAATATTCTCCCCTTCTGGTATAAACAATAGCATGATGGGCTCTGCAGTGGATGGCATCCTACAATTGATTTGAAAGCATGCCTACATGTTAAAACCATAACACAAGCTCTTTAGCAACCACCTTATGACTGAAGCAGTAGTGCCTATAAATGACCAAAATACGATATTCTGATGGGGCAACAGTTTAACCCCCACAACTTAAAATAAGTCTTCTTAGCATATCGATTATTTATGGCTGATTATTTTAAGAGAGTGGAGTTATGTAATAACTTTGAGAACAGTAGCGGATGTATAAGATGTTGGTTGAATATACTGTTTTATTTATTAGTGGCCTGTTCACCAGGAAAAGATGACGACTCCAAGTCATGCTTATCTGCAAAGACAGTGCAAGGTCCAGTCTAGAGGTGAAGGAAGCAGGTGAAAACACCTTGGTCCAAGTACTGCCATTTTGACTTCAGACTCCATTTTACCTGCAGGATGAAATGAAGTTCAGGTTTGCAAGGCCTGAAGGAGCTGAAAACTTTCCAAATGGCTGATCAACCTTGTCCCTAAACCATAGAAATAATTGTTATGCATCTTTAGTTCTTCAAAAAAACAAAACAAAACAAAACACTGTGGCTATGGCTGTTCCTAACAACAGAAGAAACAAATGAATCTGATTGGTTGGATGAAAGGCTTGTATTGTATATTGATTGACAATGATGGAACATTCAAGGAAGCCCCTAATCCCTAAACTCTGATTGATGAATTGTAACAGAGGATACACCTTTTTGGGGGTCAGTTAGATAGGTCAACCAGTGAAGGCCTGTACTGTCAAGCCCAGAGATCTTAGGTAGATGCCTAGGATCCTCATGGTAGAAAAAAACTGACTCTTGCAAGTTGTCCTCTGATTATCACATCTCTACAATACATAAATAAGGGTAAACATCTTTATTTCTGCTTACTTTTCCAAGATGCTTCTCTCTCAGCTGCTCATCTCTGGCACCCTTCTTCATCCAGCTGAAGACCATAATTAAGCCAGATAATTCATTCGCTTCCTTGGGTGTTTCCCATGTATACATGAAAATATCCCTACTGTTTAACTTCTGTACATCTTTTTCTTATCAGCAGGTCATCCAAATAAGAACTATGAATGAGAAGAGAAAAACATTTTCCTCTCTTACAAGATCTAATCAGAATTAACAAGCAAATATGCTGGGGAAAAATGTAATTCTCACTTAGAATTATGTTTGGTTAATGCTTAAATTGATGTTTAAATCACTGTGTCCCGCTGTTTTCAGTAGGAGATGTTGCCAGATGTGTAGAACGTATCTTGCCTTCTGAAGTAATTAGAGTAAGGAGTCATTACGTCTTGAAAAAAATAAATAAATACTGAATGCACGGAAAGCAAGCATAGTTTGCAGTCTTTCTTTCATGACTGATCAAATGATGCTATTAACCCTAAGCTTGTACTTAGAATGTTTCCTTCTATTCAGTAATAGAGACTGCTGTTTCATTCTCAGCGTGATCATACAGAAGTGCCCTAAACATTCTCACTGCACATGCAGTCCATAAAGCTAGAGATTGCTAACTTAGTTATCTTGGCAACCTGCTCGGCTCTCAAAATTTCTCCAAATATGACAATGAACATGTGTCTGCTTCCTGATGTATGTATTCCTATGTTTCATCTCAATGACAACAAATAGAATTGAGGGTGTCACCCAAACTTTAAGAATCAATTTATGCAAATAGCTTATCATATAGGTAGTGTGTTCTAGAATAGCTTGCTCTTCAATGGAAATATTCTGTCTGCATCGAGTAGTGTGGAGCTACCACTTAAAGGACCTTCCTCCACTCTTATCCCTGCACAGGCCAGCTTTGCCCCTAATGGATGCTACTCTGGGCCAAGGAGCTCATAACTATTCATTAACCCAGGTACCCACAGAAGGGGCCTAAGAGTTATGGTTGATTCCATAGCTGGGGCAGCAATTAGGAGACTGGGATAGGCCATGAGCCTGAATGAACTTGCCAGGATATAAGTGAAGGATGAAGGAAGGCAAAGAGGGGGAGGAGGAAGAAACGCTGAGACATGCTGCTTGAGAGACTTGAAGAGGAATCTAATAGCCAAATATGAGACAACTTTGACTACTAAAACATTTAAATAAAATCATAAATTATAAAACATCCAATTATGTAAATATTGTTACTAAAAAGCTTGGAAATAAATTAAAACATCATACACCTAAATTAATCAGACCCAGAATAGGTACAACTTAATGAACTTATGTACAATTAGAATTGGCATCCAAATACATCTTATGTATTTATCCACAACCACGGTAAAAATAATCCATGAAAGAATTAGAGCTATAAAATCAATTAGTTTTATGGCCTCCTTCATGACTCATGTCCACTACCTGCATCCAGTCCTTCCACATCCCTTTATATTTAGCTTTCTGTGGTTCTCTTTTCTGCATATCACACAATAGTCACGTGTACATTTGTTTACATATATTACATACATATAATATTACATATTATTTGCCAGATTCCACATCAGAGAGACAATATGTAGTTCATTTCTTTCTGAGATTGTATGAACTTGATTAAAATTACACATTCTAAGTCCATCCATTATCCTGCAAACTCTTTAACTTCATTTTTCTTTAGAGCTAAATAATATTCCATTAAATACGTGTGTGCATATATAGTATATATACTAAATTTTCAGTACTCTATTGATAGACAGCAAGGTTAGTTTCTGCATATAGAAAATATAGAAAATTTAAAAGATAAACAAAGGATATCTAGTTATAAAAATTTATATCATTTGTTAAATTACAAATATTACTACACTAATTCTTTGTCAAATGTTTACCTTGACATGTGATTTGCAGGAAAAGGTCCAGTTTTTCTTTTACTAAGTCATTCACATTTTTTTTACTTTATTGCTCAGATACTGTTGTTAGATCTATGAAGAATAATAAGTATTCAGAGATTTGAAAGCAAACCCTAATTCTGTAAATGGCAACCTGTATGATTTAGAAAAGTTTTCTAAACTATTTAAAACTTTATTTCTTATTATTAAAGCACAAACAGATTTAAATAGGCAAAGGGTAATGTTCTCATCTGTTGTTAATCCAAGATTTGCATGTATTCACATTTTCACAGTTCTAGAACAGGAATATACCTTGTAATTGGTGACATGTTGTTTTACTAAAATATGGTGTTGCCAGGTGGTGGTGGCGCACGCCTTTAATCCCAGCAATCAGGAGGCAGAAGCAGGTAGATCTCGGTGAGTTTGAGGCCAGCCTGGTCTACAAGAGCTAGTTCCAGGTCAGGCTCCAAAGAAACCCTGTCTCAAAAAACCAATAGATAAATAGATAGAAGATAGATAGATAGATAGATAGATAGATAGATAGATAGATAGATAGATAGATAGATAGATAGATAGATGTATATATGTGGTTACCTCACAGTGCATTGATGAAACAATATATTAAACATATTTTCTCTCTTCGTGAAACAAATTAGAATTACATAAAACAACAAATGTCAAATTCTGAGAGCAAAACTTTCCGTGAACTGTTTCTTTGCTATTTACTCTAACTGCATTCTTGATACCTCTAGGTGTATATAAGTGAATTGCTGGACTGCACTGAATCTGGAAGATGACAAATGGAGCAATAGAGAGAGAGTTCTGCCTTGCACAGGCACCGTCCTACCTTCCATGTGTGCTAGGACACTCAACCTTCCACGCCTCACTGGTCCCAGTGCCCTTCTCCAAATAGGTGGCAGTGGAAGAAGAGAAAGGCTATAGAAGCTGAGGACGGCCCAAGGTCAGCCAGCAAGGGCAAAGCTGCACTCTCAGAAACTGAGACTGGGGAACACTCCTGACTATGCTTTACTCCCACCATGTGGTCAAGAATGCTTTTAAGCCTCTCTAGATGGAACCTCCGCAACTCATGATAGCCTGAATCTGTAGCCCACAGTCCACTGTTAAAAGAGTCAATCAATTTGGGCTTTATGTCTTTCAAGTTTATCTAATCACTAAACAAAGTAATGTGCCCTCTAAACACAAATAGATAAAGTCTAACTTTTCATATGTTTCTTGACAATAGAAGGAAGTCCGAGAAATCCACAGAAGGCTACAACATTCTTTTTGTGTTGTGTCCCTGACAGCAAACACCATAAGCAAGGTCTTTGCCATTTTGAACTTTGGTTTCTTTTTGTTTGGATAAGGGTTTTTTTTGTTGTTGTTGTTTTATTTTGTTTTTAACTTATTATAGTACTTCTCTGTGTAACCTAGTTGGCTGAAACTCACAGTGATCCTCCTGCCTCCCGAGTTCTGGAATACAGAAGAGTGCTTTTCCACACTTAGCTTTAGGGTTGTATCTTAAGTGAACTCCTCTCTGAACAAGGTTAGTGTGTGGAACTTTTATCTTGTAGATCGCTTGAGTCTGTAGCTCTCAAAATATTCTTCCTTCTAGTCCTGTTAGACTTCTGTCATTTCAAGCTTTATTTTCCATTTTTTTATGTTCCTCATGAGATCTCCATGTCAGCAGCACTGGAATCCTTCGCAGAATCTGTGTATTTTCATTACCTGCCTCTTTTGAGCCATTTAAAAAAAAAACAAAAAAAAAAAAACAGGCTTCATCATGAAATAATTACTCGTTTTGAAAAAAGCATTACTGAAAATCTTTTTATCTTCATAGAATGAGAATGCAAATATAATTATGCAGAAAGTCAATAGGGATGTATAAGAGTATTCTTTTAAGTTTCATTTTTTACCATATGTGGCACAAATACTAATTTCTTAAAGATTTTCAGAAAGGTCTACATTCTTGTGTGCTTCTCTATGCCAGAGTCAAGTGAGGCATTGGGTTTGTGGATGAGAGATGACAGGTGGGACTTTTGTGAAATGGGAAGCTCTCTTTAGGAAGGCTGGAGAACGAGTCCTACCAGTTCGGCTATAGCCCTGGGCAACAGGAGCACCCTCAAAGGACCACAGTGTTCGAGGGTGTAATCAGGCCTTACCCACTCACTGCACACTTCAAGAGCAAGACCTGGCATTTCCTAAGGTGTGAGAGAGACCTCTGTTCCAACAGTGAGCTATTATTGCACCTATGTTTCAGGGTGAGCAAATCATTAGTATTACGGGAGCCTGTGAACTCACAAAACAACTAAACCATAATCTAGCAAACTAGATGGACAATAAGCCCAATAAGAGGCACTAAAGATTATACAGTTGACAGAACAGGAGGAACACCTAAACCCTGGACACCTAAACAGGACACACACTGACTGTGAGCTGTGATTATCATGTCGTATTTACTGGGGAAGAGTTCAGAAATTAATTTTATGAGTGATGCCTGGAATTTAGAAGGGCAACATTGCTAAAGACTATTTCAGTATGTAAGTATTCTAGAAGCATGGATGTATGGGCACATGTGGCTAGGTGGGAGCACAGAGGTTAGACACACTCTGTGAAGCAGCTGAAGATCTATTGGTGGACAGAAAATTCCTTGGGGAACTTTACTAAATGGAAACATCCACCTCTGGGTTTGTTCTCATGAATGGCCCTGAGAATAGCTACTTGCTGAAGTGTGCACAGGTTTCTGGCCTTGCAGCTCTGGGGGTTGCTGCTGCCACAGTGAAGGGCAAGGCGAGATGGTGAGAGGCTGTCGGGCAGATGTCTCCACCTAGAAATCCAGCTGAGATCACTCAGGGTGTCATGGACTTAATGAAAGCCAGGCAGTGACAGAGCACAGACTTACTGTCCTCAGTATGTCCTAGACGTGTCGCTCTTCCTTTTCGAACTCACCATGTATGCATTTTACATACATGCTTGATCTCACAGCTGAGGCGCAATAAAGCATTGGTCAGAGCACACCCCGAACCACTGCCTGTTTACTGCTATCTCAAACATCTTTTTTTTTGTGTGTGATGAGCTTGGGAATACTGAAGGGAGAATGCTGGGGGAACTTCTACCTACGTCTCCCAAGCACTTCTAGTAAGCAGATGAATCAGGCCCCGACTTAATGATGTATGTGGTCACCTGAGGCACCTTAGAGAAGGCCAGTCAGCCACCAAGGTTGGGCAATTTGAGGAGTGGCAGCCTCTATAATAGTAGCATTCTGATGATGGGATCAGCCAGAAATGAATGCACAGAAAGACTTCCAGAGAGCTGATGTCATTTAAGACGTCAACTGTCCAAGTATTTTTAAAAAAAAAAAAAAAGAAGAAAGGAAGGAAGGAAGGAAGGAAGAAAGAAAAGATTGAAGTGAGAACTGCCTTGGTCTTCTCCTGGCACAGAGCCAAAGTGCCTGCATGGCCCACAAAAGGAAGTAGTGCTTCCTGACTGCAGTGATGCTCCCTCTGTCAGGAGGCAGGGGTGCTGGCGGCACATGTCTTTGTTCCCTGTTTTAAAGCTGGCAAGGACTGCCAGGTCTAGTTTCAAGGTAGCTCCTTGGAGAAGACAGAGAACACACGCGGATGGATCGGAAGAGGGCTGTCTTGGAGGAATTCGACAACCCGCGGTCCCATTCCTCAGCTACCAATTCAGCCATTTCTGTCTGACTTTGCTTCTAATTTCTCAAATATCTCTGGGGGGAAAGGAGGTTTGCTGGTGAGAAACTATAAGCAATGCTGCTTGTAGTGAAACAGAAAAATGCTGAGAATCAAATAGAGTCATGTGCCTGGGAGTGTCTCATAGAGTGAACCAAGAGCCTTGTCATAGTGCAGGTTTAGGTTCAGGTTTCTGGGATGGGACCCGGGACTCCGCATTTCCATCAGGCCCCCCAGATGTTGTGTTGGTTCATGAAACGGGTCCATGTGCCACAGTTTGAACATTTTGGTGTTAGAGTGTAAAGCGTCATATATTAAGTGGTTGTCAGTGGCTTATTTAAGCAAGCTTTCAGGGGTAAATATCCTGTAGCCTTTTCATGAAACCCTTCACAATTCTATTTCCAACTCCTCACATTAATTAACATACCCAGTAATCATATGAATGCCCACCAAGCATCCTGAACCCTACTTCAAACTATTTCATTGCATAGAAAGCTTAAGTGGGGATGACTTTGTTCATTTTAGGTTTTACATAAGATATGTACATGCTGTTTTCTGTGTATGGACGACTTAAGGACCCTGATAAAACAAAAGCACTGGAAAAGGGGTAGCTTGCAAAGGTATAAGAAATAGTGAAGGCTTCTATAAAAAGCATCCCTTGGAGGTCATCATATATCATTTGTATTCTATTTATTTTAGTAATTTATATGTGTGCATAGCACTCCACCTATATTTTTATTATTTCTAGGCCACTTTCATATATAATTAACGTATTCCTTAAAAACTTGCAGTCTGAGTAAGTATTATTTGTACTGTTTTGTAGCTGACCAAATAGGAACGTGGCTGCTTGTAGTGAGTTGCTCAAAGTCACGCCAGTGTTGCCCTCAGATGAAATGTTCTGAACCCTAAGTTGGGGTCTCTTATGTCGCCCGTCCACTGTGCTTAGAGCACAGAAGTTGCACTGAGCTCTGCTGAGCCCTGGTTCTGAATAAAGGTCCCCAGGAGCAGGATCCGAAAGGCGGTGGAGATCACAGACCTGGCTGCCGCCAGGTGAAGGGAGAGGATGCTGCTCTCAGATATCTGTTCTTCAAAGCAGATTAAAATCTACTCCAGCCCTGGGTTTTCTGATGACTCATTTGCTTGTTTCTCTTCCAGCCGAGAATACAATTTTCCATTCCTTCTGGAATGTTACCAACGAGAGCACCTGGGGAGTGGAGAACAATTTGACTGCTAGAATCATCCAACGTGGGTGCTGGTTTTCTCCTTCCAGCCCCTTCTTACGTACTCTGCCCTGTTCATGTTCCCTCCCGTTCATGAGCTCAGTCTCACTCCTTGTTCATGTTTTACTCATAGATGGGTAGTCTATGACAGGTAAAATCACAGTGTCTGTATTATTCGCTCTGTCTGTTTTGGCAGTGCTACAGATGGAACCCAGGTCCTTTTATATTCCCGACAAGTCCCCTGTAACCAAGCTGCGTGCCCAGCCCTTGGATTTTGACCTCCTTTCATATCTCAGACTGTGCAGTCTTTCCGTAAGTCCCCAGGCTTGGTGTTACTCAACTAGAACTGAAATTAGGGATTGTCTGTGGGCAGACACAATCAGGTTTCATTTGCATGGAATGGCTGGGAATGGAGATATGGTGGAGTCAGAGCCATGTTCAGCTGGGTATGGTGCAATGATCTGAAAGAACTGCCCTTTGGCCATGTGACCCTCAACCAGCTCACTGGACTTTTGCTCTCCCATCGCAAAAACAACCATTTTTCCCAACTCGTAGCACTGTTATGAGAAATGAGTGGAGCGGCCGGCGTGTGTGAAAACACTTTCAGGCTTAAAAGAACTGTGCCAGTGTCTTTGTCTTTACTTCACAAATATTTAACTTTAAATGAGGCTAGGCTACTGGAAATCCAAAGCACGCATATGTTTCTTCAAAACACTTTACATTCATTGACCTACTAATGTGTATAAAATAGGGACTTGGCAATGGCGTTATTAAAAACCACCATGGAAAAAGTGAGGAAGATAAAAGATTTATGATGCCATCCAGGTTTGATATGACCCAGATGATAAAAATATTCACTCAGAGCTGTCAGCACTGTAGTTTCAAGGATTCCAGACTCCAGAGCCTAAGTTTGAGTCTGGGAAATTCCCTTCTGAGCATTCAGTATGTCTGCAGCGCTGCTAAAGGAAAGAGCACAGCTCTCCAAACCTCTAAGGGGAAGAGAATGACCTGTTCTTCAGAATGAGGATATGGGCACCAACATACCTGCCAGGGCCTCTGGAAGTGATTCCAAAACCCCAACCTGCCCTGCCCTTCCTTCCTGCTAATCCACGCTCTGTTGGTGAGCACAGCAAATGCTTCCTGTTTCTGGCATTGAGCCCACACCTCAGTCTTCCTGTTTGTTCTGTCACCTAAGCCCTATCACGCTGGTAACTGCAGCAGCCACATGGTTAAGAACATCTAGAAGATGTCGGGACCTGTGGTCAGCTCCATCATCTGGAAATTTCCATTGCGTCTTCTAAGAATGTGATGCCTGTTCCCAAATTATAGGAGCAAAGAACCCAAGATCCAAGTAAATTACCTAATAAGGCTCCTTGGGGGACCAGAGAACCCAAGACTCTTGGTATCTATGGTGTTGGACCCCAATAAGAATCAGAAAACATTGTTTCTCTCTTGAAGTCTCATCCTCATTTTTTTTCAAAAATATTTTACTTTAATTACATGCTATTTAAAATGTCTTCAACCATTTAGATCTATCCTCATAACAGTTTCAGAATAAGTAATGAAAATATTAAATATAGCATGAATAAAAAGCTTTTTAATTAAACTGGAAGGAAAAGATTTTACATGTACATGTTTACATATGAATAAAAGCACATGATAGGATAACACATTTTATGTAATTATCCTACAGAATGCACACTTGCTTTTGAGACAGGGTCTGTTACATAGACCAGGCTGGACTGGAACTCACAGAGATCTTCTTTAGTGCTGAGAACAAAGACAAACAGCATCATGCCCAGCTCCTCACCTTATATCTAAATATTTTCTCCACATTTTCTAATTTGTAAAACTCTACCTTTCTCTTAACTAAGAAAACACATGAATTTACAATAGTGGAGGAAATATTTTCCTAAAACATGTGAAACTTAGTGGAACAATATTCAAAGTATTTATTCGTGCCTATCTAAATGTACATATGATCAGCTATGCACGTGATTCTATTTTAGGAAGCCCAGTCACCATAAATATTAGATTCTACAAAGAAGTCATCTTCATAAGAGATAACAAAAGAAAAGAGGGAAATTTCTCAAGAATGGCACCACCATCTTAGCTGCTCTTGTTCTCCTCCCTTAAAGGCCATGCAGTTCACTGGCTGGCCCATCTTTAAAGGGCTTCCACACTACACAACTCCAATTGTCTGAGCCTTGGTGCATAGTGAACTATGAGGAGACATTTCCCATTATGCTGGTCCCTATTAGAAAACTAATGGACAATACAAATGAAACAGCCAAAAGTGTACTCTGTAGTGACTGGAAACAACACAGAGCTCTCATTCCCTTCCAGGGACCCTCTTTCTTATCTCAGTTACATGTTTATCTTCTGAAAACCAAAATAGACCATCTCATCACCCCCAGAGGTCATCCTGGCTGTGGGCAACCCTAGGAAGGATAGTATGAAAAAACTCTGGTTGTGTTTTGTTTGAACTGCTTGGTTGGTAGAGAAATCAATGCACTTGAGAATCAGACTAAACTGCTGCGGAGTAACCCTAGACCTGCCACTTACTATCCAAGCGCCAGAAATAAGCCAATTAACATCAAAGACATGTGTGAAAGGGGAAACCTCAGCTTCCTTCAATGGGGCTCATGAGACAAGCAAAAGAACATGGGTGAACTATCCATTGCGCATCTGTCAGAGATTCTAATTGGTTAAATGCATTTGAGCATCTAAAACGCGGTTTTGAAATGGTATTTCTTGCCAGGAGCATTAGCTTATTTCATTTTAACTAACCTCGTTCATTTTGCACTCCAACTGAGGGACTGCCTACGTTGTGTTTCCCACCTCAACTCAGCTCCTTTGGCAAAATGCTTGCAGTAGAAACCCAGTCCTCCTCATTCTGTTCCTGTTTCTGCACCATGGGGAGGTGATTGGAAAGCAGAACTAGACTCTCTGTTTAATCCCTCCCGACTTAAAAATGATTTTTTTCCTAAGACTTCTCTCTGATATCCGTTCAAACATATGCTACCACGAGCAGATGCTAAGTGCTGCACAGGTAAGGGCCATGAAATCTATTTAAATAGTACAGTGGCAACATTTATCAGAATATAAGCAATGAAGACATGGAGAGTCATTCTACTCTTATTATGGACTAAATTTAAATGCTCCCACAGTGAAATTTTTTATTTTGTAGATTTCCAAATTATTCCTCAATTATCATAAAACTGATGTGGGATTCTCCTCTGTATGTTGTGAATACCAACAGTTAATTAAGAAGCTGGTTTGGCCTGTGATAGGGCAGAGTAGAGCTAGGCAGAGAAAACTAAACTGAATACTGGGAGAAAGAAGGCAGAGTCACAAGCCATGGAGTTGCCAAAGGGGAAAGATGCGAGTTGCCAGCTGGAACCTTGCTGGTAGGCCACCAGCGTTGTGGTAAAATATAAAATAATAGAAATGGGTTCATTTAAGATATAAGCGTGAGCCGGGCGGTGGTGGTGCACACCTTTAATCCCAGCACTCGGGAGGCAGAGACAGGTGGATCTTTGTGAGTCCGAGACCAGCCTGGTCTACAAGAGCTAGTTCCAGGACAGGCTCCAAAGCTACAGAGAAACCCTGTCTCGAAAAACCAAAAGAAAAAGAAAAAGATATAAGCGTGAGCTAGAAATATGCGTAAGCTAGTAGGTCAAGCAGTGTTGTAATTAATTCAGTTTCTGTGTGGTTATTTTGGGTCTGGGCAGCCGGGAGCAAACAAGCGGCCTCCTACAACATAAGACTGCAATAGTTTCTGCTAAATTCATTCACTATTTTCTTTTTTTTTCTTGTTTTTTTTTCCTTTGCCTTTATAGAAAATAGATTTTTTTCTCATATAATAAATATATCCTGATTGGGGTTTCCCCTCCCTCTGAAACTTCTCCCAGTTCCTCCCCGCTTCCCCTCCCATCTGGACACACCCCATTTCCATCTCTCATTAGAGAATAAACAGGCTTCTAAAGGATAGTAATAAAATAAATTGGATAGAACAAAAACTAAGACATCAGAATAGGACAGAAAAAACAAACTGAAGGAAAAGAGTCCAAGAAAAGACACACACAAAACAACAAATACAGAAGTAGAGACTCACTCATTCACACACTCAGAAATCCCACAAAAAACACAAAAAATGTAAGCCTTAACATATATGCACAAATATATATATGCCATACATGCCTTTTTTTTAAAAAGTGATGCAACATTATGAGATAAGAAACCTCCAAAGATGCCATTGAGTTCATTTTCTCTTGACCATCTATTGCTGGGCATGCTGTCAACCCTGAAGAGTAGTTTGGCTGGGTGGTGGTGGCACACATGTTTAATCCCAGCAAAGGAAGCAGAGGCAGGTGGATCTCTGTGAGTTCAATTGCAGATGCTTCTGAGGGGCACGTTCCACCTCTCCTTTCAGCTTTAGGACCCCACATGGTGCATACCCATGCAGGCCTCGTGCATGCTGCCTCTCTGTGGGTTCATACGTGCTTCCATCCTGATTTAGAGAGCCTTGTCTCCTTGGTGTCCTCCATCCCTCTGGATCTTACACTCTTTCTGCCTCCTTCCTGAGCCCCGAGGAGAGGGACTTGGTGGAGACATCCCCTTGAGAGCTGAGGGATCTGAGGTCTCGCACTCTATACATATTGTCTAGCTATAGTTTTCTGTATCTGTTCCCATTGGCTACAGAAGGAAGCTTCTCTGATGATGGCTGAACAAGGCACTGATCTATGAGTACAGCAGAATGTGACTGGGAGTCATTTTATTGTGTTTTTTTTTAATTTATAACAGTAGTAGTTGATTTCCATCCTACAAACCTGGGCTACCTAGTCTCAGGTTCTTGGTCAACCAAGCAATCTCAGATATGGGTTCCATCTTGGGGAGTGGGCCTTGAGTCAAATCAGACAGTAGTTTGTCGCCCCCACAAGTTCTGTGCCACCATTGCCCTAGCATATCTTGCATGCAGGACACTATATTAGCTCGAAGGGTTTGTAGCTACATTGGTGTTTGCCTTTCTCCTTTGTTGGCCTGCAGAGGACCTTCCTGTACCGAAAATGCTATCTCATAGGGGTAAAGGTTCTGCATAGGCAACAAGCCCAACTTCTCCGTGTTCAGTGAGCTGTGTAGGTGTTGTCTTCAGCAATATGACCTTGCCATCAGTTTATGGAGAGCAACTTAGAGTCTTTGAAACAGCCTGCCTTGTTTGTAGTTTCCCATGGGACCCATTTGGCCAACAACTCAATTAAATGTAACCCATTCCCAGTACTGGAAGGCAAAAGATGTCCTAATGGGGCTCTGTCTCCTGCACTTTTGGGGGATTTATTTAGATCACTTTCATACATTTATATATTTTAGGAAGCTGCTACTCTATTAGGTTTCCATACTACCCCTCAATTTGGCCCTTAATTTTAGTGGTCTTTCCCTGTATTTCCTCTCTCATCACCCTCTTCCCTCCCCTCCCAACTTGACCATCTCATTCTAGTTGCCTCTCCCAATCCATCTGTAGCTACCTATTTTATTTCCCTTTTCTAGGGAGATCCTGTCTTGCCCCTCCCCCACATTAGCCACTTACTCTATACCTAACCTTGTAATTCTACAGACTATAACTTGGTTATCATTGACTTAACAGGTAATACCTACAAATAAGCAAATATAATACAATATTTGTCTTTCTGGGTCTGGCTTACCTAACTCAGAAAGATTTTAGTCCTATTCACTTACCTGTAAGTTTCATTTTTTTTAACTGTTGAGTAATATTCCACTGCATAAATGTACCACATTTTCTTTATCCCTTGATCTGATGAGTGAAATCTAGATTGTTTCCAATTCCTGGCTGTTGTGAATACGGTGTAGCAAGTGTCTCTGTGGTAGAATGAGACACTTTAGGTATATGCCCAAGAATGGTATGACTGAACATTTAGGTGGGTTGATTCCCATTTTTCTGAGGAACTGCCACGCCAAAAGTCACACCAGTAGATGAAGGATGAGTGTTCCTTTTACTCCACATCCTAGCCAAATAAACTGTCATTTATTTTTATTAATCTTAACATTCTGACAGGCGTGAGATGAAATCTCAAAGCTGTTTGATTTGCATCTTTGATGACTAAGGATGTTGAACATTTCTTCAAATGGTTCTCATCCATTTGAGATTCCTCTACTGAGACTTTTCTGTTTAGATTTGCACCCCATTTTTAATGGATTATTTGTTTTCTTGATATCTAATTTTTTGAGTTATTTATATATTTCGGATATTAGTCTTCTATCA
Source organism: Dicrostonyx torquatus (assembly GCA_028555095.1). Classification (NCBI taxonomy): domain Eukaryota; kingdom Metazoa; phylum Chordata; class Mammalia; order Rodentia; family Cricetidae; genus Dicrostonyx; species Dicrostonyx torquatus. The sequence goes on along the minus strand of JAQHUG010000189.1, from coordinate 3,300,058 downwards.
GATGTTGATTTAGTTAAATTATTTTCCCATTCTCTAGTTTGTCACTTTGATGACTGACAGTATGCTTTGCCATGCAGAAACTTCTCAGTTGTGGGAGGTCCCATTTATCTATTGCTGATCTTACTACCTGTAGTAACAGTGTTCTGTTCAGAAAGTCTTCTCCTGTGCCAATAAATACAAGGCTTTTCTCCACTTCAGGTTCAGGTTCAGTGTATCAAAGGTTTTATATTGAGGTCTTTGATCCACCTGGACTTGAGTTTTGTAGAGGGTGCTAAGCATGGATCTATTTGGATTCTTCTACATGAAGCCATCCACTTTGGCCAGCACCATTTGTTGAAGATGCTGTCTTTTTGTGGTATTTATTTCTGGCTTCTTTATCAAAAATAAGGTGTCCATAGGTATGTGGATTTATATCTGGGTCTTAAATTCAATTCCATTAATCAATGTGTGTGCTCCTGTGTCAATACTATGCTGTTTTTGTTATGATAGCTCTATAGTATAACTTGAAATCAGGGATGGTGATACCTCTAGCATTTCTTTTATTATTCAGAATTGTTTTAGCTATTCTGGGTTTTTGTTTTGTTTTGTTTTATTTTTGTTGTTATGTATTGTGTTTCCATAGGAGCTGAATTTTGTCCTTTCAAGATCTGTGGGGAATTATGTTGGAATTTTGATGGGGACTGCATTGATTCTGTATTGGTTTTGATTGGATGGCCACTATTATTATATTGATTCTGCCCATCGAGGATAATTGAAGTTCTTTACATCTTCTGATATCTTCCTTAATTTTTTCTTCATTGTCTTTAAGTTTTTATTATGCTTGTCTTTCACTTGCTTGGTTAGAGTTACCCCAAGATATTTTATATTATTTGAAGCTATGGTGAAATATTTTATTTCCCTGATTTCTTTCTCAGTCTGTCATTTGTATACAGGAAGGCTACACTTTTTCTGAGTTAATTTTGTATCTCTCCACTTATCTGTCCAACTAGAGAACTTTGACTAATGCAACAGGTATCCCCTTCTTCAGCTTAGGAAATTTGCTTCTATGATTTTGTTGAAAATATTTTTTAAACTTTTCCTTGGGTTTCTTTTCTGTCCCTATTCTTATTATTCTCACATTTGGTCTTTTCATATTGTTTCAGATTTCCTAAAGATTTTTATGCCAAGATTATTTCAGACTTGAGGTATCCATTTCTTCTACTGTGTCTTCAATGCCTGAGATTCTCTTCTCTATCTCTTGCATTCTATTGGTGATGCTTGCCTCTGAGGTTCTTATTTGAATTCCTAAAATTTAATTTTCAGGTTCCCCTTAGTTTCAGGTTTTTTTATTGATTCTATTTCCACTTTCAGGTCTTCAGATAATATATTCATTTCCTTTCACTCTTTTAATAGATTTCTTTAAGGGTTTATTCATATTTAATATTTTCTTTATCATATATTTATAAAGGCTATTTTGAGGTCTTTGTCTTGTGCTTCAACTATATTGCAATACTCAAGACCTACTGTGTTAGGGTTGTTGGGCTCTAATGGAAACATTGTCCTAGCTGCTACTGATCATGTTTTTAGGCTAGTGCCTGGGCATCTGAAATTTGGCATGATCATAATTCTATGTATAGATATCTGGTCTTATCTTTGTTGGGTGTTTGTCTTGTTAATTTGTTGCTGTTGTCCTCTCTGGTTCTTACAAGGGTATAGTGGCTGTGTGTTGCCTGGTAGGAAATACTACTCAGATTCTGATAAATGTGGCTACTATGGGTTGCTGGCAAAATATGTTTCTATGTCTTGGAAGTTGACAGTTAGAAACTGGGATGGGCTGGGGTGGGGTGTGTTTAGGAGGGTCTGTAGGAAGGAGGAAATCAGGGTGTTCCACTAAGATCTGCTTAGTTTCCTGGGGATAAAGATAAGTTCCACATCACAAAAAGACTTTTGTTTTCACTATATACATATTTTGTTTTGCTTGTTTGCTTTACTTTCTTTTTATTTATTCTTTGTGTATTTCACATCATGCATACTGATCCCATTCATTTCCTGCCCCTTAGTATCTGCCCTCTGCACTTGCAACCTCCCCCACCCAAAATCAAATAAAATGGAATTTAAGAACAAGAAGGAAATCTAGGAAAAAATCTCATCATAGAAGCTGTAATGTGACATAGTAAATCACATAGTAAACCCTTTTATCCATGTATATTTACATGCAAGTGTTCATTGCAGAGTCATTGGTCTGGTTCAAGGTCTCTGGTTTCTTCTACACTGTAGATGCTGGCTCCCTCACTGGGACTCCTCTTGGATATCCTGTTGTTGCCTTGTGTCATGGAGATCCTACAGCTTTGGGTCTATAGGACCAACCCTTTCATGTGCTCTTGCAGATCATAGATAGGGTGGGCCAGATCATAACCCTGGTACTTGACCTAGGTAGTTGCAGGATTGGTCAGCCCACCAGTTTCCCCCTGTTTTCAGCACCAGGGTGAGTTCTCCATCATTACCCTGGCTAGTTCACCCCTTGTAGCAATGATCAAAGGGCAGGGCTGGTTCTCCTCCTTTCACATCTTCAATGTCAGCTCTCCCACACCTACACCTTTAGGACGAGCTTTACTGTGTTGTCCAGGCAAGGTGTAGAGGCCACTCTTCAGCTCATGAAGGTGCCTCTTATGACCTCAGGGCCAGCTCTCCTACCTGCCACAGGCAGTGGAGGGGCATCTCTTCCCCTATCCACACCGTCATATGGCAGATGAGGAGCAGGGCCAGATCTCCCATGCTCACATTCTCAGGGCACTTTACCTGCAGCCCTGTCAATAGGCTCAACTCTACTGTGCTGCCCAGGAGAGGTGTAAGCGTGCTGTAACTGGTAAGGTGGATGGTGGGCTTCCTTGCGTGACACAGGTGACAGGGATGGGGAGGTATGTTTCCCTTGCTCTCACCACCACATGGCAGGCAAGGGGGGTGTAACCAGCTATCCCACTCTCTCACACCCTCAGGGCCAACTCACCCACAGCTCTGCTAACAGGGTCAGCTCTCCTGTGCTGCCCGAAAGAGGTGCAGGGCCTGCTCTCCCAAGTGCTGCAGCTGGAGAGGGTTGGCAGTGGCAACTCTCCCACTCTTATGACCTCAGGACAAGCTCTCTCATCCTCCTCAGGAGGTGTGAGGAGAAGGGCATCGCTCCCCTAATCATGTCACCTCATGGCAAATGAGGGCAGGGCCAGGTCTCCCATGTTCGCGTTCTCGATGTCAGCCCACATGTGCCCCATAAACAGGGTTAGCTCCACTGTGCTGCCCAGGTGAGGCCTGGGGCCTATTCTCCAGAGTGCTGCATTGGTGAGAGTTTGGGTCAGGTTCCCCACATGCTACAGGTAGTGAGGTGTGGGGGGAGGAGGGCATCTTTCCCTTACCCACATCACCACAGGGCAAATAAGAAGGGCATGACATGTTCTCCCATCCTCATCCCCTCAGGGCCAGCTCACCTATGCCCCTGTGAACAGAGTCAGCTCTGTTGTGTTGCCCAGATGAGGTGTAGGACCTTCTCTCCTGAGTATTTTAGCCAGTGATGGACAGGGTCAGTTCTCCCTAGTGTTGCAGCCAGTGAGGGGTGGGGCCAACTCTGTACAGCCCCATCCTCTGGTTTTCAGTGGTATCAGGAGCCTCGGACATCAACACAGACAGCGGCTACATACCACACTGTCCACCATAATGGTGACCTGTATGCTAGGCACCAAAAGGCACAGGGCAGGTCTATATTTTCTGCTCAATGTCTGGGACAGTCTACCCTTGGCCTGCATGTGGGTTTCTTTGCCCCATTCAGTCTGTTACAACACAGGGTACTAATATGCTGGATTTTTTAAATTGTTTTTATTGCATTATACATTTTTCTCTTCTCCCCTCCCTTCCTACCCTCTCCTCTTCCCTCTCCCATGACCCCCATGCTCCCAATTTATTCAGGAGATCTTGTCTTTTTCTCCTTCCTTTGTAGACCTATGTATGTCTCTCTTAGGGTCCTCTTTGTTGTGTAGGTTCTCTGGGGTTATGGACTGTAGCTTGCTTTTCTGTTTTGTTTTGTTTGTTTGTTTTTGTTGTTACTGTTGTTTCGCTGTATGTCTAAAAGCCACTTATAAGTGAGTACATATTATATTTGTCTTTTTAGGTCTGGGTTACCTCACCCAATATGATTTTTTTCTAGATTCATCCTTTGCTTGCAAATTTCAAGATGTCATTATGTTTTACCTCTGAGTAGTACTCCATTGTGCAAGTGTACCACATTTTCTTTATCTATTCTTTGGTTGAGGGACATCTATGTTACTCCAGGTTTTGGATATTACAAATCATGCTGCTATTAGCATCCTTGTGGTATGATTGAACATCCTTTGGGTATATACCCCAAAGTGGTATCACTGGGTCTTTTTTTGGTTTTCCGAGACAGGGTTTCTCTGTAGCTTTGGAGCCTGTCCTGGAACTAGCTCTTGTAGACCAGGCTGGTCTCGAACTCACAAAGATCGCCTGCCTGTGCCTCCTGACTGCTGGGATTAAAGGTGTGCACCACCACCACCCGGCTTCGCTGGGTCTTGAGGTAGATTGTTTCCCAATTTTCTGAGAAATTGCCATACTGATATCCAAAACGGCTGTACCAGTTTGCATTCCCACCAGCAATGCAGAAGTGTTCCCCTTACCCCACACCCTCTTCAGCATAAGTTGTCATCAGTGTTTTTGATCTTGGTCATTCTTATGGTGTAAGATGGAATCTCAGAGTTGTTTAGATTTGCATTTCTCTGATAGCTAAGGATGAGTCTTATGCAGTTCTTGTATAGGTAACCACAGATGCTGTGAGTTCATGTATGAGAGAGAGATGATATCCAGAAGGCAGCATTTCACAGCACCCCTCCCCCATCCCCTGACAACTGCATTTTTTCTGCTCCTTCTTCCACAATTTTCCCAAAGCCTTGCTTGGCGGAGTATTGATGGTGATGCTTCAGTTAAGACAGAACACTGAGAGCCATTTATTCTCAGCACATCGAGCAGTGATCCTTCTCTGTAGTAAACACTGTCCACTATAATAACAAACTTTTCTGACCAAGGTCAGGAAAGCCCACCAGCTTCTGCGTAAACATAATATTTAGGTCAAGTTGTTGACAGCATGACCCTTTAGCAAAACAGCATTCACAAGTTCTCCCCTAGAGCTTATGACTAACCTTGGGATTGGACTATGTTTCTTGTCTAAGGCATAAAGCCCTTCTTATGGAACTTGTTTTTGTTTTGCTTTTTAAAAAAAAAATAATAATGTTGTTTCATGAGCCTACTTCCAGTAACTGATGGAAGCAAATGCAGAGATCCAACAGTCAAGCACTGGGCTGAGCTCCTGTTAAAGAGAGGGAGGGGGAATCATATGAGCAGGGGGTGAGTGGGTCAAGATCATGATGGAGAAAACCACAGAGACAACGGACCCAAGCTAGTGGGAGCTCATGGAGAAAACCACAGAGACAACGGACCCAAGCTAGTGGGAGCTCATGGACTCTGGACGGACAGCTGGGAATCTTGCACAGGACCCAACTAAAGCCTCTGAATGTGGGTGACAGTTACGTGGTTTGATCTGTGAGGGGGGAGGGTGCTGAGAGTGGAACCAGGACTTATCCTGGGTGCATGAACTGGCTTCTTGGAGCAGAGCCCCTGTGGTGGGATACCTTGCTCAGCTTTGATGCAAGGGGGAGGGGCCTGGTCCTGCCTCAACTTGGTAAACCAGACTTTGTTGATTCCCCAAGAGAGGCCTTATTCCCTCTGAGGAGTGGATGGAGGTGGGTGGGGGAGGGAGGGTAGAGGAAGAAAGGGAGGGAGGGAAAACTGGGGCTAGAATGTAAATTTTTAAAAAAATTTAAATAGAAGATGCTATTTGTACAGGTGTTTCTACAAATTTTCCTTCTAATAAAGAAAGAGTGAAACAAACGGAGAAAGAAAGCAAAGAAGAATAAAAGTGTTCAAATGGAGGAAGAGAAGGAGGGAAAGATGGGAAGAGGGAGGGAGAGAAGGAGCCAGGGAGGGAGAGATGAGGCCTTCTGGGGATTTAAGGTTGAACAAGCAATGCAGCTGCAGCTTCAACTTGTGTTCCCATGGCGCCACCTGCTGGCAACAACTTTCCAAACCTCTGTCACAAGTATTTCCAGCTGTAGCTGGGTTTAGCAGTGCAGATGAATAAGGACATGAACTATAATATGTGGAAATTTGCAGAGTTCTGTTGCTTTTTATTTGTGATAGCTACATTAAACACTTTTTATTGTTGACATATGGTCATTTCTTATTTAAGAAGACAACACACATGAGAGACCATAGAAAAATATATTTTATGATTTCTTTGGGATATATTACCAGTAACTACAAATATTTAAAGCAGCATAATACCCTTACAGAATATGGATTTTATAAAGGCATTTTTATTAATTATCTAATTTAGTTATTTCCATCCTCTCAGATAGATGTCAAAATCAAAACAAAAACATTGTACTAGTCTGAATATTAAATAATTTCTCAGAATACGGTATCACCTGGACATTGGGCTGAAGAATTTGTGATTCAAGAACCAGCATGCCAAGTATTGGGCAGGATGAGGCAGAAGGATCGTGATGTTGTGGTCATTCTAGGCTACAGTGTGAGACCCAGTCAAAGACAAGTTAGGAGAGAAAAAGGGAGGAGGGAGGAGTAGCGAAGATAGGAGTAGGAAAAGAGGGGAGAAGAGGGTAGGGGAGGAAAAAGAAGGATAGGGAAGTAGAGAAAAGGAATTCTCTTCGCACAAGAGAGTACCTGACATGTCTTCCCACCATTTCTGGCTCTGAGAGGTAGATACTGCAGTAGGACTCATCTGTGACCGCTCTTGCTTTGTGTTTCCATGAGTTCCCACCCCTAACCTAACTATTATAGCACAGATCACTTAGACCTCTTTGTGATCCTTCTGCTATTTACATTTGACGATTCCTGAGTTCATATCTAGACCACAGAGGACGTGACCCATGCATTCCTTATCGACTCATTTCTTTGGGCTCTTCCCCACATGGAGTTTCTTAAGTAAGAAGCAAAGGACCTGAGACAACTTGCCTACACTAGGTGGTGTGCCCCGAGTTTAGCAAAGGACCTGGGACAATCTGCCTGCTCCATCACTCAGGCACTGTGTGCTGTGTCCCGAGTTTAGTGAATGACCTGGGACAATCTGCCTGCTCCATCACTCAGGCACTATGTAGTGTGTCCCGAGTTTAGTGAATGACCTGGGACAATCTGCCTGCTCCATCACCCAGGCACTGTGTGGTGCGCCCCACGTTTAGCGAAGGACCTAGGACAATCTGCCTGCTCCATCACTCAGGCACTGTGTGGTGCGCCCCTAGTTTAGCGAAGGACCTGGGACAGCCTCCCTGCTCCATCACCCAGGCACTGTGTGGTGCGCCCCACGTTTAGCGAAGGACCTGGGACAGCCTGCCTGCTCCATCACCCAGGCACTGTGTGCTGTGTCCCGAGTTTACATTGTGGTCAGGGCTGCAGTAGTTCACACCTAACCCAGCAGATCATTACATATGATACTGCCAATCTCAAAGGTCTCTTGTATTTAGGAACCCATACATGCCTCTTTCTAAGCCAGTGTTTATGGGGATACAAAATCAATTTCGTAGACAAAGCCGGGCATGTTTGCCGCTTGTGTTGCACCAGGTATTGAAGACAGTGAAATCACAGAAAGGGAAACATTGGGTTTGGAAAACAGCACAAGTACACAAGGACTGTGCTTTGGTAAATAAAAACAAAATGTTTCAGACGAACAAAATTTGTAGAGAATCAGCTTAGGGAAAGCAGCAACAGATGGTAGTCAGTTTCTCATCGCCAAGCTCCATGACTAAGGCAGACTTGCTAAAGTCTGTGGATCCTGATGCCCTGGAAGTCATACGTGTCTTGGACTGATGCGAGAGCAAATACATCAGTTAGAGAAAAGGAGATTGCCCTTCCTGGGCAATGCATAGCCTTCATCCTGGAAGAACACGCACACCAACAAAGTGACATCAGGAAGGGGTACACACGGTCCTTAAATGAAAATTTGGAAAGGCAGAGATGAGAGAAGAGGTAAATGCCTTGCATAGCACAATTGAGTGGAAACAATTCCACCCAATGTTCTGATGGCCATGATTGGAAACAATTAGAAATACAGGTTATGGAGCAAAAAAAATACCAGGATTTAAAAACTGTTAAATCTTTTGTTTGTTTGTTTGTCTTTTCATTTTCAAACTGCACAACCATGTAAACTTCCTAATCCTATTTCACAACATATAGAATGGAATTGCTAGTGTAACTTATATAAGATAAATGAATTGATGCATACTAATAATTTAGGACATGGTTGTTACGGATTAGTGCTCATCAGACAGAATTTAGGTTTTTTTTCAGTGTGTGTTTATTGCTTGTATATTTATATGTCAGACAATCTAATAGTTTACAATACAGAAATGAACAACAATCAAAAACACATTTACTTTACAGTGTGGTTTAGGAAGATAAATATTCAATACAAAACAACGTTAGGCAATAGCCTTGACAGAAATGCATATAGGGACAATATAAAAATCCATGGGAGGACACCATTGGGACAAAATTACCAGGCATGGTTGTGGCAAGGATGTAAAAGTAATTAGAGACTGGCAGAGACATAGGAAGAGAGAAAGCTAAATGGTGCAGAGACACTCCAGGTATGCAAATGGTCCCAAATGAGATAGAGATAGAGTTTGTCACCATTATGGGGCCATTGAGCATTTGGGAACCTGGGATGGCTGAGTTTTGGGGTCGGAAGTAAGGAGAACCCAGATTCCGTGGGGGGATTCCAGCTCCGGCTCAGTACATTCTGATTTTCTGATAGCATTGGTGGAAAAGGTTTAGAGAGGAAATGGCAGTTAGGGCTTATTTTTCAAAGAGTGGTTGATTTACTGAAGCTCCGATAGATTGGAAATTCATGAACTAGTTAGAAGATTTTTTTTATGCTGGCCAAAGATGGGTGGCTTGGGTTAAGATGGAGGTGGTGGGCTCAGAGGCAGATGGACTTGAACACTGAAGTTGTGGAAGTCAATGACTAACTGAGAGATTAAAAGGAGGGAGCAAGGATGTGCAGAATTTAGGTTGGGAAGCTGGGTTTGTGGGGATACTCCCTCACTGTGACAGGAAAGCAGAGGAGTGGTTTGGGGGCATCAGAGCTAATGACTCTGATTTCAATCCTTATTTGTAAGGATTCAACTTCCAGTCTGGCTTGGTGCTTTCTGGTTTTAAAGTGATCCTTACCCGGTTGATGTTTACATTCTGATGGTTTCTTTCCCCTTGGTAAGCTACACCCTGCATGCTGCTGCTGCTTCTGCGAGAGGCTGAGAAGCAGCAGCAACCCAGAGCTCAGGTCAGCCACACAGTCGTGAGGATGAAGAACTGGCAGAGTACAGTGTACTTTGCTTCTAAGATTTGTCTCTTCATGTGGCATTTTCTATATTATAACAAGGACCTTTTTGCTACAACCCCGTTATAAGATCCAGCTATTCTTCCTGGCTACCCCACAGGGAATATTATGACCACAGAGGTGATGCAAAGCCTCATGAACTGTGACACGCAGACTCAATGGTGGACACTGGCACTTTTCATTGTCCAAACTTATGAACTGCACAGCTGTTCAAAAACTGCCTAAAATAAGTATTTCCATTAGGAAAAAAAGATCTGTTAAAAAATAATCCTAGGTCAAATTTTCATCTACAAAGAAGCAGCCAGCAGAAGCAACCATCAGTGTCAGCTGCACCATGCTGGTCAATGGTGACTGTCAGGAAGGTGTTTTGCCTACTTAGATATAGGCACCTCCATAACAAGGACCTAGAGAGACGCTGGTCATCTGGGAACTTGAGTAAGGGTTAGATGCATTGTGGGTAGTGTGATGGTGTGAGCAGCACAGGCTGAGGAGACAGAGGCCAAAGCACAGCAGTAAACTTTGGAGATTCTTCGTGTCCTGGAGTGAACAGCCAGGGTGAGCACCAGCCGTAGGAGAGCCACACTGGAATGGGAGAATTCTGCTGCTGAATGCTGAGCAGGTTCTCAGCTTTCAAAACATTTCAGAGTCCTACTTTTAAAATGATCAATAAACACATAGGGACATAAGCAAATAGAAGAAGTAAGGAAATCAATTCGGGAAAACTAGAAAAGTTGAAGAAATCGTCATCACTTTGGAAACTCGAAACCACAGAGGGTGATTTCAGCAAGAAAATGGGAGCTCTGACGGATATTCAAACAGAACATGGTCAAAATGGAAGAATCAATAATGATAATAGTAAAAACAATACTGAGGCCCAAACTAAGAATCCATGGGGTACAGTAAAGAGCTAAGATAAATTGTAAAGGCACAGAAAACTTATTTGTTGAAATTGTAGCAGAAAATTTCTCAAACCTAGAGATAGAAATAGACATACAAACAAGAGCTTTTGAGAACTTCTTTACAGCATAGAACTGTGAAGAAATAGCAAAGCAAGCAAACTATATCAAAATCCTAATGGAAAAAGAAAATCAAGCTAAACTTAAGGTAAGCACACAAGAACATGAATTGTCTCCTCACCAACCCAAAACTCCAGGGCAGCCTGGAGTGAGAGGTTTCGCATCATGGAAGTAAAAGCTGCCAACCAAAATTCTGTCCCCAGCAAAGCTGTCTTTTAAAATGATGAATCACTTAAGGCATTAGAAAGCAAGTTTAAACTAAGACAACCCACAACAACCAAGCCAACACTGCAGAATATACTTAAAAAAATACTATACACAGAAGCAGAAACACTGACTTACGAGAGCACAGGAGAGACTAGATTAATGAGAGTTGTAGATGAACAAAGGAAGGCTAAGACATAACCATCATTCCGCATCCCACAAGCCAGCAAACTTCTAAAACTCACAGATAAGAAAGCAAATGACCATAGCATTAACCAGAGAAACTACCAAAAAGCTACGGGATTAACCAAATGCCTTCGATAATCATCTTAAAAGCAATTGCCTCCACTCACCATTTCAAACACCAGTATAGGCTGATTGGATAAAAAGAAGATCCAGCTGTCTGTTGCCACCAAAAAATGCATCTCACTACCAAAAACACCAACAAACTGATAGCCAAAGGATAGCTATCAACCTGAGAAGCAAAAGAAATGAAAGCAAGCTGGGTTCACATTCCAGTTTTCTTTCTTTAGCTGGGATAAAACACCTGGACCAAAAGCAACTTGAGGAGGAAGAGAACTGTTTAGCTTACACTTGCAAGTCATAGTCCATCCTTGAGGGAAGTCAGGACAAAAACTGAAGGGAGAACTAAAGCATAACCATGGACAAATACTGCTTGCTGGCTCAGTCTCAGATTCATGCTTAGCTAGCCTGCATCAGGACCAACTTTCCAGGAAATGGTAAAGCCCACACTGGTGTTTATTAGCATCATCTAGCAATCAAACAATTCTGAGCAGATAAGTCTAATGAGAATAATGACCCATTTTTTTTCAGGTGATTCTAGGCCGTCCAGTCAACAGCTAATGCTAAATGGGACAAGTAAATATTCTGTATCTTAGAGACTTCAAACCAAACTAGGAAAGGATAAATATGGCTATGTAATAATAAAAGTAAGTATTCACTCAGGAGATTTAATAACTTTAATACTGTATACATCAGATGTGGGGTTTTTAAATTATAAAATAAATATTAAGAATCATCGAAGGTTGTGTTTGATCCTGACACAATAGTGAGTAACTTTATGACTCTCTCTTATCTTTAGAATGGCATCTAAATGAATTTCAGAGATAGAGGACAGCAAAGATTGATTGGAATAAATAGATATCTACAGGACATTCCGTCTAACATATATACAATACACATGCTTTTAAGCAACCTGGGAAATCATCTCTAAAATTGATCACATTTATAGATCAAAAAGCAAGCCTTAGTAAATCAAAATAAACTAAATTATTATCGGAATATTAGTAGCATAAAGTGAAATAAAACCAAACATCAGCAAAAAGAGAAGCCACAGGAAAAAATAGTTAAATTCTGGGACAGTGAATGGTATACTCTTGAATTAACCATGAGTTATTTTATAAGGTGAGAGTATTCCTAGAATTAAATGAAAATGACAGCACAGCCTCACAGAACCCAGGATACAATGAAGGCAGCTCTCAGGGCAAGCTTGGGAGTTTACATTTAAAAAGTCAAAGAGATCAAAAACAAAAGCTCTAGGAAAAGAACAGTGAAGACTGAACTGAAATGTAATATACAAGAAGTCATAAAAACTGGGACAAATATGAATGAAAAAGAAACTGGAAAAAAGCGGGAAGAGCATTCAAGATGGCAGTGAGCAGTAGTCACCAGTGCCCATGTGGTCGAGGGCAGCTCCTAGGAGCCTGAGAAACCCACAGAGGCTTCACAGGGAGAAGCGACGGTGATGGAGGATGAGCCTGCAGACCGCACAGAAAGGACTGGCCCTACTCTACAATGGTATGCTCCTTTGTATGCTGTGGCCACACTCCCACATCGGTCCCTAGTTCTGCTGCTCTCAGCCATGGGTGCCACCCGGTTCCTGGAAAATCTAGAAGAAATAAAATCTAGCAAAATTAAGTCAAGACAGAGTAAGCAGCTTAAACAGAAATATAACAGGTCATAGTATTGCTGCAATAAATATACAATAAATAAAAATATGCCCAATGAAAAACCCAGAACTTGGCAGGTTCTTTGACAAATTCTGTTATACTTTAAAGAATGATTTACTACCAACACCTCTCAAACTACTCCAAAAGAAACAGAAAGTGAGGTTACACTGACAAAATATTGCATGAAGCCAGCATTATTCCGATATCAAAACTAGATAAGGATACATAGACAAAAAGTTCTCAACAAAATATTTTCAAATTGAATTCAACAACACATTAAATGCATTGTGCAGTATGAATATAAGTTGGCTACATCCTAGGAATGCAAGCTTGATTCTACATCAACAAATTAATAAGTGCAATACAACATAATTAGGCTTAAAGTCAGAAATCAGGTGATCATCCATGAATCATCAGTTGTGAAAAAGCACTTGACAGAGATCAGTACCCGTATGCATTAAAATCCTAAAACACTGGGATAGCAAGAACATATCTCAACATAATAAAAACTATATACGACTAATCTACAGCCTACATCACATAAATGAAGAAAACCCAAAACATTTCTGGTAAAATCAAAAATGAGATGAGGGTATTCATTTTCTCCATTTTATTCAAGATAGTATTTAAAATCTTGGCTAGAGAACTAAGACAAGAAAAGGAAATGAAAGAAGTACAAGTAGGGGGCTGGAGAGATGGCTCAGCAGTTAAGAGCACTGACTGCTCTTCCAGAGAACCAGGGTGTGATTCCCAGCACCCACATGGCAGCTCACAACTGCCTGTGACTCCAGTTCCATGGGATCCAACACCCTCACACAGACATATATGAAGGCAAAAATACCAATGTGCATAAAATAAATAATTTTTTAACAAAAGAAGTACAAGTAGAACAGTATTTTCAGCTGTTCTTATTTTCTGATGAATGGGTCCTATATTTAAGTTGCACTAAAAACTCCACCTGAAACATATTAGTTATAATAAATATAAAATCAATATATAAAATCAGACACTTTTCTATAGATCATTCATGAAGGTGATGAGAAATAAATTATAAGAAGCTTCCCATTCACAAGTCCTAAGAATAAACCTAACCAAGAAGAAGAAAGGTCTCATAAACTTTAAAACACTGAAAAAGAAATTGAAGAAGATACTAGAAGAAGGGGAAAAAATAGTCTAGTAATTTAATGCAATCTCCCCAAAAGCTCAATTACGTTCATCACAGAATTATAAGAGGCAATCCCAAAATTCATGTTAAGACATGAAAGACTCCAAATAGCCAAGGCAATTTTAAGCAGAAAGAAAAATGTTAGAGGTATCATAATACCCAATCTCAGTTGGCCATAGTAACTAAGACAGTATGATATTGGTACAAACAGACACGCATACTAGTGGGATAGAATGGAACACCGAAAATAAACCTATACAGCTATCACAATTGAATTTTACATCTCTATTACGTTTTTAAATTTCCATGTATGTGTTTTAGGACCCAGCATGTGCATGTGAATGCAGAAGCCTGTGATTATCAGAGGTTCTTTGGGGGCTATAGTTATAGGCAACTGTGAACTGCCTGACTGGGCACATTAGGGGACAACTGGCCTAGCTGGACTGGGCAGAATTGGTATGTTCCAGGTTCCATAGAGAGAGGCTTCCTCAATAAATAAAATGGGAATCGATAAGGAAGTCACCTGATGTCAACTTTGGGCTTCTATGTATACAAGCGAATATACATGATTGTATTCACATTATATATGTGTTATGTGTGTGTGTGACCATACATAGACAATATATTTATGTATACAAAAAGAGAAAGAGAGGAAAGAAGGAAGGAAGAAAGGAGAGAGGGAGGGAAGAAAGGAGGAAGGGAAGAAGGGAGGGAGGGAGGGACAGAGGACGACAGAGGGACAAAAGAAAGAAGAAAGAAAAGTTCCCTTACTGGGATCTAATTCTACTGGCCTCATCTATGTTTTCCAAAAGTGTGAAGAAACACATTGCTAACTTGAGCCATATTTGTTATTTCTGCAAAGGTTAATACAGGGATCTTCCAAAACCAACAATAGTTCACAAAACACTTACAAGTGAAACTTATGTCAGTCCCAGGGTCTTATTTCACGGTAAATGAGTTGCACAGTAGACACTGAGCCCAGATATCCATCCATTTTTCCATAAGCTGTGCCACTGGGAAGCATCTGGTCTGGCAGAATGATGGAGTGACCTATTAAATGTTCATCTAGGACACTGGCTGTGGACTCACATCCTGCTGAATTAAAGCATTTTCTCCCAGGATGTTGTATGTATTCTATGAACCAAAAAGAAAAAATCAATGTATGATGTCAAATTTTCAAGAGTTAAAATGAACAGGCCTAGAAAACAAAATAAAAATAAAAGGAGGTCTGATTGACCTCACAGACCATAATGCTCACAGTTACCCAATGGCAGAATTTGTGCTTTCCCAACTACAATTTGGGGTTTTGCTAGATCTTAGTTGTATGTGCAAAAAATTACTTCTATTGTTAAAAATTCCCACTAAACCTGAAGGCATGATTGGCATCCTAGCTTAACCTGCTTATTCTGGTATAACAGAATACCTACAGTGGAGTAATTTAGAAAGAAGGTAAATTTATATTTTGTAGTACTGGGACTGGAAATTCAAAGGTGCAGGCACTGTGTGGAGAGAACCTATCTGCTGCACATCACATGGGAGAAGGTAGAGCCGCGAGTGAGCAATTTAGCTAGATGTTGTATGTATAATGAGTTGATGTAACAGGCCTCCTGCTGAGAGCAAACCAGCTCTCTCAGCGCCTTCACCTCTGTGGAAGTTGGTGATATTGCTACCTGCTACTGTGAGGATAGAGAGAGGGATGCAGAAAAGAAAACTTTGGATGAGCAATGCCCAGAAGAACAGTCACATGATTTGAGTGTCCATGGGCTTTTGATGAGCAATGCCGTGGGATAATAGTCACATGAATTGGGTACCTATGGTAGTAGTAGCCTAGGAGGATGTGGCACTTCTCAAGGACAGATGGCTTTGAAGTGTCACCGGGAGATAAGAATAAACATTCACTCTAAGTAAGGTTGCAAGAAGCAGATCCTAAGACAACCTTTCAGTACGAGATGAAAAGGAATGAGAGATGTGACTGAATAATAAAGGCTTATAGATTTGAATATGTGGTCACCAGGGTGGGGCACTATTTGAAAGGATTAGGAGTGTGGTTTTATAAGAGGGAGTATTCACTGTGGGTGGCCTTTGAGGTTGTAAGGATGCAAGCCAGGCCCAGAGTCTCTCTCTTCCTGCTGCCTTTGGATACAGATGTAGAACCCTCAGTTACTTCTCCAGCACCATGTCTACTTGCATGCCACCGTGATAACAATGGACTGAACCTCTAACACTATCCACAAGTCCTATTTTTGTTTTTCTTTATAGGAGTTGCCATAGTTGTGATGTCTCTTTGCAGCATTGAACACTGACTAAGACAAAAGGCAAGTAGAGATTTGCTCAGATTCATTTATAGAATGAGGGATGCTCCTTCAAAACTATGTTCCTAAGTGCTGAGCACAAAGACCAAAAAACAACTGTTCCTTCATAAAACTTGGTGTGTGACAAGAGTGATGAAACCATATTCTGTTGGCATGAAAAAAGGAAAAAGGAAAATCATTGTAGAGAGAGATAAACAGAGACAGAGAAAAACACACATGAACTAAAACAAAAGGAAATGATGTTCCTCACTTGTGCCAGGTCATTCTTTGTGTTGTTATTGGTAACTGACATTTTACTTGAAAACAAAGTTGGTTTTCACTTTATTCTTTCAACTAATTGCTGCGGGAGATTAAGCCCTCTTGCTTTCAGCCAATGGCTTCTAAGATATCCCCCCAATGTGGGGCGTGGTTTTCATTTTAAAAAAAGCCGCAGCCGCTCTCCAAACTTACTTGCTTCCGGCTTCCGTGCTGACTGCCAAACTCGGTTTCCTGTTTGCGACCAGAGGAATGTGGTTTGGGACATTGATCTGTAAGTTTTATCCCCTCCAATAAAATACCCCTTTTTTAAATCAAATTGGTGTAAGATATTCCTGCGACAATAACTAATTCTTAAAAATGTATGGTACAAAAGCATTTTCCCTGTTTATCACTTTATTAGAACACAATGCTATATTGTGCCAACATTTCATAATAACTTTAAGCTACTGATACTTCACAATTTTAAATATAGCTAGTAAACAAAAAATTATTTATAATCATGACTATACCTATAAGATAACTTTTCAGTAGTTTAGATTGTGTCCAGTTTTTCAGGTTAAAATATTTATTTTTGTTATATATTTGTGATTTTTAGTAGTATTTCTTGTGTTCCTATTTTCTTTTTTTATATTTTAAGTTTGTCTTTGTAATTTATTACCATTATTTTCTTATGCTCCATTTTGCTCTTGTTGCTTATAGGTCCTTGTTCTTGTGTGTGCTTTTTAATCTCCCTTGGTAACAAAAAAGGTCCCAGTGCTGAGAGTCAGGTCCGGGTTTTCACTTTTGAAAAATAACTCTTCTGTTTACTTTTTCTTTTCTTTTCTCTCAAGCAATCCCACTGTCAAGTCCTGTAGCTGCTTCCTGTGTTGTTGGAGTCCTCCTGAGAACACTCTTGTCCACGACTGTCTCCTGAGCTCTTTCCCAGGGGCTTCAGAGTGCCCGTCTTTACATAAGGGCCTCTGAGCTATTAGAAATGGACTTTGTGGAGGACAGAAGTCAAGCATCAGATTTCCTTCCTTTTTTGGTCTACAGGCTTTTACTAGGGTTGGTTGGGGTTGGGTTTTCTCTATATTTTTACTATTTTAATTTAGTCATGGTTATTGGACAAGCTCATACATGTATACTGTGTATTCTGGTTCTTTTGTTCTCACCACGCTTAGATCTCTTCCCCATCACATCAATGTCCCCCACTTTCACCACACCACTACCAGTGCCTTTCCCAGATCCACCACTTCTGGTTCAATTTTGTGGCCCATTAGATGTAATCAGGGCTGACAATTAGATGGGAATGATCTATTGAAGCCTGGTGGGTAATCAGCTTTTCCCTCCTCCCAGAATCTATTAACAGAAAAGAATCCAACAGTGATGGGTAGAGTCCCTGGGCTCCTCCCACATCCATGCTGACTGTTGACAAGCTCATTTCTATGTAGATCTAGATCAGGCCTTCACAGTGCCTGTGAGTCTGTGCTTACAGTAGTTGTGTTTTCTAGGAGATGTCATTTCACAACTGTTGTTCCCTCTCTTCTAGGTCTTGTGTTTTTTTCAACTCTCTCTCTTGCCACATTGCCTGTGCCTTTTAATTGATTGGTATAAATGTATTTTTAGGATTGATCAAGGACCTATTACTTATTCTCACCACCCCACAAAACCATGAGTCTCTGCCTGTATCACCATTCACTGTGGAAAAAAGGGGGATTTATCTGAATAAAACTGAGACTAGCATGTACCGATGGGTATAAATATAACTATTTAAAAGACAGCTATATATTTAATTGCCAAAATTAATATTAACTTCCCTGCTGGGCTTATGATCCCTTAAAACATGGCATTTTGAGCATGTTTACAATACCAGCTGTGGATTCTCCCATTCCCTAAAGAGCAGATCTAAAATCAAAGAAATGCCACTATCACACAAGTGAACATACCTTGTCTGACAGGTTGGTCTCATAGATTGTACGATTCACAATTAGATAAGATGTTTGAAACCATCCCTCTTTAAGTTGCTTCCATAGCACCTTCTGGAATTATGAGAGCTACCTAGCCGGGAGGTCTGCTCCATCTCAGTTCCAGCTTGATTTATTTTTTTAACCTTTTTTTTAAAAGGTTTTTTTACATGCCAAATCCATTTGCCACTCTCTCCCCTCCTGCTGCTCCTGCCACCTTCCCCCACTTCCACCTTCCATTGAACCTACCCCCATCCACTCCTCACAGAGGGTAAGGCTTCTCATGGGGAGTCAACAAAGTCTAGCACATTGCTTTGAGGCAGGACCAAGGCCCTCCCCCCTATATCTAGGCTGAGCCAGGTATCCCTCTACATAGAATGGGTTCCAAAAAGAAAAAACAAGTAGTAGAGATAAATCCTGGTCTCACTGCCAGTGGACCCACAGTCTGCCCCAGTCATACAACTGTCACCCACATTCAGAGGGCCTGGTCCTATGTGGGTTCCCTCGCTGTCAGGCTGGAGTTGGAAGGCTTCCATTAGCTCAAGTAAACTATGTCAGTGGACAATCCTATCATGGCCCTGTCCTCTCTGCTCATATTCTCACTCCTCCCTCTCTTCAACAGGACTTTGGGAGCCCAGCCCAGTGCTCCTCTGTGGTTCTCTGCATCTGCTTCTATCGGTTCCTGGATGTAGGTTCTATGGTGTCATTTAAGATGGTCATCAATCTGATCATAGGGCAAGGCCAGTTCAGGCACCCTCTCCACTGTTGCTTAGGGTTTTAGCTGAGGTCATCCCAGCTTGATTTCTTATACAGAGAAATCCTTGATACACATGCATCCAAGATGTGTGGTATCTTCAGCATTAATGTCTTGTAACACTTTGCCAGGCACCCAAGAGGAATGACATAGGCATGTATTGTTTGGGTGGCAGGGGAGCTTGGAACCTCCATGATGCCACAAACCTTTAATCCTGACACTTATGAGGCAGAAGCCTGTGGGTTCAATGCCAGCCTGGTGATTTCCAGGACACTCAGGTTAAAAAGGTGGGGGGAGCAGCTGAATAAGCCAGAGGAAGCAAGTCAGTAAGCACTGTCTTTCAGTCATCTTACTTCAGTTGCTGACTCTGGTTTCCTGCCTTGGTTTCTCTTGATTATATGATGGATAAGAGCCTGTAAACTAGAATGACCCTTTCTTCCCTGAGGTGCTTCTTGTCATGGTGTATACATCACTACAACAGAAAAGCAGCTAAAATCTACAGACACAGCAGGACACAGACGCTTCTGCTTTTCTATTTTTCTTACTTTGTTGTAGTTTTCATTTGGTTGGCTTTGGTTTGCCTTGGGTTTGTTTGAAGAGAGAGTGTCACTATATAGCCTTGGCTGACCTCAAATTTGTCATTTTGCTTCAGCTTCCAGAGTGCTGGGATTACATACATGTACAACCCACATGGCCTTTTGTGGTTGAGATGCTATTTTTATGTAAGAAGCAAAGCTTAGTCTCAGTTTTACTTTTAAATGCAATCTTCAATACCTTGCTAGGAGAACTAGTCAGAGAGCTTTTGGCTGTGAGGGGACACCAGACTGGGAAGAGAAGAGAAAGTTTGTTTTTCAAAGTAAGACTGAAATACTTTAGAAGAATATGCCAAGGTGGGCAGGGAGGGAAGGAGGAATGGAAAGAGGGAGGGAGGGAGGGAGGGAGGGAGGGAGGGAGGGAGGGAGAGAGGAAAGGAGAGGAGAGCTCAGAAACCAACATGTAGTCACAAAGTAAATAGCAACTGTAAAGTCCAGAACCGCTGAAGAAGACCGGAGATGCTAACAGTATGTAAAAGACCATTGTTCTACAGAAGCAGCCAGCATATACAGGGTCAGCCTCTTGTACAAAATGACGACCCTGAGCAAAGGCACACAGGTCCTCTTAAGCATAGTTAGGGGGATTCGAGAGCAGCTAGGTCATCTCGAACAAACTGGTTAACTAAGCAGCAGTCACATTCATACACTTTTAACTGGCTGAGTTTAGCCTTATCAGTTTTGGACATACTTGCATAAGCTTGGGCAAGTTCCGATGTGACTCAGAAAGGGGCTGCAGGATTCATCCTCGAGACGTTGTTGGACTGACTTACACCTTGTATGTGCTCTCTCCTTCATCCCTGAATGAATGCAAGGATGTTGTGGATAAATCGTTCTTTGTCGTTAGAGATGCCTGTTTTGCCCCTCTCAGAGAACTGAAACCTAAATTCAATTGTCACAATGAGAAAATTTAACCCCTTCAGTGAGCATCCTGCAGAAGCCAGAGCCAACAGAGCTGCAAATGAGACAGATGATTGAAAGATGTTCAACTTTGTTCTTTGCCTAGTGTTAGAGTCCACTCACAGAAGCACCTCCTGGGCTGTTGGATGGGCTGTTTTCAGAAAGGTTCCACTGAGCAGGGAAAAGTCACCCTGATGAAAGTGGCCCGTTGCATGGGCTGGGGTCCTAGGCTCAATACCGGAGAGCAAGAGAAAGACTGTGGGTGTGTAACTCACCACCTCACATCCTGCTGTCAACAGCTATAACTGGTGGCCCAATATGTCACCAAGACATGGCAGACTACACTCTAAACTGTCAGCCAAAGCAAACCCTTCAGGTTCCTTCAGATTCTTTTTGATCAGCTATTGGATCACAGTAACAAGAAAAGAAACTGATAAAGGCCTTTGGCAAGTGAGGAAGAACCAAAAGGCAGAGGCAGACTTGTTGCCATTAAGGAATCTAGAAAGCAAGTGTAGTGTTTTGGAAATAAGTTAAAAGACTTTAACATGTTTCTTATTTTTAGCATTATTTCTCAAACTAGAGAACATGCACACATATGTGATTGTGGCTATATGTGAATATTTCCCTAGCATTGAAACAAGCTCTCCTATAAGGGCCACTAATGTCTATAAAACATTAGCAGTCCTGCTTGGTGCTTTACCAAACCTTAGCAGCTCCAAGAGTCTTCCAGAGCAGCTGTACCTACTATTAACACTTTAACAACAAACAAATTTCGCATGTTTCTTTTTGATCAGGGCCACACTGGGCATTGTTTTATTGGCCCCTTGGCCATCTGTGTGTCTTTGGGAATCCCAGTGACTGTCCCAACGGCTGACCCTACCTCCTATCTTCTTGTTGTCTTATCAGTGCGCATTGTCACTTTGTTATTCTGAACATAAGTTCCAGTCTGTCCATTGTTTGTGTTTCTTTCAAGTCAGGGAAACTGAATATGCTTATGTATCCAAGTCCGTTTTCTTTATGGCTGTCGGATTTCACTTTAGCCAGAATGTCCACTGTAGTCACAGTGGACAAATCACCTTGCATTTTCTCCTGAGTACTTTTGACTTTATTTGCTTTTCTTTGTTGTTGTTTGGTTGTTTTGCTTTGCTTAGCTCTGTTATTTGAGACAGTGTGGTCGAGACTTGCAGTGAGCCCTCAGTCTCCCAACCACAACCTCCTTCCTTACCACAGGAGCTACAAGCACAGGCTTCCATACCTGGCTAATTGTGAATCTTCATTTAAGTGTCCTGGGATATAATTTCATTCTGATGTGTTTATTGTAGGGCTTTTTATTTTCTTCATAAATATATTGCTTATTTCATGCTAAGCCTATTCCTACTCATTTTATGGTTTTCACTTCGAATTTTATGAGTCAGAATATTTGGGGGGAAAAAGTGACCTATCTCAACCTACAGAAGAGGTTAAATATCACCTTTTGATTTTCCTAATAACGTCAGATAGTTTTTAATATATTTAAAGGATACAGTATTGTAAAAAATGTTCTTTTCTAGTTATCTTTTTCCAAGTCATATGCTTGCTGATTTGTAATGGATAATAAAAAACAGACCACTAGATGGCAGAGTAAGACACCTTTATTGGATTTTCAGAAACATTTTTAGACAAGAGACTGATTCACAAACCCATGTTTTGTAGTTTCCAGCCCTTCAAGATATACTAGTGTTCATCTTAAGATCAATAGAAAATAGAAAAATACATGTCTGAAGCGACCATTATGAATTATTACACCTTATTAACTTATCTAAACACACGATGCTTGGTTCTCTAATTCTCTCCCTTATTTCACTCAGATCTGCAGAGTGTTTACTTTTCTGGTTCTCTTTTTCCTCTCTAAATCAAGTATCTTCTCCAGATATCAAAACTGCATTTGCTGCCTTAAATCTTTCATCCTTAAGTCTAGCGTTTTTTGTAATTGATCAAGACGTTTGGGGACTGCCTGTGTTCTTCCCTTTCTCCTGAGCACAGCTAACAGGCACTCACACGCCCCTCCTAAAGACCATTCAGACAGAGCTTCTCAGGCTGCACATTGGGTTTCTATTAAATAAAGCTGGTCAAATCCAGCTGTCTATCTATCTATCCATCCATCCATCCATCCACCTACCTAGCCATATATTGTCTATCTAATGTGGTAGAAAAGTGTCAGAGTGCAAGGCTTAGGAAAAGGCACACTTTTCTTTGGTAAATTATTTGTGCATATTAAATATGTACATCAATATGATCATGTATATTAGGCTGTGACTTTTAAATGTATTTCCTACTGTGCATCACGTTCCTTAAAAGTGCAAAAATGAAAAGTAAGCTGTTGAATTTCTCAGGCTGTGTGTCGCCTAGTGTATTGCAGATCCTAAAGCTTCACTTTCTGAACCGTGAAACCCCAGGCACCCCAAAGGTGCTGAGCTGTCTCAAGTCCTTCCAGGGGTGTGGGGCTTTGAACTGCACCCAAAGTTCCACAGAAGTCTGAGAAACCCCAGGCACCCCAAAGGTGCTGAGCTGTCTCAAGTCCTTCCATTTCTCCTGAAAGAGTGTGCTTCCAGTTTTCCCACGGCATCCCCCAAGATCCACATCTGATGCTCTGAAAGTGTGGGTGTGAAGTCTTGCTCTCTCACTGATGTCTACATAGGTAACTTAGCCTCACTTAAGAGTGAGCACTGCTAACCTTAACTCATCTTCTTTGTCCCAAATCAATCCATATCTTAAATGTCACTGTAGCAACATCATCGTCTTTCTATTACTTAGAGTGCCATTCTCAAAATGAGTCTTTAGATCTGAGGATATTACATTTATCTTAAGAAGAGCCTGACTTTGGAAGTCAGCATTACCGTGTTTCTCCCATAGGTCTGGGTGAGCATCTAATTCTCAGATTTCCTTGTTTGTAAAATGGGAATTATTATAGTAGAGGTCTATTAAATCAATGCTGTAAGACCATCTCAGGTTAATAGCAAAAGTATACCAAAATTAATGATTGATTCCAATAGTAGCAGACTTATAGAAGTCAAGAGACTGCCAAGTTACCACTAATTTTCCATTTCCAATGTTCTCTAATTAAATTTATCATTCTTCTAGTATTCTGAAGTATGAATATTTGAATTTTATATGAAATTATTTTTTTCCTTATTTTTTAAATATTTATTTATTTATTATGTATACAACATTCCTTCCATGTATGTTTGCATGCCAGAAGAGGGCTCCAGATCTCATTATAGATGTCTGTGAGCCATCATGTGGTTGCTGGGAATTGAACTCAAGACCTCTGGAAGAGCAGTCAGTGCTCTTAAGTCTCTGAGCCATCTCTCCAGCCCTATTTCTTTTTTCTTAAAGTGATGTTTCTCCTGCAGTTTCCTGTGGTACAAACTGTAAGGGATAAGTGTTAATTGAGCAGGGTGTGTTTTTTCTCCATCTCTCTTTTTACTAAAGCATAGTTTAGTTAAATCCACTTCTACCAAGTAGTTCATGACTATAATAAAGTGCAAAGTTTTACATTTTTTGAAAACTATTCACGGAGTGAATTCAGAACATATTTTCCAATATTTGATAGACTTCTCTTGTAGTTCTGGCAGGTGTAGTAGAAAATGAGCCAAGAACTTGGGACACTCTGTCCCCACTGCACCTTGGTTATTGTCCGATATGACTTGAACAATATTGATTGGGAAAAAAAGAATAAAATTGAAAGGATCAAACTTAAAATTTTTCAATTAATATTCCTACCTCAGTCAATTTGACTCTGAAATTTAACTTTACTGTTCTCTAAATTGTGTGTAGAATGCCTTATATATTTACCATGATATAAACTGTGATCTACATAAAATACAAGGCAGATAGGAAGCCTGTTATTGGTTTGTTCTTCCACATGCTAATGACCCTATTGGTGGATGCACTCTGTGTACTATGGGGTTGGTTATGGCTGCTTTACATTTAGTACTTTATACTAGGCCATGTCTAACACTTTCGTTTTATGGATGTTCCGATCAAAGCAAAGAAAGGAGTAAGATTCACAAATTCCCTTAGAAAGAGAGCAGCGTGGTGGAAATGAATTCAAAATTTCTTCATTCTCACAATGAGATACTTGCCATAGTTGTCCTTTTCTTCCGCTTTCCTTCCCTTCTTCTTTCCTATCTTCCCCTTCCTCTCTTCCCTTTACTTTCTTTCTCTTATTGTGTTGTGTCCTCTATCCTCCTTCTTTTATTCTACCAGGCAACTTTCCAAAGTTAGAATCAAATGATCCTTGGCCAAGGGGTCCCAGTAGAGAAGACAGCAATACAGCACTCAGTGAGAACTCAGCATCTGTTAACACTTTATTCTCATGTTCAACATCAACGAGACACTAAGGATAAGCTCTCTACTTGAATTCTACTCAACACAGACAATAAGTGCTATCCACCCTGGCTTTTCCAGTGCTGGGACTTTGCTGAGCAGCTGAGCAAAAATCAATACTTGGCAATGAATCACAGGGCAAAACTGCAATGTCCATTAGGAACTGAGTATTTCTTCTGAACCATCGTCCTCCTGGCCCTGGTTTTTCACGTCTCAGCACCTCTGAGTTTAAGCAGGGTTTAGATCTTATATTCATCTTGTACTTGTAGAGTTCAGTAGCCTTTTATTTTTATTTTACCCTTACTTCCATTATGCATTCGTGTATCCTTATTATGTTAAAGGTATGAATTTGATGAATAAAACAGAGACTAAGAAGTCATGTGTAATTGTTTCTATTCACTGAAAACAGTGTTTTTCTCTTTGTAGCTATATTTTGAAAGAAATTAAGTTTTGTTCATTTAAACAAATCATCTTTTTAAATCATTTCAGAAAAACTTTGGCATCTTTATAGAAAATGTTTTTCCCTCTTTGCAAGTTGCTTGTCAGTAGGGTTTCTTAGACGACTCCAAAAAAAGCTTATAGGTGTGACAGTTTGAATGAGATGTGCCCCATGGTCTCAGTCATTTGAATACTTTGTTCCCAATTGGTGGTGTTGTTTGGTGATGCTTGAGAAGTATAGCACTATTAAGGGTAGTTGTGTTATTGGAGGCGGGCTTTGAGAGTTTAAAGACTATTGCTATTCTCAGTGTGCCCTCTTTGCCTCCTGCCTATGACTTAGAATATGAGCTCTCAGCCTTCTGCTCCAGCTGCCATGACTGCTGGTTGCCATATCTCCTCACAGTGCGGGTGATGGACTCTTAGCCACCTGGAACTGTAAGTTCAAACAAATCATTCCTTCTTTAAGTAGCTTGCCATAGTACTTTAACACAGCAATAGAAATGTTAATTAATACACTAAGGTATGCTCATTGCTTTTGGTTACCATCCAGAACATGATAATAAGACCTTATTGCTGAAAACACCACATACTTGCATCATAGAGAAATAAAAATGATACCTACCTGGAAATTTTATCCCTACTTACTGGATTTCTTGGTGTTAAAGGATGCTAAGTGTGATGCTGAGGGTAAAAATCATCAAAAAGTCTTACTCAGCTGTGAATCTTGCAAGCTTCAATCACGACCAGCCTGGTGCAATAGTGGCATGGATGTTATGGCAGTAACCAACTACTTTGAGACTTTTAAAGACTTTTAAGTTTAAGAAGGATTTTTGAAGCTTATAGACTTGGGGGTTTTAAAAAGGCCAGAATATTTGAAGAAACTTTGGCTATTTTAGAGAGACTTTAACTTTGAAAGAGACTTTTGGATATTTTAGAGAGACTGGATCTTTTAGAGTATTTGGATTTTTAATGACTGTGGAAACTTATAGCTTGGAATATATTTTATATATTGTGACTTTGATAGTGATATTACATCTTGGAAATAACAAAAAGGGAAATATTAGTATTTAACACTATGTATCTGTGTATCAGATTAATGAAAGTCAGTTGTGCTGGTTAGTTTTACACCAACTTGGTACAAACATGAGTCTTTTTGAAAGAGAGAACCTCAGTTGAGAAAATGATCCACCAGATGAGCCTGTGAGCAAGCCTGTGGTGTATATTCCTGATGGATGATGTCTATGGGAGAGTACAGTTTACTATGGGCAGTGCCACTCCTGGACCAGTGGTTCTGGATGCTAAAAGAAAGAAGGCTGAGCAAGGCATGAGGGAAAAACCAGTAAGTAGCACCCTTCTATGGCTTCTGTTTCAGTTCCTGCTTTGAGTTTCTGACTTCTTTGGATGATGGACTAAAACTATATGATGAAATAAACCCTTTCCTTTCCAAGTTGCTTTTGGTCATAGTGTTTATCACAGAAATACTAAAACACTAAAGTAATGAGAAAAAAGAAGGAAACAATAGTATTGTCAGGGTTTCTGTCCCACCCTGTTCTTGTGCTGCCTGGATCCCGCAAGTGTTAAGTCCCAAAGAAATCACACAGAGGTCTACATTAGTTATAAACTGATTGGCCCATTAGCTCAGGATTCTTATTAACTTTTTATAACTTATATTAACCTATTATTCATATCTCTGTTAGCCACATGACTCAGTACCTATTTCATCGAGTCAGTCACATCTTGCTTATTCTGTGGCGGGGCCAGAACTGCAAAGAAATGGGCTTTCCCCTTCCCAGAATTCTCCTGTTCTCACTGACCTGCCTCTACTTCCTGTCTGGTTGTCCACCTATCCTTCCTGCCTGGCTAATGACCAATCAGTGTTTATTTATATTTATATATATTATAATTGACAGAATACAGACCATTCTTTCACATCACAAAAGAGATACAAACAATAAAGGAAATCAATGTAGCCTGTTTGCAAATAATATGATACTATATACGAGGCACTAAAAACTTCAGCACTCTACTATGAAAATGGATAGATTCAGCAAAGTGGCAGGATACAAAATTAATATACAAAAATCGATACTCTTCCTGTTTATCAGTGACAGACATAAAAAAGAATCAGTAGCCTTTCCCCAAACAAGAAAGCTTGGAATAACTTAACAAGGGGAGTGAAAGACATTTACAACAAACCTTAAACCAATCACTGAAGAAGCAAATTGATGACAGTAAATAGAAAGACTTCCTATGCTGATGGATCAGAATATTAACATTGTGAAAATGACCATTTCCAAAAGTAATCTATGGATCAAATGCAATCTAGATACCAGCAATATTCTTCATAGGCACAGACATACAAAAATCTCAAAAATTATATGGAAGCATAAAAGTACACCTATAGCCAAAGTAATCTTAACAAAAAAAATACAATGAGAGGCATTATCATATTTGATTCCAAGTTATAGTAGAGAGCCATAGTAATAAAAACAGCATGGTATTGGTACAAAATACCCTGACACATAGATCAATAAAACGGAAAGAAGACCTAGATAGAAGTCCGTTCAAGCGCAACTGCCTGGTTTTTGATTAAAAAAAAAATCAAAAACAGAAAAACAAATGGTGCAACAAAACCTGGATATTGACATGTGGAAGAGTAAATCTAGATTCATATATTTCTCATTCCATTATACTAGACTTGAAGTGGATTAAAGACCTTGGTGTAAGCCCTGGTGCCCTGAAACTGCTAGAGCACAATGTACACTTCATCCCATAAGCTCACCTGAGGATTTTCTGAACAGAACTCTGGTAGTACAGACAATATGACCAACAATCAAAAAAGAGTATCGCATGGAATAAAAGCTTCTGTCTAGCAAGAAAACTTGTCAGTCAGTGAAATGAGAGCCCACAGAATGCAGAGAATCTCTGCCAAAAACCATCTGACAGCAAAATTAACAGCTAGAATATATCAAGAATTTAAAAAAAAAAAACTCCAAGAAAAGGAACAACCCAATTTTAAAAATGTCACTAGACTGATAGTTTTGAAAAGAAGAGATGGGCATGACTGAATAGCCTTTAAAAAGTGTTCAACAGGGCTGGAGAGATGGCTCAGTGGTTAAGAGCATTGCCTGCTCTTCCAAAGGTTCTGAGTTCAATTCCCAGCAACCACATGGTGGCTCACAACCATCTGTAATGAGATCTGGTGCCCTCTTCTGGCCTGCAGTCATACACACAGACAGAATATTGTATACATAATAAATAAATAAATAAATATAAAAAGAGAAAACTTTAAAAAAAAAGTGTTCAACATCTACAGCTTTCAGAGAAATGCATTAAAACTCTTGAGCTTCTATTTCAACCCAGTCAAGGTGATAATAAGAAAACAAACACTGACATAGATGTGGGGAAAGGAATAACTTTCTACAGAGTCATTGGGAATTAAATGGATGCAGTCACTTTGAAAATCAGTATAGTGTTTATAAAAAAAATAAATAAACTTAGAAATAGAACTACCAGGTGAACTAGTCATAGTCTTCATAGGCCTGTACTCAAAAGAATTTATGTGTTACTGCAGACACATTTGTATGTCCTTGTTCACTGCAGTTTTATTTGCAATAACTAAGAATTATAACCAGCCTAGATATCTAGCAGGAATATCCTCAGTTGCAAAGAAAAATGAACTCATCAAACTTTCAGGTAAAATAGATAGAGCTAAAGAAAAGTTATAGAGTAATGCATGTAAGGTTCAGAAAGACAAATGGCACATGACTCTTTCAATATCAACGCTTTGAACCCAGAAACCAGAAAGGGGACATAGGGGAAGGAGCTTTGTTAAGGATGGAAAGCAGTAGTGCATAGGTAAAATGGAGGTGGGGAGAGAATATTAGTGGTGGAAATATAATGGGGATATGTGAGAGATGGAGCGGAAGAGAGAACCAGGGGGTGATCAAAACAATAAAAGTGTGAGAAGGCCACATGGAAATTTGATATCTGGTAATCCATTTAAAAAACAAAAGTGAGAGTTTGGAGGCAGATACCCTACAAGGCTAGGTAATTTTGGTCCTAAAAGAAATGAGTCACTAAACAAAGACAGACTTCCAAGTAAATGATAGTTCTCTAGAAGTGGAGGGACAAAGAAAACCTGAGAGTGCCCCCAAACAAAATAGAATCTTTCCAGTCCTCTTGTTTGCTCACCAGAAGTATTTGACACTGATGCTGAACCAGCCCTCAAAGACATACACCTGAGGGGTAAACTAGAGAAGTCAAGTGAGAGCTGTGCTAGGAGCTCCCTCTCCACTGACTAGCTTTCATAGTACCTGATGGTGCTTTGCAGCTCTTTGGAACAAGTCATCAACAGTTTTATCCTGCTGTGAACTCTATAAACCCATCTGCCAGACAGGATGTGTCCACTAAGGCAATAATGGCACAACTGTTACAGGGATAACCAGTCATTTGCTGGTTGAATTTGAGGCACACTCCACCTATTCCAACATTATTAATTAATAATATGGGATCAAAATTCTCATTAATCTGAACCAGGAAAAAGTTGTTATTTTTCTACTAACCCTTAACTAAATTTTAACACGTAACTAAGTATTTACCAAAATATATACTTATACTAAAAGATAAGGAGAGGAGTATATAAGAAAGTTAAGATGAAAAACCTACTTTTCTCGACTGGCTTACAACATAAATTAAATCTCTAACAAATGTTTTATAACAAGTTGCCCATAAGTTGTCAGAAAGAACTATTAGTAATGAACTGAGAGACATAGGAAAGAGGCAAAGGCACGAATGTCAACTATAGATAAAACGTTTAAATGCTTTAAATGGTGCAATAGAGGATAAGAGACAGAAGAGGGAGTTGCTTCCACTCCCAAGCAAACCATGGGGAATGGGAGTGTGACAAAAAAGAGATATTTAAGCCCCCACCCCAAGTAAGAGAAAATCACCTTACAAACAATTCAGGGCTAAGTGAGAAAACTTGGCAGGATCCACTTTGCACAAAAGACTACGAAATGAAAGGCAAGACACATTTGAAGCTCTCCAAAGAGAAGTTGAGGACAAGTGGGCTGCCAGGGAGCAAAGTCAGAGGCCTATCAGGCAAAGTGGGGCATGACCAATAATGGGAAGGTTTTCTGTCTTGTTTTTTCCTTCCCTCCCGCTCCTTTCTTTCCTCCCCCTCCCTCCCTCATCCCTCCCTCATTTTCTTTCTTTTCTTCATTTATTTTGTTTTGTTTTTGATTTTATATTTTTGAAACAGGGTCTCTCTTTCTTTTTCTCTCTCTCCCTTGCTCCCTCCCATGCCCCAGCCCAAGGTAGCCTGGAAAACACCAGATTAACCTCAAATGCATGACAATAATACACCTACCTGCTCCTCCCAAAGGCTGGGGTTACAGACCCAAGTCATCATTTCAGGATTTATAGAAATTTCAGAGTGTACAGAACAGGGCATAGTGGGGGGGGGTTGGGGGAGTGAAAGTGAACTGTACCTTTTTCCTCAGGGGACTAGCAAGTGCTGGTTGGGTGTTAGGAACTGAAAAGCACTCTCTTTAGAATGCCCTGATTGTAAGGACTAACTTGGGATTAAGTATGAGGTGGCTGATTTCTTGGAGGACCAGCTGTGACAGCTGGGGTTGACTGAGATGTCCCAGGTCCCAGCCAGCAGAGCCTCTCAGTGTGGGGTCCTAATCTCTGGAATTCCAGCCATATGTTCTGACAGAGAGCATTTGTTTTCCTTCTAAACTGGTTCTCACCGTGTCTAGTGATAAAGACCCATCCTATGCGGCACTGAGCCCCACAGCTGAGCACAGATCTGGAAGCCAGAGTACTCACTGGTCCTGGGGGACACAAAAAGAGAGAGATGAACCCCTTACCACTTCACAACTTTGCTTTGTTCCAAAGATGACTGCAGATCGAAGCTGCTCCAGGAAGAACACGTGATTTCTACAGAACACAAATGGTATTAATAGGGAGCAAAGTTCACGGTTAGCTCAGTTATAGTAATTGGACCCTCTTTGTGTCAAGCACCACGTTACACATTTTAAAAACATTAGCTCATGCTTTCCTCAAAGCAATCCCTGGGGGTAAGAATTGCCTTTCCTCGTTTACAACTTAGAAAGCTGTGGTACCAGACTAGGGGTCTTCTCATGCTCAGCCCACAGCCCACCTCTGAGGGAGCCAAGTTTGCAGCTGGGCATGACTAACACCAAACTCAATGGTCTAAAGAGAGGAAGTATAGCACACAGACAGAGCGCTGTATAGGGAGGGAGCCAGGCAGAACCTACGCCTCATTACAATGTACACGCTGTGAAGTCTGTGCTGTCAGTGTCTCTTGGCTTCCATAACCCAAAGGTGAGACACTATAAATGTATTTTTTACCAATATTTTTGTTGAAATAAATTAATTAATCCATGTATATGAAAGTCTGTCATGTTAGATTCTGTGTACAAGTTGATGACTATTTTGATTTTTTTTTCGAGCCTTTAATTTTCTCACCAGCGTCAGATAGCTTTCTATCAGAATTCCCAATAATGTTGTGGGGGGGTGTTAAGATCTCTAGAAAAGCATTTTATAAACTGTGAAGAGCTGTACAAATGAGGTAATGTGTAAGCAATCCCCTTATAATTCTACGACACTGTAAGGGATTACAGCAGGTTCAGCCGGCTCCTGTGGGACTAGTAACCTGTATCACTAGTTAATATTGTTTAACTTTTATTAGCTTCCTGCAACAGCTATGGCATATATTTTCCAAGTAACTTGGCACAGACTCCCCTCACACCCTGGTGCCACTATAGAAAGAGGTGATGTCATTCTGAAAGCAGCAGCCTCAGCAGCAGCAGCACCCTCTGTGAATGAGCTGTGGAAGCCAGAGCCTCCCGCATTGTGTACCCTCAGCTCTACACAGGCATTAAAACTCTGAAAGCCTCCTGTGAGGGAGACAAATACAAACACATGAGGTCACTTCTTCCAGCGTGCAACAGGATGTAGACTCTTGGAAGAAAAGAGCTGAAATGTCTTCTTGGAAAATTTTCTCTCTGAGCACAGAGCACATTATAAATTTTTCCAAATCTCTCCAACATACATCAGGCGGTGTGCCTTTTTGTTTGACTTTCTCTCAGTCCCTCTCTCCTGAAGTTGCTCTTTTTGAGGGTAAAGAAGAAAAGGCTGGGAAGAGTTTCTGGTCACTAATGATTGCTTCTCTTAAGGTCAGCATCTCTTCAGAGAGATGAGTATAATATGGCTTGAAAGTTGAGTCCCAAGGCTACTTCCTCAGCCAGGTCAATAGTTCAATTTTTATCTGTCTTCATCTGACAAGAGGGCGGTATGATACTCATTTAAAACACACCGAAATCAGGAGACCAGACTCAGTTAAATAATTCTACAAATAATTGTTACGTCACAAAAGAATTACATCTACAAATGTCAAACATACACAAACTAAACAAAGTATGTGTTTATGTATGTGTGTATATATGATGTATATGCACACACACACACACACACACACACACACACACACACACACACACTACACATTCTCCTGTAGTTCTGGCCCTGAATTACAGTGCATTAACAACTGAAGAACTCTGCACAGGGAAAGAATTTTTAAGAATTTTTAACTCTCAAAACAAAGCCCACATTCCAGAAGCTAATATCAAGTGAACAAAAAAAAAATGTATTTTCCACCTTAAAGACAGTAGTATGCTATTCCTTGCAATGTTTTATTATAGGGGTTAGGTATTTGGTTACTGACCCTATATTAAGTTAATCCATTAAATGTTCTCAGAGGACCAGCTGTGACAGATGGGGTTGACTCTGATGCTCCAGGTCCCTGCCAGAAGAGCGGGGAAACCATTTACTCTCATGATGTCCTCTTGGTAATTTATTAAGACCTTTAGGCTAAAGTTACTTATTTTACATTTATTCTTTGAACCATGCTCATGTTTGACTGCATATAAGATCATCTGAGCATAAAAATGTCCAGACTCCCTTTTCTACAATCCCGACTGAATTGGAGAGCAGTCTAGGCATTTTTAAACAGCTGCTTAGAGCCTGGCTTGCTGTAGAGGGCCTGAAATAGTAGCTATTTCATGAGGCTCAGGCAGGAGGATCACAACCTCTAAACCTGCCTTGGCAATACGGTGGGACACTGTCTCAAAATGCCCAGGAAAGGGAAAACTGCGATGAAGTAAAATGGAAAAGTACTTGCTGTCTCAGTTAGGGTTTCTGCTGCTGTGAAGAGGCACCATGGTCACAGCAACTCTTACAAAGGGAAATATTTAAGGTGACGGCTTATAGAGCCAGAGGTTTAGTTCCTTGTCTGCATGTCTATGTGAATCATGTTTGTGCATGGTGCTTGGGGAAGCCAGAAAAAGGAATCAGATCACATGGAAGTTAGAGTTGCACCCTTTATTGTATATAAATCTCAGGAACCATACCAGAATTTCAAGATTAGACACGGGTCTTCAGAGAAAGAAAACCAACATGAGAGACAAACACACAGTCTACCCAGTAAGAGAGAGAGATTTATTAAGAGCAATTTGTTTGGATGATAGGTCTGAGTCATGAGTCTGACTGCTGGAACCAAGGGAGAGACACTTCTCCCTTGTGGTTCCTTCATGAGAGCTTGCATACCAGAGACCTGGGTGAGCTGAATTTACAGTTCAAAGGTTAGAAAAAAGTAGGATTTTGGCAGCTAAACCTATCCACAAGGCAGGTTCCCATCTTATGGAAAGGCTAAACATTTTGTTTCCTTTAGACATTCATTTGATTGGATGAGATCAACCCACATTTCAGAGGTCATTTGCCTCTACTTAGTCAATATCTTGGGGGAGGGGGTCTTTCCTTTTTCTTTTCTTTTTTCTTTTCTTAATTTTTTATGCACTTCTATTAAACTGGCACTGAGTCAGAGAACTGCCTCCATACCTCAATCCACTAAAAGGGAGACCAAAAGCCTTCATACATGTCAAGCTTGGGGGACAAACAAAAAGGGGATATGATAATTGACCAGCCAAAGATAGAAATGTATTATGGCAGAATTTAAAAATAACATAGTGCACAATTTACACAAAAGCTTTGCTTCATCTCCTCTGCATGGAACCTGGCTGTAGACAGGGCCATTTTCCTTTGTGGAGTGTGTGTGAGTATGGGGGGGGTATCTTTGGGAAGCACATAGCAACAGTAGCATCTAGAAAGCTATACACACAGCTAGCATATTCAAGGTCTCCAGCATGACCAGTTCATTTGCGGCTCAGTGAGCAACAGCTGGTATTTCTTAGGAATCATACACAGACCACTGCAGGTATCATGCCAGGTCTTCTTCATGTCATCTCAGTTGCTGACAAGACTATGCTCAATGGGGGTACTTCAGGGGCAGGATGTCACCCTTTCTCTGAACTTGATTGTTAACATTACCCATGTAGGAATCCTTTTGGCTTATGCCCACTGTCATGCCCTGGTGCCATGAGGGTGGCGACTATGGAGGGAAAATGGTCCAGGAGTATCATTCCCTGTAATAGGTAGTGCTTTGCCCATGGAGAAGTCCCTTTAACAAGTGTAGCAATATTATAATCCATAGTAAATTGATGGTTATCAAGGATGTGGATGGTCACCAAGGAGACACATGTAGACATGGCCTCCATCATCTTGGTCAACTTCTTAAATACTAATATCATCTGGAAATTTGCTCATGGCCCATGAAAGAATAATATTTGGGCAAATGTTTGTACATCATCACAATCCTATCATGTTGACAAAACAAGCCATAGCACCCCACCACACTCACTCACACACACACACACACACACACACAATCCAACTCATTATAATGAAGTACGCAAATGTATCCATATAATCATTAATGTCTAGGAAGCATTATCTTGCAATCACAATTTTTTAACTTTCTTGACTCCTTTATATTCTTAGAAACTACTGAAAACCCCAAAGTGTTCTTTGTATCGGGGGAAATTGTTTGGCGTATCATGAATGAATTGGGAAATTTTAGAATCATTTATCTATTCATTTGATGTTCATTTAGCAACAAAAATATGATTTGATAATGGTGGCATAGCTTCTTCTAAAACAGCAGATAAGTAAACAAGTATTGTGTGTGTGTGTGTGTGTGAGAGAGAGAGAGAGAGAGAGAGAGAGAGAGAGAGAGAGAGACCCTTTAGCCTTTAGTAGTGAAAGGTAGTCTCTAAGAAAAGCTAAGTAAGCATTACCCAAACAACATACTAACATCATCAAGAATTTTTTTTTTAAAAAAAAGGCAAGTGAATTGATTCAGCAGATAAAAATTTTTTCCATTCAAGCCTGATCACCTAAACTTCATCCGATGCTAAATATCCACAGTGGAAGGACAGAATCAATTCCTGAAGGTTGTCCTCTGACTTCTACAAGGGTCCTAAAAACTCAGAGACACAGGCACACAAAAGAAGCAAACAAACAAAAACAAATCCTCCAAGTGACACCATGTGGAGTGACAACCGAAGCTCTCCCCGTTGCCCCTCCTTTCAGTCGTTCATCCTACACAGCTGACTCCTGTGTACCAAAAGCTGTGTGCAGTGCTGTTTTAGACTACAGAGAAGAAGTATCTAAACCCATAAAGTTCTAAAATGCCAAAGCCACCAAAGTGAACTGAAAATACAGTGTGCCACTTGCTATGACACAAATCGATGTTCCACAGGGTCCAAGGCAAGATCATACCTTCCAGCTAGTTTAATCTGTGAGGTCAGAAAAGGCATTTAAGTTGTGGTCTTAGTGATAAGAAAGAACTAGAAAACAAAAAGAAGAAGTGATGCTGTAATATGAGAATAAACTGAGTTTTAGAATGGTACCAGGCTGTCCTAGTTTGCCTTCTATTACTAGGTTAAATACCACAACCAAAACATCTTGGAGAGGAAAGGGTTCTAATCCATTATCAAGTAATCCAAGGCAGGACCCTGAAGACAAGAATTGATGGCGAAGTCATGGAAGAATGCTAGTTAGTGACTTGCTCTTCATGACTGTTTTAGTGTTTCTATTGCTGTAATGAAATACCATGACCAAAAGGCAAGTTGGAAAGAAAAGGGTTTATTTGGTTCAGTTTTGCTGTTCATCACTGAAGGAAGTAAGAAAAGGAACTCCAAAGAGGGCAGGATCCCTGAGGCAGGAGCTGATACAGAAGCCACGGAGGGTCACTGCTTAATGGCTTTCTCTCTATGACGTGTTCAGCCTACATTCTTATAGAACCCATGACCATCATCCCAGGGATGGCACCATCCCACCATGGGTTGTGTCCCTTTCCCTTCACCTCCCATTGATCACTAAATGAGAAAATGCCTTACAGCTGGATCTCAAAGAGGCATTTCCTTAGTTGAGGCTCCTTACTCTGATGACTCTAGCTGTGTCAAGTTGACACACAAAACCACCCAGTATAATGGCTTCCTCAGTTTGCTTTCTTATATACCCCAGGATCACCTCCCCAAGGACAACACTGCCTCCTATAATGGCCTGGATCCTTATGTATCAATCATCAATTAGAAAAATTCCCCATCACCTTACCTATATGCCAATTTGATGTATTTTCTCAATTGTGTTTTCTCTTCCAAGATGACCCTACCAATAAAAAAACCCACCACCAATAAAAAACTAACCAGCACACTTGCTCTTCTTGACTACTTTTTTTTAATTGTTACAATTCTACTCCAATAATATTCATATCCATTTCTTAATAGATGTTCATAAAATCACATAACATGTGGTAATATTTATTTAAAGTGATTTTCCTGAATTTCTATTAAGTTTCCCCAGAAAAGGCAATATAACACAATGAATTTTTTTTCTCTTCCAACATAATCTTTTCATTAATTATTTGGGAATTTCACATAGTGCACCGTGATCATACTCACTTGGGGCTGTCCTCCCTGATCCACGTCCACCCTTGTGATTTCCTCCCAGAGAAGAAGAAAGAAAAAATACCAACTCTATTTGTGTTGCCCACATACTCACTGGAGCATGGTCAAACACCCGGTGGCAAGGCCCTTAAAGAAAACTGAGTCCTTCTTCACACCCACTCCAACCCCTCAACAAACCATCAACTGTGCGGAGCTATACTCCAGCATCCCTATCACAGTTTTTAAGACCTCCCTGCAATGAAATCCTGTCTAGATTATTTCTTTTTCTTGGAGGTAGGGGTTGGGTGTAGAGGTTGTCACAGAAGACTTCTATGTCTCTCATTCTCAACAGTCACAAATACTACTACAAATAAATTTTTTTTTAAAAAAGGACTTCTTTTTAAAGTCAGTGGCAGTGTAAATCACAGACTTCCACCTGGTTTTGGGCAACAGCACAGACCATGAGCATTCACATGGTCTAAGGCATCAATCAGTAAGAACCATGAATCGGTGACAGTACAAGTCATGGACATTAACACAGCCCAGAACACAGACACCATCCTGACTCTCTACAGCATCACAGACCAAGGAAATCAATGTGGCCCCTAGTCACAGCAGAATCACAGATAACGACACAGCCTCCAGTGGCAGCACAGACTACAGACAAGCATAAGGACCTTTGACGTCAACACGGCCTGCAGAAGTCATATGGAACACTGACGTTTCTAGGCTGTAGTACACACCAGCAGCACATCCCCAGGCTGTAGTACCGAAGGCAGAGCCTCGGGTGGCATGACAAACCATAGGAATCTTTCGAGGAGGCCTAATCCAGAAAATGAGCTGTTCTCCATCTCCGATACCTGTTACTCAGGGCCAGGGCGATCATGCAGCTGGGCAGTGTGTTCAGGAGCAGAGTTTATGTGAGTTCCAGGCTGCTGAACACTATCCTGCACCCTACTCAACAACGACATGCTCCCCCATCCAAACATGATAAAATTTTAAGCATATATTTAAATCCTAGCTCTGTACTTAACTAACAATGTGGCATCTCTCCCATGACTTTCTTTTTAAAAGTCATTTATGAAGTGGGAAAGAGTTGCAATAAAGAGTGGAGGGATGCTGGTATGAATGCCAGTTTTCCTTAATAATCTATCAACTACCCTACCAAGACAAAGGATCAACAGGAATGAAGTAAAAAATGTGAACATGAAGGGCATATTTGAAATGGAGCAGATAATCCATATTAGTGGGAGCACTGGGACTGCAGGGGAAATAAATGGTTGAGTTGCATGCTCCAAGAGTTTGAAATATCAGAAGGAAGAGGTTGGACTTAGTTTTTCAATTTAATAGGCAATTCATTTTATTGCAGATTATTGCTCTCTGTTACTTTATAGCAAAATCACAGCTCTGCGGACCTCTGTAGCATCTGCTGGTACCAATGCTGCCTTTATAAACACAAACATTCATGCTGTCATGTTTGCATCAACTTTATAGGCAGTCTTCATGCCTCTGCTATTTCCAAATACACATAGTTTTAAGTTGGGT
Source organism: Dicrostonyx torquatus (assembly GCA_028555095.1). Lineage (NCBI taxonomy): Eukaryota > Metazoa > Chordata > Mammalia > Rodentia > Cricetidae > Dicrostonyx > Dicrostonyx torquatus. The sequence continues at coordinate 3,261,274 of JAQHUG010000189.1, read as the reverse complement.
TCCAAAAATCTGTCTAGCACAGGCAACATTTGAAAGGCATGAGAAAGAAAAGTGAATATTATGCTCCACTTTGAAACGTCATATGATTTCCAAGAGTATGAAATGTGAAATGTGATTTTTTTTCCAAGAGTATGCCTGGGGAAAAGAGAGAGGGGCCACATTAGCCAGAAAAATGATGAAGGAAGAAAAATGACATTGCAGTGAAGGAATGCTAATGCTGATCTTGAAAAAAGTAATTGTGAATCAAGAGTCTCCAGAGAGGGGGCTTCCAGATGCCTTGGCACGGTAGACAGTCATCTGAGACCTCTTGAGAAAGATGCACTCTTCAGAAGGCAGCCATGGAAAGGCTGTTCCTTAGTTCCCAGTGCTTCTCCAGGAGACTGAAAAGGTATCTAATGTCATCAAAAACCCAGGATCCTATAAGCAAAAGATGTGGTTCTGAGGTCCATCTTAGATCTGAGCTGAGCTCTTCAGGTTATTTCTCGTTAAAATTCAGTTTTGTCATCTCAGAACAGAATTATAGTTCTTTTACTCTTACGGCTGCTTAGAGAGATAGATAATATAACTTCTTAAAATGTATTAACATATAACCTAAGACATAATACATAAACATAAATTAAATATACATAACATATAATATATATTAAAGATCTGAGAATTCAATTAAAATATTATTGAAAGTAAGAAATTGGGGGAATGGTATTCAAGGTACATTCACTCTGAAGCTTTGGCCAGTTTGAACCTTGTTATGTAGCCAAGGGTAGCCTTGAACTCTTGATCTTCCTGCCCCCACTTCCTAAGTGCTGGGAATGAGTTTACCTTTTGTAACAGGAGCTACTAAGTGGCGCTTTGAACACTACTGGTGTTTAGAGAATTTAGGACTCTTAAGCTCCAAGCTACCTAAATTTTGTCTTAAACACTCATACCTTTTTGACCCATCCAGCAGGTCCAGTTATTCGCGTGGCCCGAGGGGGGTGCCTCCTAGAAAGACCAACGGGGTGGGGGGAGAAAGAGAAGGAGACCAAGTGCAGAAAGAACGACAGAGTCAGTCTGGGTCTCGTCAAGGTCTCATTTATTGAAAGACAGACAGGGTTTATATACCCTGTACCTCAGGGGGAAGGATGCGAGATGGAAGAATCTTGCAGAAGCAAGAAGAAAGGGGGGATAGGGGCAGAGGTATTCTGGGAATTCCGGGGTCAGGGTGGGTCCCTTGGCCATTGTGCTAATCTCGGCAGAGCATCTTGCAGCTTTCCTGAGAATTGCTTATCGGCTGCCAATTGCTCAGAGCTGGAGAAGGGGTTTATTCTTATAGTGTGGCTGTAAATTACCATTTGCCCAGAGTTAAGAGGAATTTTATGGTATGGCTGCAGACCACCATTTGCCCAAAGTCAGAGAACGATTATGGCATGGCTTCTTTGTAAGCTCCGG
>JAQHUG010000189.1:3240666-3257331 GCA_028555095.1 Dicrostonyx torquatus | reverse complement strand
AAAAAAATAAAATAAAAAAATTTAAAAAATGGTTTAAAAAGTCCATCTGATAAATATAAGCTCTCAAAGTTTAGAAAAAATACAAGTATAAATCTATGACATCAGTAAAGACGTTCAGATGGGTGCAAGCACACGGTCAGCCATTGCCCAACTTCAGCTTTCACAAAAAGCATGATGTCGCATTTGGAACTGTAAGCAGAAACAATAAGTACTTCTGGATAACAAAAATAAAATTCAAAAACTCCAAAAACTGAATAGACATAAACATGTCTACTTTTTTATGTTTATCTTTTCATGTTTAGTTAGTTAAGCATAAATAAACTAATACCCAGAGGAACCCTGAAGAAAAGGGAGAATGCCAGAGGCATTACACCCGACCTCAAAGCTTATGTAAACGAATCAAAAGGCTGCATCCACACATACTCCTGGACTGAGCTGTGACCTCATCAATACCCTCTCGCATTTGTAGCTGTGATATTAAGTATGAGCTGTCAGCTAAACAGGATCTGGAATGGGGGACAGGCCCAGGCACATGGGTGAGGAGTTTAGCCTGTAGAAGTGCCCGGGAGGGAGTGCGCTGATTAGGTTCACTGAAGAGGAAAATCTACACTAAAGCAGGTGCTACCATTCCCAGGGCTTGGGTCCCTGCCTGTATAAAAATGAGAAAGGGAGCTGGGCACTAACATTAGTTTGCTCTCTTCTTTCTGATTACGGTTATGACTGTGGCTAACTGTTGCAAGTCCCAGCCGCCATGGGCTCTGCTCCAAACTGTGAGCACAAATAGACTTCTGAGGTCACTTTCAGCAGAGTCTTTTTGTACAGAAGCAGAAAAACAAGTCGGGGGAAAATAAAATCAACTGATCTCCAAGCAGCAGCAAGTGCATGCATTGGAGAAATGAAAACCTCTCACATAAATGGTCCCAAGGAGCCTGAGTATTTGCAGGGGGGAAAAAGTGACATATAATAGTCAGGGTCGCAGGGATATGCGTCACCTCAGATATTGTTGATTTCATTCAAAAATCTTCTTTACTGGCTGATATTAAATATTTAGTTAGTTTTTAATTTCATGGTTATTCCATGTACTATAGAACATAAGAAAGTATACATATCAACTACAAAGGGATCAAAGACTTAAATGCAAAACTCAAAATTATAAATCCATTAGAAGATAATGTAGAGGAAATACTTAGGAAATTGTCATGGCGAAGATATATAGATGATGATGATAGATAGATAGATAGATAGATAGATAGATAGATAGATAGATAGATCTGTACCCCCCAAATTACAAGAAACAAGATAAAAATGACAAGCAACACTATATCTCTATGTCCAACAAAAAAAACCAGTAAAGTTAAAACAAAACCTATAGAAGGGGAAAATATATAAAATTATTCATCCAACAAAGAGCCCACTTCCAGAATATACAAGGGGATCAAACAAGTAAACATTAAAACCAAATTAGACAAACAAAATAAGAAAATGAAATGAACAAACACCATTTATAAAAAAACCTATAAAATGGCCCAATGGCATTAGTATACATTTCTCAAAAAGAAAATATCCAAGTAACCAGAAAAATTACGAAAAAAAATACTTAGAGTAACTATCACAGTTACACATTATAACCATGGCATTTTAATCCCACTTAGAACAGCTACTAGAAATAAGGGGGAAATAATGTCTGGTAAGAATGGGAATAAAATGGAACTGCTTAGATTGGGGAGAACAGCATGCATTTTCCTTTAAAATGTTAGGAATACAACTCCTTATAACGTACTACTTCCACTTTGCATGTCTACCCAGAGAAACTGAAGCCAGCGGAATATTCTTTCAGTCATAAAGATGAGTTGAGATGCTGCCATTTGCAGAAACTTGAGTAGAACTGGAGGACACCATCGTATGGGAAATAAGCAACCGAAGAAGATAGATCTGCATAGCTTAATTCACATATGGACAGACTAAATCATTGGTCTTAAAGAACTGAATGATCACCAGGGCCTAGGAAATGTGAGGTCAAGGAATCCCTGAAGGAATGCCATGTTGTTTTAACAGCCCCAGGTGCAGGTAGGTTAGAAGAATAACTTCTAACGTTCTGTAGCACAGCAGCATAATTAAAACTTAGAAGAAAGTCACAGTTCCACAAGGTTCATAAAGGATGTTATAGTCTCAATATAAAGAGATACAGCTGAGGTGGCAGATATGCGTGGTACGTGGCTCTGATCTTGATACATTGGATAGTTATTGAAAGTCATATTGCACCTTATAAATATGTATGATTGCTATGTTATAAATAAAAACAAATATGCTTTTGCAAAATGTGATACAGAATATTGGCAAAGAAAGAAGGAAAAAAGAAAGAAGAGATGGAGGAACAGAGAAGGATGGAGAGAGGGAAAGAGGAAGGGAGGGGAGGGAGGAAGGTTGTTTGAGTATTCTAGTACCAAATTCCAGTTGATCTAGTGCCATACCACCTTACACCTAGCACTTAACCCTTGATTCCATCCCCATGGGATTGGTTTCTTTCTTCTGGAATTGTTATGCATACTTCAATCCCTTAGCTTTGAATATTTCTAATAAATGGTGGGGATTTGGCTCATGTCCAGCATTCTGATTCATTGCTTTTAATTCCTTTAGGTAGTAAATATCCTTGGTGCCATAACCTTGTGCTTACTTCTGTCCTACAGAGTTGGTGTGCAACCCTTCCCCTGCAGGATTATAAGGAAGCATGTGGGTAGCTTAGGTAGATAATCCAGTGAAGAGTGACAGGATATGCCTCCCTCCAGGAAAATAGCATCTGAGCCTTGACTCTTTCTTTTCAGGGGTATTCAAATAAATATATATGTTATAATGTCTCTACATAGCAATGATTTCATCTCTATTATCCAAGCATGCCTCTATTTGATTACTATATATGATTCTGGTCATATGCAAAGCCTTGCCACCATCTCACGTTCCAACCTGATCCTTCCTTCAGCACTCAGCTGAAATATCATGTCCTATGAAGACTTTCTAGATTTGGCCAGTGCTGATCTTTTTTTCTTTTGTCATTTTCTGAAGAAATGAGCAGCAATGCCATCTTGTCTAATGTTTTCAAGAATGCATGTATGTCCACATTACTACACATTCCCTCTGCTTTCTCACTCCTAGAGTACTGCCAAACACATAAAAGCACTAAGGACATCCCGGCATACAAATGTTTAGTGATACCAGCCCAGGAAGCAGGACACCTACTACTGTCTCCTGTAGATGTACAAGGAAGTTACTGAAGTATAAACGACCAGCTAGCCTGCCCAAGAGTTCCCAGCCTGGTGCTCAGTACAAATTATCTGAACCTCACTGTGCAATCCTTTCCCCCAAATGCATCTTCAAACTAAGATGGGTGATGTAGCATTTAAATAGACCAGTACCAGGTGACAAGGAGGGCAAAGCCTGGCCATGCAACCGAAATACATGAAGTGTCTCTAGCCTCAGAGAACAGTTCTGTCTGGTTAACATATGACTTGTTTTCCCTTGGGGTAAGAGGATATATTCTCCTTGATCTTGTTGGAGGGGGACACACACTCTAAAAGTTAGGGCTCATACCATCAACGAAGCTTTATACTGGAGAAAAAGTTTCATAGTGCAGAACTTTCCTGAGCTTTGCAATTCACTGTTACATTTCATGGTCATGCTCACATTAAAAAAAAAAAACTACTAATTTTAACAGGAATTTCTTAAGGTAACTTAATATTTCTCCAATTTCACTGCGGGGAAAGGTTTTAGAACAATTCAACATGCGGTTGGGAGTCCTCAATCTTTTGGCTTACTAAACTTGATGATGATGGGACAAAAGCCCATCTCATCCTGAAGTGTCACCTTCAATCTGGAGTGTAAATCCTTTTCTGTTTGGACAATAAGGCATCGTTACATAGAAATACCATGGGTCATCGAGGTCTGAGCTGGTCATCTCACAGAGTCTTCAGGCTTCCAAGGGTCTTCCCAGGTTGTGTCATCATTGCTCTTTGAATCAATACCTCAGCCTCAGCCTCGCCCTGCACCGCAGCTCTTCAGTTCACTGTCTCAGCAACCTGTATCTGTTACCCATCCCAAAGTTATTCCCTGGTACCACCATTGGGTAGTTTACCCAGCTAACATCAGATATTAAAGAAGGAAAATGGAGTTTCAACATTAATTCAACCTTTCTATACCCGAAGCTTCATTAAATCAGCCATGTTTTGGTTTGGCTTCTGTGTCTGCAGTCTTGTTCCCACTCCAAGTATCACACGTGGTGAAGCCAGACTAATCTTTCCGAACAGAAGCAAAACTGTGGCTGCTTTGCTGTCTTAAAACCCCTCACTTCTCTGGCTGACCTGACCACCCCCAAAACAATCTAATCTCTCTCTCTTTCTTTCAAACACAGTTCAAATACTTGAGAGCGGCTTAGCCAACTTTCAAAACTCTCTCCCTTGTGTCTGAAGACATCATCTCCCTTCTTCCTGAAGTGTCCTCTCTGCCCCATCTGGACTAAACACCTTCCAGCCCATGATGGCACGCTTGCTGGTCCCTCGTACCACCACCGTAGGCCTAAGACCATGGAAGCATGGTTCCTAACGCTTGTCTGTTTACTCCACTCCACATCCAGGTCTTCTTGCCCCTTCACCCTGATGAACCAGCTTCAGCCAACACAGTAAGGCCTCCAGGAAGCCTCCCAATGGCCAGAAAATACGGCTTAGAGTTTATTTGTCTTGACAACAGCTGCTGTGTACCCCTGACAGCACAATTGTATTTCAGCGAGGGTTTCTCCATGACACGGCTAGAGATTTGTACAGAAAGACAATGCTTTAGAAGACTTGGTGTAACTTCACAATAGCTAACGATAGTATTCCACAAAGCAGGGCCACAGTAACTACCCATGAAAGACGAAAGCATCTAACTAATGATAAAAGATTGGGAGTATGACGTCACTGTAAACTAAAGAGTATTGTCTACAGGGATTACACTCACACCTCCTACCCTTGCACATACTACAGCAAAGGGGGGCAGGTCACTCTGTGTGACATCAGCGAGTGTTTGTTTTTGCTACTTGTCACTGGGAGTGGAGCGAATGATTACAGATGGGGCCGTGATAAACAGGGCAACTTTAAAACCTTGGCATTTGCTTCCCCTTTGCCTCTGCACTGGCTTCCTTTATGACTTTATCAACCAGTGGAGAGCATAGCCCAAGTGTTTTGGCATTGGTTAAATAACCACATTCTTATTAAATGCACAATGAGTCAGTCTCTCCTCAGAGTCTATAAAGTAGCGTCTCGTAATGATTTGGACATGCTACTTTAGTATGTGTAAGAATTCTGGAGACGCCAGATCTCCCCCAGCCCCCATCCTCTGAGGTACCCGGGAGCCTTAAGAATCTGCATATCTACCAAGTTCTGTGGCTTAAGCAACAATCCACTGGTATGCCCTGAGACTTTGCCGGGTGGGGTACTGCAGTTTCTAGCAGGGAAGGAGGATGAGTTGGAGTGTGTGCAGTCTCTTCTGCTCACGACTCACCAGGTCCTGGCTCACACAGAACTCAGGCAAATAAGGACACCTTTGCTCTCTGAGGGTCCCACTGTGCTGCTGCTGCACAGTCAGATTATGACTACTCCTCTCAAATGTAGAACACAATTTAATATTTATATAAAATGTGTGTGTGTGTGTGTGTGTGTGTATGTGTTCAGACAAGAAAGATAGTGCAATCTTGTAAGGGGAATAATAATGACAACTCCCTGGAAGACTGAGAACAATAGTTTTTTTAAAAAAATTATATAGCTTTCTTTATTCAATATGTTTTAATTATGTTCCCACTGTCCACCTCCTCCAACTCCTCTCCACCTCCCTACCAGCCCAATGTCATGATCACATTCTTTCTCGTGCTCAGAACAAACAAAACAAAGCAGAGAAAACAATGCTGAAACAAAACAAACAAAAAGGAAAAAAAAACAAACAAAAAATGGAGGTTTTTTTTGCATTGGGCAACCATTCCTGGGCATGGGGCCTGTTCTGGAAAGTGGTTGATGTGCCCAGTGAGACTTTCATGGTAATACAAATGGCCTCAGGATGGAGACAGGGAGAGTGGTCAAGATGTGATTGCTGTCCCTCCAGCAAGCTGCAATCACCAGCATGTGGTGGGAAGGATCAGCGAAGTCATAATTTTAACACAAATATGCAGTTCACCATGGGCACAGCAGGACAGCTACTGGGCACTGTTACTCCTCAGGATGGTATCTGAGGTCCTTGGACCCCCAGGATAAGCTACTCCTTAAATTTTTTTTCTTTGTGCTGAAATACAGAGATGGATCAAGTCAGTTTTATTTGCTGATGTGCTCCTAGCACAAAATAAAGTTGCTGGCGCCTAATAGGTGTTAAGTAAATAAATATTGATTGACTGCCAATCTGGAAAAGGCTATAGGCAGCATAAAAATTTATCTCTCCTTTTTGTGTTCATAAACACAGAAATTGGAGTCAAAGGAAGATCGGAGTGAAACCGTGCATCTACCAATGAGACTGGAAATGGACCCCACATGTCTGGACTTCCAACCCCGTTCTTGCTATCACACCACCCCGCACTGTCAGGCTTCTATTTTTTGAGTTCTGGATAATGAAGTACTTTTGTGTGACCTCATTGTTTTCTATTTGTCTGCCACAGGCTGTGGTCTGCCAGACAGCAACTCAGTTAAGTTGTCTTCTTGAGGCCAGCGGCGCCCCTGATGAGAACAGCAAAGTGTGTTTTTTCTAGTCCGTGTTCTAGTTCAAGTGGTTTGTTTCTGCTTAATTTGTCCTTCCTTACAAGTGAATCAGAGCTTAATTCTGTGGAGAACAGAACGGCCTGACAAACAGTGACTGCTGAGAGACAGTCAGGTCTCCCCCTGCTACCGTGTTCATTGAAAAATACATCACATGGAAAAATACACCAAGGTCGGCTGGCCAGGCTTTATGAAGTAGCTGTGGGCAGTGAATGCTCCTGGCTGTGGCTGCTGTGAAGTTCATCAGTAAGTGTATTTTCTGGATGCCAGAATACGGGTTCTGGGTAAAATAGAGAGGAATGGAGCAGAAACAACAGAACTGGTAAAGGAACGTTGGCTAGACCCTTCTGATTGCATCTGTGCGTCCTCTGAGTGTATGTCATAGTTATCCCTAGACAAGGGACAGCACCTGCTTACAATCCCACAGTCCTGCATGTGGGTCACTACACACAGAGTGGTCTAGATATGCACTACTCAGGATAGGCACATCCTCTGAACACTTGGTCCCCGGCTAGTGGTGCTATTTGGGAGAGGTTCTGGAAAACTTCAGAGATAGGATGTCACTGGGGAAAGTAGGTCATTGAGATTACATCATCGAGGGAATCTTGTCACCGATTCTTCATATCTCTACTTCCCTGTCCATGAAAAAGTGAAGATCAGCACCTGCCATGTGCTTTTGCCATACAGATTCTACACAAGCATATAGCCAAGCAAATATGAGCTCAGCCTTCTAAAACTGTGAGTCGAAAGAAACCCTTCTGCTTTTAAATGATTTTTCTTCACAGTCACCTAGTTACAGCAGCAAATAGCTAAGTAATGCACAGAATACACGGATGCAAAGTTACTTCATATATCTGAGTTAATTTCTCCAAGTGTAAAAAGAAATAAAGCTTTACTAATTTCTTAATTTTATTTAATGAGCAAACATGTATGGTAGCACTCAGGGATTATGAGACACCATATACTTAATCATTTCCAAAGAAACATGGTACTCCATCCAGATCTTTCTGTCTAGTTTCATAACTTTATTATAAGATACAAAGACAAAGACAGTGTCCAAGAGTAAAAAGAGACAGCAGGGTAAATGTTCATATTTCTATCCATAACCTCTTGTATTTTTTAAGTATTTACCACATGAGATGGATGTTCACAAGTGCTATGTGACTGTTAGGCAATGTTGGGATGACGTCTATTTTGCAAACAAAGAAAACAGATTCCCAGGGGTCAATATCTAGCTCAAGGGGCAATGCCAATCACAGAGTTCATAGGGTTTTAAAACCACAGCCAAGTGCTAAGTGTGAGAAGCCTCCCTAGGAGTTGCTGGTCACAGGGACTAGAGTCCCTATGCTAGTTAGTTTTCTATTGCTGAAATAAATTATTATAACCAAAAGCAGCAAAAGGAAGAAAGTTTGTTTCACCTATGGTTCCATAGGCCTGGAGTCAATAGTGGTAAGGATGACATAGCAACAGGCAGTCACAAAGCCTTGGCAGCAGCAGCAGGAAGCCGAGCGCTCACATCTCAACCATCCACAGGAAGCAGCGAAAATTGTCAGCAGGTAGGTGAGACTATCAACCCTGAAAACCTACCCCCAGTGGTGTACTTTGTCCAGCAAGGTTACATTTCCTAAAGTTTCCATAGCATTCCCGGATAGCACCACCACCAACTGAAACAAAGTATTCAAATACATGAGTCTATAGGCGACAGTCCTCATACAAACTATCATAGCTCTTCAAAATTGGTTTGCCCTTCTATCGTAACTAGATAGCAATACCTAACCCATACTTCTCTGTAAGTAATTCATTGGTTCATTAAGTTGGACTTTGGTACAGTCATCGCCTTGGTCAGTCATGGGTTCCCTTACTGAGATGAATAGATGCATATGTGTATTGTGTCTATCCAGTAAAAGTCTCTAGTACAACACCATCGGTGAGCAATCATGCTCCAATGGAAGGCTCATACTCATGAGGAAATATCTTTTTTTTTTTTTTGGTTTTTCGAGACAGGGTTTCTCTGTGGCTTTGGAGCCTGCGCTGGAACTAGCTCTTGTAGACCAGGCTGGTCTCGAACTCACAAAGATCCACCTGCCTCTGCCTCCTGAGTGCTGGGATTAAAGGCATGCACCACCACCGCCCGGCATTCTATTTTCAATAAAAGGAAAAAAACTTCAACTAAATGTCTTTTTCTCCTTGTGTTTCCATCAGCTTTCCAACTTCTTTCGTTTCCCAACTCTGCTGCAAATCATGGGTGTGTCTTCTTGAATAATTGAACCTTTATCCCACGAAGTACCTTCATTGTCCCTAAGGGAATTATTTGCTGGGAATGACACTTTGTCCTGTTGTATTACATCTCTCAGGGTTTCCTTCATAGTTGTAACAGCTTTCATTCCTTTTCCTATTGTCATATTAGGTTTAATCTGCAATTTAGATTGAGTTTTATGTATTTATATAATATTGAATAATTATATATATAATATGGAACATATATAATCCATGTGTACTATAACATGTAAATGCATGTTATATGTATTTTTATTCAATTTGAACATCTCCTGTAACATCTTCTCTGTACACTCAGACCAATGACATTTAACATAGCAATGTGTTTAAGCTCTTCTCTCTGTACTTTGGTTCACATTTGCCCCATCTGTCCTTTGCTTCCTTCCTCCTCTTCTCCCTTCTCCTCCTCCTCTTTCCCTGGTCGTCTTCATCTGAGATTGTTCTGATTTGATTGCACAGTCTTTATTCTCTTGAATGACCTCAGTTCTGTTTTTCTGTAGGCTTTGACATCACGGTATTCTGTGCTTTCAAGCACTTCAGAGATGTAAACAATACACTTTCCATCATACGTTTCCATTGGTTCTTTCCTGAATTTTTGTTAATGTGTGTGTGAGTGTGTGCAAAAAATATATGTTGCTTATACATATCATAAACATAAAGCTGTGCTGGTATTTTTCATAGCTAAATTCTTTTAAATGAATTTAAGTGATAATTTTGCAAGCTCTTACATATTCTACCTGAATTATTTACAAGTTTAATCTTCTTAATTCCTTTGTGTTCAGCTGGTATCATGTTTCTGTCATTCTGAACAGCTCTATTTACATCCCTTGTGCTGGTCTTCAGGAAAGGAGGCTTTGTTTTCCTGTCCTTGTCTCTTTTAAAGTCTTTGACTTCTTTTTTAAAAAGGGGACTTCATTCATTTTTACCTACCTTGACAATTTTCTCCTTTAACTATCTTATCACACTCGGTTAATCTGATTAGAGATTTGTGAATTTTTTCTTTTAGGACAAACAACGTTGCTTTTGTTTATTACTAATTCTCACTTTTGCTTTCCTGGTGTTTGATTGTAATTGGTTTTCTAGCTTCTTAGGCTGCAGAATGAAGTCATTTAATTGGAGACTTTTCTTATTTTTCTAGTTGTTTACAGCCACCACATTTTAAGTACAAACTTTGGAAATGTCACTGTGGTCACTATGTTCTAGTCTTGTAAGCTTGACTCCAGGGTTCTTCACAAGACGTGTTCTGTATCCTTTGTTCCTTGGTACAGACCTCATCATTTGTACTTGTCTGGTTTTTAAGATTTTTTTTCTGAATTCCTGTTTTTGAGCAATTTGATCAGGGCAGTTGTTTTGTGACTGTTATGTTTAAGTCTTGTGCAACCTCTGGGATCTATAAGTCTTTAATTACAATCTCCATAGTTTCTCTGCATATGACTGTCAGCTCTCTGACATCTTGCTGTATATATCCTGTGGGCTTTTCTTTAAACTTGAAAAAAAACTTGCCCATTTTTCTGCATGTTTTCCCTTCCTTTCTTCCCCATCAGGAATGTGTTTTATATGCAAGCTCAGCTGCTGGCATGCCACTGCCATCAAGTCAGACATTTTTCAACACAGATATCATATTCATCTTTAAAGTATCAATTTGATCCATTTAAAATACCTTGCATTTATTTGATTAATATGATCCATGTTGACTTCAGCCTTTGAACATTTCAAATACATTTATTACAACTATTACAATTCTTGTTTCAGGAATTTAAAGTATGCATCAATTCAGAGTTAGATTTGATGATTTTTTTGTTTATCATTGATTGTATATGCGTTTGGTTTCATGCAAGATAATTTTTGTTAAATGCCAGGCATTGTGAAAATTTACATAGTTGGATGTGTACTGTGAAGTGAGTTGTACCCTAGAGGTAAAGAGGTACAAGTCTAAAATTGAAAAACACAAGGTAATCCTAGGAGATGCTGCCTAACCAAGATGATCAGTCCTTTTATAAGTGGGGGACTTTAGATAGTGATAGAAATAATTAGGAAAGACCATCTGAGGACACAGAGAGAAAAGCAGTGGTGTGGGAATGGAGGTGGGAGTGGGGAGGGAGTGCCACATTAAAAGATGAGTCTCAGGCCGGGCGGTGGTGGCGTACGCCTTTAATCCCAGCACTCGGGAGGCAGAGGCAGGAGGATCTTTGTGAGTTCGAGACCAGCCTGGTCTGCAAGCGCTAGTTCCAGGACAGGCTCCAAAGCTACAGAGAAACCCTGTCTCGAAAAACCGAAAAAAATAAAATAAAATAAAAGATGAGTCTCCAAGTAATACACCTGCATTCCAGCGAGTACCCGAGATCACCTCCGCCCCCCACCACCACCTACACACACACACACACACACACACACACACACACACACACAAACCTGTGTGCACTGGGTAGGAACACACCCCCAGCTGGACAAGACCACAAGCAACCTCCCCTGCCACCACCACTACCACCAGGGAGCATGGAGTTTGGACTTCTGGCATCCAAATACTGTAACAAAGTAAAATTCTGTTATTTGAAATATGTCCAGTTTGGAGGTTTTGTTATGTAAGTTTGGAAGCCCAACACCCTGCACGGAATGTTTGCATTCTCATATCTCAGAGCTTCGTCTTAGGGTGCAGTTGAGGTCAGAAACAGCTTGAGCCTCGGGGGTTTTGCTATTAAACTTTTCTTAGAGGCAGCAGAATGCCATTTGTTCTAGGATTGATTTTACTCCCCTCCTGGGATGAAAAGCCCCCAGCACTCAACATAATGCTGTGTAAGTGAGGAGCTTTCTCTTGTGGACCCATGTTTTCAGGTCCCACATTGGGGTACATTTCTCTTGTGGACCCATGTTTTCAGGTCCCACATTGGGGTACATTTCTTGGGATCTTGCCCGACTTATTCATCCATACTTGGGGGAAGGGAGGAGGATTAAGAAAGAAATAGACTAGAAACAACAGATAGAATCAGGAGGGCATTCAGTGAACACTGTGATCAACTGCAAGTTTATGACTCAAGGTTCTTTTTTATTCATTTATTCATTAATTTTTATTTTGTTTTTGACTTTTCAAGACAGGGTTTCTCTGTAGCTCTGGAGCCTGTCCTGGAACTAGCTCTCGTAGCCCAGGCTGGCCTCGAACTCACAGAGATCTACCTTCCTCTGCCTCCCAGGTGCTGAGATTAAAGGCATTTGCCACCACTGCCTGGCCTCAGGGTTCTTAAATACCCCAATCCAAATAGGGGGTAAGGCGAAGACTTCTTTGCCAGGATTCAAAGAACAAACAAAGCAATTTTCTCTCCATGGCTCCAAATACCAACTAACCACACCCTGGGTCCAAATATCCTTTTTTTCTGAGCAAAACATCCTGTAGCCACACCTTAGGTCAAGCATCCATCGTTTAACCTTGAAGAAGCAAGAACAGGTCTGAACTCCCTGACCTTTAGTCAAAGGGGAATGGATTCACTTCTGTGGGCTTCTACAGGTTTCCCAATCTGGTTATTCAAGAAGCGGCACTTTTTCCGGCCACTTATCAACTCCAGATGTCGTTACTAGAAATTCTGTCTCTCACCTTGGCTGTGCTCTGCTGAATGAGCGAGGCTCTGCAGATCCTGGCACTTCTCTGTGCATATCCATCTGCGGGCCACAGGATCCCTGTGACTTCTGACTTTCCTCAGTTCTTGGTCCAAGTTCTGGTGTTGATTGCTCTTCCTGCGTCATCCTCTACAGAGCCCTCCTTCTGTGGTCACGTTCTCTACAGGTCCCTGCTCTAGTTGCTTGATAGTCATCTTGTTAACAAGTATTGTTTCAGGTATACACAGTCAATAGCAAAAAGGTAAATCCTTCCCCCAAACTTCACTGACCACAAGTAGAACTCTGTGTGTGTGTCCTGTGTGTTGTGTTCATATAGTTGTTCCTGTTGAGAAGGCTTAGAAATAGTGACATGAAAACCAGTACTGATACAACTCTGCCAGTGTCTAGACTATAGCCTTTTCATAACACCAAAAAGTCTGATTTATAACTGGAGCAGAAAAATGCCCTGTGTCACATAAGACACATCTGAGCCACGCAGCCTTATACTGTAGCAAGACAATTGAAAGGTTATTGGGCTTCTGACTCAGGAGCATTCTGCAGTGAGTCCAATTAACCAAAAGGGGCAACTGACAGTGAAATATTAACTCATGGCACGAGAGCATTTCATCTGTGAGTTAATGATTATTAGCATCAGGAATGTATAGGCCACTTTGAGGAATGTTGTGGAAATCCACGCATTTTTAGAAAGTTGAAAGAAACTGTAAAGAGTAAACATTTTACCTCAGCTTACATGGTATGATCACAGCTGAAGGGAAATCTCTGTAGAACTCTTTTACTGATAAATGATGCGTCAGAGAATTCCAATCCCCCAGATTTTCAGCCTATAGAGGGAGAGATCTATGCTAGGATCTTTGGCTACTCCTGACAATACAAAACGGTAGGATCAGATAATGTACATCTGCCAGCGGAGGAAATGAACACCACAAAAGAGGTTTGCAACTGAAGTTAATTCAGACTTGGCATGCGTGCATACACACCACACACACACACACACACACGGGTGGTGGACACTGGAGGTCAATACCCTCCATACACTCCCCCTTATTTTTTGGGGTGTGTTTTCACTGAACACAAAGCTCACTGACAGGCTCATACAGTTCAGAGATTGCCTGCCTCGGTCTTCCACCCGGTGCTACAATTATGCTTAGTCACCAAAAAGCTCAAATTCAGGTCTTAATGCATCCATGGCAAACACTTTACACCATGAGCCATGTCTTCAGCCCCTACCATCTCACATGTTAGTGATGATTTTCATTATGGAGGAAAGACCAGGGGCGTGTTTGCAGGAAGTCCATGGAGTACTCCTCAGGGGGCTGGCTAAGCACGCCCGTTACAAAAGTTCACACACTTCACTTTCTATGATGTCACTTTCTTTTGTCTGTAAGAGAAATAAATTTTAAAGAGAGGATTTTATTTTGAATCATAATTTGAGTCCCCGGAGGGTGGGCACCCCTGTCGTGGGCCTGAGATAAGCACAGCTATGTGCTGATACATGAGGCACTTGTTCACTCCATGATAGTTAGATGGGGAGAGCTCTTCATCATTTAAGGCTGGGGCTTCAGTGACTTACTTCCCTCACTAGGCACAGCTCCTGTCTTACTTAGGGGTTCTATTGCTGTGAAGAGACACCATGGTTACAGCAGCTCTTAAAAATGAAAACATTTAATTGGGGCTGGCTTCCAGATCAGAGGGTAAGTCCTTTGTCATCATGGCAGGAAGCATGGCAGCATGCGGGCGGACATGGAGCTGGAGAGGTAGCTGAGAGTCCTACATCTGGATCGGCAGGCAGCAGGAGAAGACAGTGATACTAGGCCTGGGTTGAGTTTCTGAAATCTCAGAGTCCACCCCAGTGACACACTTCCTCTGTCTTGTTTAAGTGGAAGGGAGAAGTTCAGTCCCAAATATCCAGCAGTTACTCCCCAAATTATCACACAGAGGCTTAATATTACTTATAAATTCTCAACCAATAGCCCAGGCTTATTATTAATTAGTTCTTACATTTTAAGCTAACCCATATTCCTTATGTATGCTCTGCTGTGTGGTGGTATCTTTTATCAGAATGGCATGCCTTTCTTGTTCTCTCCACATCTGACTGGAGTCTCCTGATTCTGCCCTTCTCCTTCCCATCATTTTTAGTTTGGTTGCCCCATCTATACTTCCTGCTTGGCTACTGACCAATCAGTGTTTTATTAAACCAATTTCACAGTCAAATTCTTGTTCTGATGGTAACTGTACAGGTACCTAAATTTTAGTCTCCAGGACCCCATTACATCCTTAAGAAGTACTGATTGAGGCAGCCTGCACTAGTGCAAAGAATATTGGCTTGTTCACCCAAGGGCACCTGGCCACATCCTATCTATTAGCAACCCTCGTTAGGACTCTGAATGAGTCATTTTCCCCTCCATGTTCTCTGGGTCAACTGGTACCAGAACAGGGAGGGTAAGCATGCTGCTGCAAGCACTTGATGCCTGCGGGTATGACAGTCCTTAACATCCCTGACACTGGGCTGCAATGAGATGACTAAATCTTATCAAACAGTTCACAACATTCTGAAGAAAAATTTATTTCTGCTAGACCTAATGCACAAGTGCCTCATTTTCCATACACCTTTTCTAATAACTCACTTTTGTTTTTCTGAAATTATCAGCATCTCACACATTAGGGACATACAATCAAATTCTGGCCCTGTCTACAGAAACACGAGATGAACTGGTTCTCAAAGAGCGTTTTTGTTCTAAGTTACACAATTACGTTATCATTTCCAGAAAGTTCAGAGAGACGAACATCTGTCCAACCCTCACTTCCCTCTACAGCAGGCAATTTATAACAGCATAGAAACATGGCTTCAGGCGAAGCTTTAGCCAAAGTTCTTTCCATTTGCCAAGCCCTTTGGTTAAAAAAGGGCATCTGAGCTCAGCACACAGCAGCTAATTTGAACGTGTCCAGACAGAATCAAAATGGAATGAAGCACTCTCTAGTGTCAAGAAATTGAGCAAAACACAGGCTCTTTCCAGCTATATTAAGAAAAAGTTTAGTTAATTCTAGTGCAGGCGAGAATTACACACATCTAAAGTAATCTATTTGGTAGTTTTTAATGCAAAAGGAAGAGAGATACTTCTTACCAAATATGTCAGACCAATATTCTGATATGTTCTCATACTCTAGAAACTAGAATGTGTGGTAGGAATTTGCGCATGTACAGTGTTCACTTTGAAACTCATCATCTTACGGTCAGAAACAGTGCATTAGTGTGACTACTGTTTAATGACAAAATCAGCATCCTGAAATTTTGAAGACTGATTCGGGCTTCATTTTTACCTCTCAAAGACAAAGGCAGACAGATAGTAAATGATTTTAGCAGATAATTAAAAGGGGGGCTCATCACAACTGTCTTCACTTTAGGATTACTTTGCTTTCTTATTCTATAAATGAGACTCTCTGATCTTTATTTCTATTAGGCATAAGGCAACGATTGTCCCATGAATCATTATTAAACCAGCAACTGCTCAAAACAAAAATGTGTTATTTGTCCATATTAAAAATGCTTGAAGTTGGGTGGTAATAGTTCCCAGTACTCAGGAGGCAGAGGCAGGTGGATCTCTATGAGTTCAAGACAAGCCTGGTCAATATAGTGAATTCCAGGACAGGCTCCAAAGCTACACAGAGAAACCCTGTCTTGAAGGAAAAAAAGGTCCAATTTGTGGATAATGGTGATGACCTTTTCATATTTGCTCTATTGTACTGCGCTGGTAGGATGCACGCTCTGTCGTCCTAGTGACCCTGGGGCCAGCTCTCTCGCCTACTGCAGGTAGCAAGGGGTGGGAGAAGGAAGTCATCTTTTCCTCACCGGTGCCACCACATGGCAGACTAGGGGAGGGGATCAGCTTGTCTGTACTTATACCCTTAGTGCTGCTCACCTGTGTCCCCGAAAACAGGGTCAGCTCTAGTGTGTTCCCCAACTGAGGCACAAGCCTGTGGTGGTGGTGGGGCCATCTTTCCTGACTGTGGGGCCAGC
>JAQHUG010000189.1:3212876-3233313 GCA_028555095.1 Dicrostonyx torquatus | reverse complement strand
GTGAGACATAGATCTAATCTACATGGGTAGTAGAAAAAGACAAGATTTCCTGAGTAAATTGGGAGCATAGCAACCTTGGGAGAGGGTTGAAGGGTAGTGGGGAGGCCGGGAGGGGAGCAGAGAAAAATGTAGAGCTCATTAAAAATCAATAAAAAAAGAAAAAATAATTTCTAAAAATCATTTGAAATTTTGCATTCTCATGATGCATTTGTATCCATAAGTTTACTACAATATGATAAAATGTCATGAGCATATATAATATTCAAGGGAAAATGTAAGTTGTTTGGAAACTTCTCAGAAATTAAAATATATTGCCCAAGATCATACACAATCAGACAGTGCCATAGATAAGACCTGATAATTTCCTGCTGAAAGACTACATCTCCCAGCTTCCCTTGAGAACTATGCTAGCCATTTCTGCCTTATAAGGAGCTTTAGCCTATCTTCTCTAGGCATTTTGCCTTCTACTCATGTGGGTGACAAGGTACACCCCTCTGGTGATGAATAAACAGGGTCCTGCCAAGGGTCAGACTATGCCTCTCTTTTAAACTTGAGTCTATCTATAGCTGCCTCTTAAACAACCTAACAAGATCAGAAGATCAATTGTCTTTCTAGGGATTAGAAGTGGCATCTGTGGTGTGTCATATTGCAGGCACTGACTTACAGTACTGGTTACATGAATCTTCACAAGCCCAGGTGAAACAGAACTGTCTCTGCTGTTTTTCCTGCCAGATGCAGTGGTAAGGTTACTCGCCTCTATGCCTGGGATGGTCTAACTCTCCCTGATTTATGAAGGGCAGCTTTTTTCACAGTGTTCTTAGTTGGCTGTCTGTTTAAAATCTGAGCGTTGACTGCGCCATTTCACAACCTCCTGACTCAGGGCTTTCTGCTGAGGAGTCTGCTGGACATCTGTACGGATTTTCTCTTTGTGTGCAATAAGCATCTTCCCCCTCATTGCTCTCTACATTCCCGTTTCCTTTGACTTTGACAATAAATGAATCTTGTGGTATCTCTTCAGTTAATATTTGTTTCCTGAGATTTGGGATGCTTTCAGCAATTATTACTTTATGAATTTTAAATAAGATTTGTGTCCCGTTCTCTTCTCCCTCCCTCCCCAGTCCACACTCTTCTTCCTCTCCATTTTTAAGACTTCTCTCTCTCTCTCTCTCTCTCTCTGTCATCCCACTCTGCCTGCCCCTCTGGATGTTGTGTTATTATTTTTGTCTTGCTTTTTTTTTTTTTACTTGTTGATGTCCCATTGTCCCTTAGGCTGTCTTAACATCTTTTTTTTCACTTTTTTCCTTTCTTTTCCTTAGTGAAGTAACTTGAAATGACCTGTCTTCAGGGTCACCGATTCCATCTTCCTCTCTCTCATGTCTGTTGTTAAAGGTATCTGTTTTATTTTCTCCACGCTCTTAAGCAACTCCAAGACTTAGGTTATTGCTGGCCATTTAAATACTTTTTATTTTAAGTAAAACATCTTGTTTGTTTCATTATTTTCCTAAGCTTGAGTTTTCTATGCTGGTTCTGTTGTATCTTGTAGAACGTTTTTTGAAGGTGGCTATTTTGAATTTCTTGTGTGGCACTCGGAAGAGCTCCATTGTGGGGGAACTGTCTGGTGGCACAGTGTTAGTTCTCTTTGGTCATAGTTTCATGACTCTTTTGGGCTCTGCAGCACTGAACTGGTGTCAATAAAACAAAACTGTAAAGATCTTTGTCTGTCAGTAGTGACTGAAAGATAAAGGGCTGTTGGATCTCTGGTGTGAGAAGATCGCCTCCAAGACTGCACTGGAGCAGGAGTGGGATGAGTTCATGTCTCCTGGTGACTGTATAAGGACTATATAAGGACTGTATATGTGGGGAAGATCCCACAGTTGATGAGCATATTATGAAGGGTTTGTGTTAGCATGAATTCATGGGGTCAGTGTAGCGTCTGGGAACTCACTTGGCTACCAGAGCTCAGCTGGTAAGATTAGTATTTGGGGCAAATGTCTACTTCTCAGACATTTGCTGAATCTCTGTAGGAGGTATGTTAGTAGGTGTGCAGACTAGTGCGGTTCATTGCGGGTGCCCAGGAGTTCTCTCACGTGGACATAGCCTAGGTCTCTGGGCGGGTAGGACTATCCCTGAACTGTACCTGCGTGTGGCTTGGCCTGTCTCCCTCCCTGCTCTTTTGGTTTAGAGCAAAGACTGAGCCTGTATGGTGATTCTGGAAGTTTAGATGTTCATGGCTTGGCAAGTCTCTGAGTAGCCAGGACTTCTTTTATCTTAGTGAAAGGCCCTCTAGTCACGTTGCAGAGCCTCCACAGACTGATCTTCCAGGATCTAAGGGGGTGGACCTATCATCTGAGGCATGACTTGGCAAATGATTCTCCTGTTAGAACTGAGGTCATATAAGGTTGGATCTAAGTCCACAGAGGCTACAATCTATTTCTGACTCCGAACATGGTCAGCAAGCCTGGTGTGTTGGATGTGAGCCCAACTTCCTAAAATATGCCTTTCTAGGGCTACACAAGGATTTTACCACCTCCTGCTAGATCTTAAAGTCTCCCCCACCCAGCCAACCACCCAAAAGCACTTTGTGTATGTATAGTTGTCAAATGTTTGTTACTGTGGGAATGCTTGTCATCTTTCTACCACTGTTCTCAACCCCGTTGTTGATTAATATAGAATTATATCTTATCAATTCCACTTTTAAAAAAATGTTTCTTTTTACAGCAAGGATGGCTCATGCTTATATCTCAGTGTCTGATCGTAGAAATCTGGCATTGTTTTCTCTTTTCCCCCCAATCTTTTAGTTCCTCATAACCAAAGTTGATGGAATTTCCTTGAGTATAGTTCTTGTGAGCTTTTTGTGTTTTTCATGACACTAACTGAGCATCACTCTTACCCCAAAAGTCATAACTACAATATTTTTCAAAGAAATGTCTATATTCCAATTTACTTGTGAAATTTGTGTGGTGCACTCCCCTCATGAGCTTAGCATCCTTTGTCGAGATGAGCATGTTGTAAAATCCAAAGAAGCCTTTCCAAACCGCCTCCATCAGCTCTGTTAACACCACTTTGTGTTGACTACTCGGCTGAGAGTGGATCATGGGATTTAGTTTAGGAATTCTGCTGGTAAAGCTGATAATCTCTTTCAGTGGAGAGTTAGAATGGCGGCCTGGGCACAGTATATTTAGAAGTAAACAGGAGGTCAGAGGCGGCGAAGCTTGTACAGACTATTTTATAAAAACTAGAAAACAAGGACTCTGGGTGAGTAGTTTTAAAGAGAAACTTTTCCATCTGATCAAGGTTGATGAAAGTGATTTTGAAGAAATAAAATCTTCGAGGCTAAAGAAATGTGATTCACAACCAGGACTTTAATAGGAATAGGCAAGGGCAGGAGAGAACACGAGCTGTGGTAGGCCCAGCTACACTTTATTGGCTGTAAAATGACGGAGCCGTGCTCTAATTGCTTCTGCATTTTCAGGTGAATGTGGAAAGCAGTCTTCCACTATCAGAGAAGACTTGGGGATGTAGAAAAGGTTCAAAAATAAGGGTCTGAAGAGAGGTGGAGTATGTATCCATTCACAGGTCGTGGCTGACAGCCTAGGACCCTTGAGGCATCTCTTTTCCAACCCTGAAGCGAGCCAACATCTACCAGGCATGTTTGATCACTCAGTTGTTACCTTACAGTCATCTTAAAGCTAGTGTTTCCTCCGTCACTTCAGGGACAAGATGAAGGTGCAGAGCATAGCTTTGTGGTTGGTGGTAGCTGTCTGCAGTACTGCATCCAGTTAAGAAGAAGGCCTGTGAGACTATAAGCCCTCCCCGAACTTCTTCTCTATCCTTACCTGTTATAATTCAGTCGTGAAAGTTTTATTATTTGTCTTTAAAAGCTGGCATGCTCAGCTGTCCAGTCTAAATCTGAAATGTGAAGCTGTTGATGGTGGGCAGCAGCCTCTCCCCACGGCTGTCACACTGAGTGTGACTTGCTGAGTGGCAGAGTGACCTGCACTGCTTCTCCATGAGGAGTTTCTTCCTCCTAGTTCTGCTAGCTGAACCTCCACTAAACTGACAACTGTTATAAGCAGGATTTTAAAAGGTATTTTGTTTTTGTTGTTGTTGTTGTTTGGTCTTTTGAGACAGGGTTTAGAGAAACCTGTCTTTAGGACAGCCCTGACCATCTGAAAACTCACTCCATAGACGAGGCTGCCCTTGAACTCACAGAAATCTGCCTTGCTCTGCCTCCTGAGTGCTGGGGTTAAAGGTGTGTGCTGTGACTGCCTGGCAAATGATTTTAATCATAAATTAAAAACACAGAGCTGAAAACTCTGTGGATGACTGAAATTGGCTTTAAAAAGTCACGGAACTGATCCATTCCAAATGTCAACTATGTAAAAATAAAGTCAATTCTTTGAATTTACTAGCAAAACTCAGAGGTGTCAAATGAATACAGCTCCAACCTCAGTAGAAAAGACAGGGGAACTTGATGAGACTAGATATCAGAACAGCAATAAGAACCATAAGAACAGTCCCAGGAGGCAAGAAGGATCCAAAAGGCCACAGACCACCTGCTCTCCCTGCTAGGAGAGCCACCGAGGGCCAAGCCCTCAGTTCTTTCAGGATCAGTAGGCTACACTGGTCTTCGTCTATGTGTGTCTTCAACTACCACCCTGTGTTTAATCTGCTAAAGATTGCTACCACATTTGGGTCAGCCTTTTCTCAAAAGCTACAAACTACTCCAGCACTTCCTTTCTTGAATTAATGGAAGCCATCTGACACAAGTGACTAACAAATTTCACCAGCTACTGAGTAATATGGTTATCATTGACTCTAAAGCCAATATGAAGTTAACTGAGATAAAGAACTTATTTTCATATAAAATACTTAGTTCCAATAGATGAGCCAAGAGTCTAACAGTGACATAGGCAAGCTCATGTGTAAAGCAGTGTCTACTGTAAATAGAGTAGGGTAGAGACAAGAGTAAGAAATTTTTTAAAATCAGTCTTATTAATTACCTCACCTCAGACATTACTAATGTCTCTCAGACAAGTGATCTAGGATCCTTGGTGGTTTTTTGAAAATCCTTAATTTCCCTGTGGAGGAGCCAGTCTGTCTTAGCGCTCCAGCCAAGGTGTCCTGCCCATTGCAGACTCATTATCCCTTGAGGATGCACTGACAAAGGGCTCCTGTTTACACGATTGCCAGTTTCACTGGACAAATAAAATCCTCCTCACCAAAAGAATGTTGACCATATGTTTCTTTCTTCCTTACTGTGAGTAGTAGGTGGTCGGCAGAAAGTTCTCTCTGTTGGTGAGCACCCATGCTGTGCTCTCTTTTCCTGGTTCTTTCACTATGTACACTAGTTTCTTTTAAAGATTACTCTCAGTACCAACTAGCCAATCCTTTCACTTCTGGTCATCAGTCTGTTTCTGAAACATTGATGCTAAGTTTTTAGAAAGTGTCATGGAAATGATCCTGCAATATAGCTCATTGTATAGTGATTAGTACGTGGAAGAAAGGTAGGGGGACACGTCCCTGGATTCCTTCTTCCAGGTGAACAGCTCTTCAATTTACCCTCCATGTTTCCTTTCATTTTAATTCATTTAATTTTCTTTAAAAAGGTTTGCTTTTATTTTGCCTGTGTATCTGTGTTTGTACATGCACACGTGTGTATTTGTGTCTACGGAGGCCAGAAGTGGATGCCGGTCCTCATGATGGAGCAGCCAGCACTTTAGCCTTCACCCTCCATATTTCCAATAACAGCATTATTGAAACTTACCCTTGTACTTCAAACTCCTTAATATGACTTTCTAGTCCCTTTACCAACAATTTCCACACTCTCCATTTTCTGCCACTCACCTCTATTATTGCTATAATCCCATCTGTAATACTGAGCATTGTTATGAAAGATGAATACCTCTCTTGTAATTCTATCCTTTATTTACGGTGTTGCTTCTGAATAACATTTGCCTGGCAACAAATAATTATTGCAAGTTTCTCAACTAATATATTCTATATATATATATATATATATATATATATATATATATTCTATTTACTTTATAGTTTTTGTAGGTTTATTTTTGTAGGTTTATTTTACTAATTAAAAACTTGATATCATATTTATAGGTCTTCTGATAAGCACTTATAAATATAAATATAAGAAACCATGTAACTGTGTGTCTGTGCGCATCTGTCCTTCAGGTGTTGTGAACTCTTTGAGCATGGACTAGCTGTTGTTGATCTTTTATTGTTGTTAATGACCTATACAGTATCTTGGCAAATGGAAATCACACAACTCAGAAAATACTGTGAAGAAGACCATGCCTTGTTCTTTCCTCTTGTTGCTGTTTCTTGTCATATGTTAGGTTTCTTGCTATTATCTGCTCATAGAATTTTGCAAGGTTAGATTTAGGATCAATAAAATCCAAAGATATATCCAACCTTTATTTTTAAAAATGAGTTTATAAGTGATTATACTGTTCAAAATGTCAGATTTAAAATTATATTGTGTATTGCCATGATAATATCTCAAAAGCCCACTGCCTATTCTCATGGATATGATGAATACAGCTTGCATTTTATACTTTTTATAAATATGTACATATCAATGCATAAGTTATGCTATTATTATGTTTTTATAAATATTTAAATGTTATCATACTACCCTCCTTTTAAACTTACATTTTGCTTCTTATTTATAGTTGTCAATTTTTTTTTTTTTGTGTGTGTGTGTGTGGTTTATTCACACATGGTTTCTTTGTGTGTCCTTGGCTGTCCTGGAACTCTCACTGTAGACCAGGCTGGCCTCGAACTCACAGAGAGCCACCTGACTCTGCCTCTCAAGTACTAGTATTAAAAGCGTGCACCACCTTATAACTGTCAATTTTTATAGCCTAAGTTATTTATTCTAATTGATATTCTCTAATATGTTATTTCTGATTTAGTCATTTGTCAGTGAGAGGGTCTATTTTTAATCTTCACAATAAACATTTTGATAAGCATGACTATAAATATTTTTGTTGCACAGCTGAAAGGGTTTATCTCTATGTTATAATTATATGTTACAGATGTTACAACATTTTCTGATGTAGTAAATGAGGCCAGCTTGCTCTATGAGGTTTTATTAGTCAATTTTTCATTACTATAAAAAATATATCAGAGACAAGTTATTTTAGTTTGCTTTCTGTTTCTGTGGAAAAATAAACCAACCCACAAACAGACAACGTGGGTCAAGGAACAGATTTATTTGACTTAGAGGTCCCAGTCCATCATGGTAGAAATGTGAGGTAGGAACCGATAGATGTGAAACAGAGGCCATGGGGTAATTCTGCTTACCGGCTATCTTTTCCTGTGACTGCCTCAGCTACCTTTCTGATAAATCCCAGGCCCACCCTCCTAGAGACAGTACCACCCAGAGTATGCTGAACACGTCTCCTTCATCATTGAGCAAGAAAATGTCCCTTAGACATGGCCACACGCCAATTGGATGTAGGCATTTTCTCAGTTGAGGTTCCCTCTTCCCAAATGACTAGTCACACATAAGGAAACAAAGCCCACTTGTCTCCCAACTCTAGGCCAAAGGAATGGCCCTGACACCAGCTTGGCTCTGGCAAGGGTCCTCTTGAACCCATCACAGCATAGCCCGTTGCACAAGCACTTCAGAAGCGAACACATCACCAGACTTGAAGACCAAGAGAAATCCAGGACTTGGGCTCAGGTTTTTATAACAGCTCACTTTCAAGAGAACTGAGGGATTCCCCGAGAGCAGTGGTCCTCAACCTTCCTGATGCTGTGACCCTTTAATGCAGTTCCTCATGTGCTGACCTCCAACCATAAAGTTATTTTGGCTGCTACTTCATAACTGCAATTGTGCTAGTATTAGGAATAGTAACGGAAATATATTTAGAGGCATAGGTTCACCAAAGGGATCCCAACCCACCAGTTGAGAACCATCGTAGTAGAGCCACGGACTTCCCATTGTGTGTCACTTCTCAATGCCTGCATGTGAAGAATGAAGAATAGATCACATTGGAGATTATAAAAAAAATATCTACACCACAGCAAGCATCTTATAAACTATGAGAACATGAAGTAGTTATTTCTCTGCAATGTATAACTGAAGGTTGGGCCACACTAGAATGCCACACACACCACTTTTCTATGCCACACTCTATGTCAACCCACTTGCTGCCTGCCTCATTTTCCGGCTCATGATTGGTAACTGCATAGGCTTAAAACTAATTGAGAGAGACTTCCCTAAGAACAACACTACTCTGAGGTATGTCTCTTACATTCAGCGTCAGTCATTTTGGAATCGTGTATGGGGATCATGTAAACATTGGAGAGGATACTCTCACAGCTCCTGCTATTAACCCCCATTCTCTGTTCATCGTGGTTGGCTGTTGTATCTAACTAATCATGATATTCTGCCATCTTAAAGTAACCAGAACTGTGCTTACACTGGATCTTGTCTCTTTGTCAAAATGCAAGTGGATCCCTTCAGTTGTTCTTCTGGGGTCTTCAGATGTTCTTCCTGCCTAGCTTTTTCTCCTCCAGCAAGAATTTCCTATGAAGTTAGTCTGAATTCCTAACAAGACTCCTTCACACAAGAACAGGCCTCGAGCTTGCCTGCTTCTCTGTCTCCCCAGTGTTTCTCAGAGCTTCTTCCTAAGCACAGTCTGGCACTCCTGTACTGGTTATCTCACTCATCCTCAGCTCAGCGGTGGGAGCCCTGGGCCACAGACCTGGGAAAAGATTCCATTCACTGCCTCCACCCACCTTAGTCATCAGCAGCAGCCCTGGCACCTGGGGGCATCCACCCTCCACAGGTTCAACGCAGACACATGTCCTGGCAGCGTCTGTCCTCTTGACTTCCAGGGTGTTGGCCTTTTAACACCTGGATAGAAAATTTGGATGGAGCGCACATACTATGAATCATCCCAGAACAGACACTCCCTAGGATGAGAAATACCATTGCCAGGCAAGGTTCCAGTTACCTGCTATGGCCACAGGCCCTTCAAGGAGCGACCACTATTTTACATGTTACAATAGCACTGCCACCATTGCCACCACTACACACAGTAGCTCATGCTTGCGTGAGCAAACAGAAAATTGTCTAGCCTGGCTTCATATGAGGATCTTGGCTAGTGATTTACTAACTTAGTTGACCATGAGAGTAATCCGGAAGGCTCACTAATGTTCAAGCATCTTTGTTAGAAGGAAACTAATGAGCACAGGAAGGATGAGCTATCTTCTTTTTCCTCATTGAGGTGACTATTTAGAGATACACTGTGAACTGAGAACAGAAAAACATGTATAATATATGGATGACTAGGTAACGTCAGGGAACTCTAGACAAAAATAGGAAAGTCTAGAAGACATGGTTTTATTCCAAAAATCTCTCCCCTTAAATGCATCTATATAAACAATAGAGTATTGCTCAGCTCTCCTGATCCTGTATGTGTGTGTGTGTGTGTGTGTCTGTGTGTGTGTGTGCATGTTGACCGTAAGTGTGTTATATGTATGGGATGGACATGTATCTACAAATGTGTGTAGACATGTAGCTATGTGAATGTAGAGGCCACAGAGCAAGCTCTGGTGTGGTTCTTCAAGTTCCATCTATTCCATCCATTGTTTTTTGAGGAAAAGTCTCTCCCTGACATGGAACTCACCATGTAAGCCAGACTACCTGGCTAGTGAGCCCCAAGGACTGTGCCAGCCTCTCCAGCATTGATTCACACGCATGTGCTACCATGCCTAGATTGTGAAAGTGGGCTCTGAGGAGAAACCCAGGTCCTCATGCTTGCAAGGCAAGCACTTTACCAGCTGAGCTATCTCTCTTCAGGCCCTGGTTATTAATTTTTGCATAGCATGCAAAGTAATAGGTTTGAATGTGACGATTTTATGAATAAATGTCAATATACTTTCTCCTTATTTGCTCTCTCACCAACTGCCTTTCCCTGTTCCTCCTGCCCCACTTGTCCCCTGGTTACTCCCATAGTCTTGTTTTGCTTTCTGATTACATGTACTCAAATTGTTACGCTTTTTGCCCTTTCCTTTCCCTAGCATCATTCCTCCCCCCATATATTCTCCTTTACAATTTGATGATATACAGATACATGCACATACTCTTGCACACCTGCATGTGTATACACACTCACACACACACACACACACACACATTAAAATTTACATTCCACATATGAGAGAAAACAACAGATTTGTCCTTTTGAATCTGGTCACAGAACTTAATGATTTCCAGTTCTATCCATTTCCCTATGAAGGGCATTGTTGAACCCAGCTCGTGATGTTTCAGAGGACCAAAAGGAACCTGTGAGTAACTGGGCCTGTGGCTTCCACATTTGTTCATTATTAGCTCCTGTATTCCTTCTTTTGAGAATTCTCTATGCTGCTCATCAGCCTATTTATGGAGTGGATAATCTTTTTATTAAAACATAATTACTTCATTTCCTTTCTTTCCTTTACTTCCTCCAACAACTTGGAGGCTTTGGTGTTTAAGTTTTGAAGACTCACCAGGTGGTAGTGGAGCACACCTTTAATCCCAGAACTAAGGAGGCAGAGACAAGCAGATCTCTGTGAGTTCAAGGTATACAGAGCGAGTTCTAGGACAGGCTCCAAAGTTACAGAGAAATCTTGCCTTGAAAAACCAGGAAAAAAAAAGTTTTGAAGATCTTTATAGACCCTCAATATTTATCGTCTGTCTAATGTAGAGTTGGTGTGAGGGCTAAAATTGCTCATCATCTCAGTCTCAGTAAGCCACTGGATATTTCTCTTTCATAATTTCTTTCTTTCTTTTTTTGTTTGTTTTTGTTTTTTGTTTTTGTTCTGGAACTAGCTTTTGTAGACCAGTTTGGCCTCGAACTCACAGAGATCTGCCTACCTCTGCCTTCCAAGTGCTTGGATTAAAGCTTTTTTCCTATGATAAAAATTGAGCTGCATTCTGCCCATGTCCCAAGAACTTGTGTGTGGCTGGATTTAAAAGAAACAGATGAAGTTATTTTGTCAAGAGAATTTTAAGACAGGATAGCAGTCATACTTATTGCTCACTGATCTTATCCGTGTTTACAGGAAGTGGTGGAGAAAGATGAAAAACAGACAGTTTGGCAAGAAAGTGTGAAGCTACAGGCAGGGCAGGTTTAAAAATGGCTGTCCTTGGTAAAGAGAGTAGTGCCACTAACTAGAAGCTTCACTGAAAAAGCCAGAAAGATGTCCTGAGGATTAGAGCCCAGCATTAATTTGAAAGGAGAACTGAAAATGTCTCTGAAGAAGTTCTCACTCAAAGGCAACTACAGAAGAATATGTTTCCCCAGGATTGATAACACATAAAGGCCAATGCAGCTGTGTTCTGAGTGGGGCCAGGTATATTGAGAAATGGCAGTAGAACCTCACAGTGCCGTCCAAATGGTACCAACATTTCTAAAATTGGGGAAATAATGCAGACTTGCATGACAGTTTCAGAGAGTCACCGCAGCCAGGGAATGTATGGCAGGGGCAGAGTCCCTTAAAGAAGACCCTGAGGGGTGAGGGGTCAATATGAAAAGCTGTATAGATAAAACTCATGCTGCAATGGGGACCCATGGGTGCTGAGATGTCAGACCATGCAGTATCCACTGGGGAAGGCTTGCTGTAAAGCTGGTTCCAGAGAGAGGCTGTGTGTGCTAAAGGGAGCAGGACTGGAGGGGCAGGGCTAACCAACCACCTTGGTGTCTGGATGATTTAATCATAACCCCCACATTATGAACAGTGGTGGTGGATTTGGTATGTTTCTCAGTTTGTTTTGCTTTTTCTTTGGCATTTCCTCATTCTTTTTTTGTAATAAGCTTGTTTTGTCTATGTCACTGAATATTGGAAACATGAAATATTTCCATATTGATTTTATGGAGCTCCCAGCTAAGCTCTAAGAAGAGACTTCGGACTTCTGAATAGTGTTAGGTCTGGTAAAGAGTAAAACTTTTTCAGCTTGAATAAATGAATTTTACATTATAAGGTGAAAACGAGCCTTCAAGACATGAGGTGGAAGGTTATGGATAAAAATAAGGTGTTGATAAACTTGCCAACGAGCTGTTGCTAATTTTTATTTTTCATATGTATGTATGTATTCATGTGGAGGCATGCATGTTCCATAGGACATGTGTGGAGGTCAGACAGTAATTTGGAAGAGTCAGTTCTCTGCATCCCTCATGTGGATCTGGTCACTGACCTTAGACCATCAGGAATGGTTTAAAATACCTTTACTTGATAAGCTGTCTCACCAGCTCAAGGTAGGTTTTTGGTGATGAATATTGACTGTAAACATGACTAGATCTAGGATGACCTTGGACACAAGTCACTGGGCACATCTGTAAGGGAGTTTCTTGATTAGGTTAACCCATCTTCACTCTGAGAGGCATCATCCCATGGGCTGGCATCCTACTGTGAATGACAAAGAGCTAAGGAACTGAGCACCAGCATTCTCCACCTTCCAGTTCGCATGTGCAGATTCGGGATGACCCACTGCCACTGTGATTTCCCAGATATAACAGACTAAACTTTGGAAGTGCAAACCCAAACACACTCTTTCTTAAGTTGTCTTTGCCATATATTTCATCATGGCAAAGAGAAAAGGAACCACTGAAGGGATCTTCCCATCTCACTAACACCAATCTAGATATTGTCTCCCCAACATGCCCAGAGGTTTATCTCTTGGGTGGCAGTATATCTTGTCAAGTTGACAATCAGTATTGACCATTATAGTTTTTTTTTTGTGTGTGTGTGTGTGTGTCTGTCTGTCTGTCTGTAATACTGAATTTATAGAGTGAGTTTGTTTGTTGTGTTCTTGCTGCTCTATTTTGTGGAAGAGTTTAAGGAACACTAATATGAACTTTTCCTTAAAGGTTCATCTCAGCAATAGATTTGTCAGTTCTGAGTTTTTCTTTGTGGGAAGACTTTACTACTGCCCAAATAAGTCTGCCTGTTGAGGATCTATTTGATTTATTCCTATATAGTTGGTTTGATTTTCTTATGTTTCATATACCTGGGAATTTATTCATTTCTTCCAGATTTTCCAGGGGTTTTAATATAAATTCTCAAAATACTATCCAGAGCTACTCTGGATTTCCCTGGTCCCTGCTATGGTGCCTTTTTCTTTCATCTGAAATTTTGTTGTCTTGGAATTTCTATCTCTTTGTTTTTGTTAGTTTGATAGCATTTTGTCAATATATTTTTTAATCTTTTCAAAGAATAACTATGATAAGGCATTGCTAGTTTCTACTTGTTTTATATCTTGACGTCCATCTTTTACTTTCATCTTTAGGTGCCTATGATCCTCATAAGCCTTTCCTGGAAACAACACAACTTGGATCTTGCTAATACAGCCGGTCTGCATCTTTCAAATGGTACACTGAGACTGTTGGCTCATTTGAATATTCTATGTGATTGGTCACGGATCCTCTTCACAAGTAGGATCCTCAGTGTTTTTCTAGTATTTCACTTAAGTCATTATCTTTAACACCTCTCTCTACTTTCTTAAAGAAACAATTCACTTCAGTTAGCTCATCAGAACGTGACTTCCTCTTGAGCTATTAATTCTGCTTCATCATATCTAAAAGCTTCAAATTCTTATGACACAAACTGGTCCAAAGCAAATTTATCCCCAGCATTGAAAGATTCACCTAAAATTAGACATCTGTGGCAGTTTGAATTAAAATGGCCCCATGTGTCCATATATTTGAATGCTTAGTCCCCAGGGAATGGAACCCCTTGAAAGTATTAGAAGGATTAAGAGGTTGTGGTCTTGGAAGAAGTGAGTCATGGTTGGTGGGCTTTGAAGTTTCAAAAGCCAGGCCCAGTTTCTCTTTCTGCCTGCAGATCAGGATGCTCTCAACTACTTCTCCCGTGCAATGTGTGTGCTCCCCACCATAATGACAATGGACTAACTCTGAAACTGGAAGCAAGCCCCCAACTAAATATTTTCTTTTATAAGGGTTGCCTTGGTTATGGTATCTCTGCACAGCAATAGAACAATAACTAATAAAGAAGTTGATACCAGAAGTGAACCAAAAAAGCAAACAAGTCAAGTGAAGAGCTCAGGAGTTTGCTAAATAACATTGTTGAGAGCAGTGCAGACCGTGGAGGCTCCAGTTGGGGAATTTCAGAGTGAAGCAAGGACTCTGCTGAGCCATTTGTGTGAAGAATCTGTGATGCCTGTCCAGCCAGAGATGAAAAATCAGCTGTGATTAACAAGAGATCAGAACTACTGAAGCAAAACCTTTGCTTTGCTGGGAAAGTGGGCATTGGTCAACTGGGGCTGAAGAATCAGCTATGATAAAGAAGAAACAGCATCACTGAGGGGAAACCTTAGGTCTGCCCCAAGACTGTATGTCTTTAAAGAGAAAACTTTTAAAGTGTTTGAATATGTAAGACTGTAAGAACTTTTAAGTATGTAAAATGTTTTATATTTTGATATCTTTTTTAATGTGTGGTCTTGGGGATGAACAAAGGTTGTGGCTTGGGAGTGACGTGTTTGAGTGTCAAGTTGGCAAAGGTTCAGTTGTGCTGGCTAGTTTCATGTCAACTCAACATAAGCTAGAGTTGTCAGAGAGGAGGGAACCCCAACTGAGAAAATGTCACCATAAAACTGGGCTGTAGGTAAGCATATAGGGCATTTTCTTTATTAAGTAATTAAAGGAATTGATGGGGGAAGGTCCAATCAATTGTGGGTGGGGTCATCTGTGGAATGGCAGTCTAAGAAATGAAGCTGAGCAAGCTACAAGGAAGAGGCCAGTAAGCAATACTTCCCCCCACAGCCTCTGCATCAGCTCCTGCCTCCAAGTTCCTGCCTTGTTTGATTTCCTGTTCCGACTTCCTTCAGTGATGAACAATGATATGGAAGCATAAGGCAAACACACACTTTCCTCCACACTTGCTTTTGGTCATAGCCTTTCATCACTCTAACAGGAAGTAACCCTAACTAAGAAAGAAGTTGCTCCCAGGCACTAGGGTATTGCTGTGACATCCCTGACCATGCTGTTTGTTTCAGGACAATGGAATGTTTGTGACTTTGAGTAGAAAAGTGATTGGAATCTTTAAGCAGGGTTTAATAGGCTATCCTATTAGGAGCATGGAAGATAGTCCTGAGTACTGTTTGAACTCTTGAGACCCAGATTAAGAAGTTTTGGAGGGAAAGAATATTAGTGAGTTACCTAGAGACCATTCTTGTAGTATTTTGGCAAAGAACGTGCCTGTTTTTTGCCCTTGTCCTTACAAATCTGCCTGAGGATAAATTGAAGCATTTGGCTTAATGGCATTGGCACCTCTGACTATAAGAAAGCCTAGTATTGACCATGACTGTGTTGTGTGACTACTAATCACTCTTCTGAAGGTCTATAATGAGAAGGAACAAGCTGAGCAAGAAATAATTCAAATTATGCACTTTGAAGGTAAAAGGGGCACTAGGAAATATAATATTTGAGCCAAGTCCAGTGTTCAAGGAAATAAGAAGATTAAAGAAAAGCCCGATGTTAAATGGAATAAAGGGAGTGGTGACCTCAGGCCAAGACCCCACTCAGTTAAGCTTCCATCTTGTGGAAAAGACTTAAGAAAGGCTTAAGCAGTGAAGGAAACCATCACAAACAGAAAGCTGATGCAAATGCAATTGAAAGAGAGGGCCATGTTCCAGCCCCATCAAGCAGTAGCGCTTGGCAGATTTGGCCACTTGGTTCTGGCTTTAGTGTCAAGGATACAAGAAGAAGTTGTCTAAGGAAAGCAGCTGAGGCCAGGCATGTGTCAGGGGTGTGCTTGCGTGGAAGCCATCATTTATGCTTTCTCTTACAGGAGCTGCCTTGGTCATGGTGTCACAGCAAGAGAAGAGTGATAAAGACAACATCCAAACCCTCTAATCAGTCTTTTAAGACTGGGGAAATACTCTTTTCCATCATTGCAGAAAGCAGTGGATCCTGCTGTCATTCATTAAGAGGTTATTTTGACAATCTACTGTGGGAAATCCACTGGGAAAGACCGAAGATGGAGACTTAATTCCAATTTAGATTAAACCTACTTATTTTTCCTGCTAGCAAAAGGGCAGCAGCCTTAGAGCCAAACAGTATGCTCTGCCAAAGGGAGTTAAAAGAAGGTGAATACTAAGGTGTACAATACAAGCAATAGTATATAGAATCCATAGTTGGC
This sequence comes from Dicrostonyx torquatus, assembly GCA_028555095.1. Taxonomy (NCBI): domain Eukaryota; kingdom Metazoa; phylum Chordata; class Mammalia; order Rodentia; family Cricetidae; genus Dicrostonyx; species Dicrostonyx torquatus. The sequence continues at coordinate 3,217,140 of JAQHUG010000189.1, read as the reverse complement.
AAGAAAATTCTTTCTCCCTTCTATTGTCTCTCTTTCCTATTGTATAGTAATAAAAAGACCCTGTCAACCCAGACCCACAGTGATAAGAGAGTTTACAAAAAGAGGAAGCAAGTGGTTAAATCCCTCACAGCAGGAACACCATTATCCTATTTTTTTATCTGACCTGCACGCCACTAGGATCTCACAGGCATTCCAGGGCAAAGTCAGTGGCCCTAAGGGATGGCTAAATTTCTTTAGCTAATTCAGGGGAATTATGTGTGAATTATTACATAGATCTGAGCACTCAAGGAGAACTGACTCTTATTGACTGGGATAGAGCAGGCTGTAACACAGTGCCATTAGGCTCTAGGACTGGCTGCCAGGTCCCCACACTGTAAGTTATCCTGATGGTATTTTCAGGGAGTCCGTAATACAGAGAACCATTAAACTGAGTTAAATTGATTGGATCTCCTACTTAAAAGACTTAGAAATTGTTGTCAGCTGAAGGTAGATTCAGAACCTTAGAAACCATGATGTAGCAGCCAACATCATCATGAGGTGATTTGTATTTAAGAACAATATGCAGAAGAAGTTGGATAGCATAGCAGATGAAGTAACAGTATGCAGGAGATTTTCAGTAAGAAATTAGTTTATTTTTCTTACAAGCAAAATATTTTATTAGGGTAATACTTTTGCGTATGGAAAGTTTCTAAGATAATTAATGTCAAATATGTTGACCTTTAAAATTACTGTTGAAGGCAAATGAAATCATTTCCAATTATCTGTTTCTAAATGTATGTCCTACTTTATAGCTAAAGTCAAGGTTGAATAATTTGCTCAAATTCAGATAGTGCACCGAGGGCAGAATGAGGCTAACTCGGCTCTTTACAGAATAGAAGTTAGCAGTTAAAGCTCCCACAGGAAAATGTTATTCAACATTTCTGCAAAGCTCCCACCTTGTTTCCAAAGCCATGTAATGGAGAAGAGCCCATGAAGAATGATGATCTATTTTACACAAGATGAGCAATTGCTTCAGATCTTATGAAATTGAATAAATAGAACATACTTGCATGGAAAGAAAAACAATGATGATGACAGCCCCGCACTATGATTTGCTCTTAATGGCTCATAATGTTTTCTGGCCACAGACTTCCTTAACTTGCAGAAGGAGCCCTTTGAAAAATAACAAGATCATCTCCGACTGCCAAAGACATCTTAGTTTGGGTGCTTTTCAGTGCGAATTAGGACTTTTTAATTCTCAAAGAAGAAGCTCGTTCTTAAGAGTTTGATACAAATCAAAAGGAAAAATGCAGCCTTATGTTTAATTCTATGCTAGTTAGAAACTATAATTAAGGAGTATTGTACCTTTCTATGTAAATACTCAACAGTTAATAATCACTTAGGTAATTGGCAGAATTAGAAGTTTCCAGTTCTTTTCTTTGAGCTCTAGACAATAATGAACAGCTATCATTATCCAACAGCAATCCAGAGGCACTGCCAAATAATACTTAGAATGATATTCTTTAGATAAATTGTCTCTGATTCCCGAGTGTGACAAGGAGTGGGTCTCTGCATCTATATTTATCTCTTACGCCTTTTCTTGGGCTCTTTTTCTTCTCTTTGTTTGTTTTGTCTGATTTCACTGTGGTAGTTTTTGTTTTATCTTATTTTATTTTATCCCTTAAAAGCCTGTTTGCTTTGTAATGAGGAACAGAAAGAGGGTGGATACAGATGAGAAAGGAGGTGGAGAGAAACTGGGAAGAGCAGAGGAAGAGAAACCATATTACATGAGAAAAATTCTATTTTCAATAAAAGGAAAATTTGAAAAAAAAAAGAAATACTGCAGTTAGCGTAGCTGGGGAAAAAATTAGTTGTAATTTTTTTTTTTTTTGGTTTTTCGAGACAGGGTTTCTTTGTGGCTTTGGAGCCTGTCCTGGAACTAGCTCTTGTAGACCAGGCTGGTCTCGAACTCACAGAGATCCGCCTGCCTCTGCCTCCCGAGTGCTAGACAAAAGTCACCACATATACATGCACAAAAATAATACACTCTGCCTTTAAAATTCTTTTCCCAATAAAAGATTGCGTACAGAGGAAAAAATAAATTGCCCCTGTAAAAATCCCTGTAAAATTATTATAAACACATTTGCTTTCCATTCTGAATGCAGCCTAGCATCATTAAACTAGTAAAATCAAATGTTGTTTTGGCCTGTTTTTGTTACACATACTTTAGGCTTTATTAAGAAAATATTGGCACTGTCAAGGGTAAGCTGCATGTTTCTGTTCTTTTTGAGAGTTTACAGGGACTTGTTTGCTATGTAGGGGTCAGTCATTTATTAATCTACTACAAAAAAAGTCGACCCTCCAGAGCCACGATTATGCAAGCCGGTCTGTTTCTGAGGACCTAATCATTCTACCTGCACTATTTGTTTAATTTTCAACCTAAAATGCTTTGAAAACAAAATTAAACAGACCAAAGTTCTTGTTTTGAACAGTTTAAGAGGAAGACAGACATATAAATCCCTTTGCAGGAATGTCATGCATAAATCTGAAGACACAAATACACAGATTTCACCTCGGTGTCTTTGGAGGCAGTGAAGAATGTACTTATTAACACAACATTAAGATGGTCAGGAAACACCATATATATGTCAGTGATCCTTTCTGCCACCTGAGACCATATGGCTGTCAGTCGTCCTCTGAAGGAAACCATGAGGAGGTCCATGATCCATGCTGCCGCCAACTGCTATGGGTAGGGAATATCCTTCTGCAGTGGTATCGATGACTTACAGACTCATAATTGAGAATGAGAGACATTGAAGGCTTCTGTGACACCCCCACCTCTAATGTGGCATGCCCCTCAGTATGCTGTGAATACGTTTTATTACCATTGGTAATAAAGAAGCTGCTTTGGTCTATGGCAGGGCAGAATATAGAAGGCAGGAAACTCAAACAGAGAACTAGAAAGAAAGAAGGTGGAGTCAGTCAGATGCCACATAGCTGCTGAAGGAGATAGATGCCAGAACCTTACCAGTAAGCCACAGCCTCCCAGATTAATGGAAATAGGCTAATTTAAGATATGAGCTAGCTAGGAATACATCTGAGCTGTTGGCCAAACAGTGTTGTAATTAATAGAGTATTTGTGTGATTATTCGGATCTGGATGGCTAGGAAACCAAAGGGCAGTCTCAGTTAACACAACTTCAAAGAAGAAATAGTCCAGGCAGGAAGCTATTGAAGAGAGTCCTTAAAAGTTGTAATAAAGATGTCAAGTATGGTACTTCACAGTTGACATTTCTCGTAGAGGACTCAGCTTAAGGGGCTGGCCGTTGGGAGTTTGACTGTGCTCCAATGAGCATATGGGCAACACAAATTGGACTTGGTATACTTTTTTTCTTGTTTTTGGTGGGGGAAGTCACAAGGGTGGGCAGGTGGATCTGGTAGGAATGGGAAGTGAGGGTGATGGGGAGTGCATAGCATGAAAAATCCCAAATAATGATAAAGATATTATGTCCCAGAAAGAACAATAACCTGAGAAATGGGAAAACATGAATTTATTTTTAAAAGGCAACTAGAGAAATTGAGGTGGCAGTTGGGAAGAAGTAATAAAAATGAACGCTGAGTTCCTACAGCAAGACAGACATGTATTAACTCATTTAATACATCTCATATCCTGTTATCTCATCTAATCCTTGTTTTAAATGAGTACCATTGAAGCATGGTTAAGTTATCTACTTGGTGTCACTTGGCCAGATAGCAGAGGAAATAGAATAAGATTTTTCTTATCTCCAACCTAGTTACTAATAAGGTAAACATTCGTTATCAAAACACCGCTGCAGTTTTGTCTTCAAAATGACATCTAATATGTGTGAAATAGAACCCCAAGACTGCAGGGAATTTTCTTTAGAAACAGATGGTGATGATCTAATTGTCCTTACCTCCACCTGCCAAGGGGGTCTATTAGCTTCTCACCTCTAACACAGGACAAAGAGATTCAAGGATATAACTAAAAGAACTATGGGTGATTTTCCCAGTAATTGGGACAGTGGTTATTTAATAAAAAAATTTTTTTAAAAGGAAGAAACAAAAGGGAAAGGAAATATCATGGATTGCTCCCAGGGTTGGTGGAGGAAAAATCTTATTATAGATATGTGGGAGAGCATACTCAGAAGCAGGGACATTTGGGATAGTCATTGTCAGACTGAACTGGCCTGTTGCACTAATTCTAATTAGTCTTAATAATAAAAACCTGGAGCTGGATAGCAGGGTAAATGCTGAAACATCAGAGA
>JAQHUG010000189.1:3120402-3196985 GCA_028555095.1 Dicrostonyx torquatus | reverse complement strand
TCTCCCTGTCATTTTGTGCGTGCATGTGTATATGCTCTGATAACGGTCAAGTGCTGCAGAACCTGATGAGAGGCTATTGTTTACTAGATAGCATTTTTACTGTATAGGGGATTATTACTCTGGAATCGAAGGGACAGCCTGTGACTTTTTCGAAGATTAGCTTTAATCACGCTTTAACGCGTAAGTCTGTATTGTTTGAAAGGCACCCTAATTGAGGAAATATCTAAATGTCACCTAAACTTGGTTATGGGAAACAAATTATGGAAATCAAATTTTTCAAAAAATTAGTGATTATAAATCACTGTATTAAAATTCTCTTGAAGTTCTTTCTAAAGCATCACTATCACCAGAGTTAGCATGCAGTGTGGGAGTGGAAGGGAGAAAAGGATAGTACCATCTGCCTTCATTTTAACAAGGACAGTGAACACAGGACAGACTGAACTGGGAGGGTTTTAGGGTTCTACAGGTGGTGGTTCGCACACTGTAGCTTGACTCAAAATAAGGACAGTCCCTTGCTCTGTTTTCGGAGGGTAGCTGAGATTTCCAAAGGCACATGCTCTGAGTAAACACGTATTAATGGCTGTAGAGAAAGTCGAGAATTGTACTTGGGAATCAGCATTTAGCTTCAGCATCGCAAAACCCAGTGTAGCAAGAACAGGGGCAAGGCTTTGGTGCTTCCAGGATTGTGATAATATTGTGATGATTCTGAGTAAAAGATCTGAGATTACGGAGAGTGAGGAGGTGCTCAAGGGTCAAGTTCCACTCATTCCTATAGTACTGTTGAGGGGAGAAGGGGCCCAGAAGGAAACAGTCTGCTGACCATATCAAAACTAATTCATGGCAGAACCAGTCAATCCAAAGTATTTTGACTTCCTGCCAGAATATTTATATATGTATAGTTCTATAAAATGCTAAGTTCAATTTTAAAATTTGTATGTGTGTATGTGTACGTGCATGCGTGCATGTGTGTACATGTGTGCGCATGTATGTTTAAATAGATGTGAATGCAATCAATGTATGTGTGAAGGTGCATGTATATGTGTGCATATTGAGGCCAGAACTTAACATCAGAGAAATCATTCCATTGGTTTCCAGTTCATTTATTGAGAAGGTGTCTCTCACTAGAACCTGAGATTACTAATCCCATTAGTCTAGCTAGCTAGTTTATGATCCCTGCTTCTCAAACCCTTAGGATGCAGTTGTACTGATACACACACTGGGCTATGGGCACTTGGGATAGGAACTTGGGTCCTCACACTTGTATGGAAAGTGTTTTACCTGTGTTTTATTCCTCAGCCCCCCAATTTTATTTTGTTTTATTCTCACTTAGACATCATAGAATGTAGACACCATGTTGAAATCCGAGCAATCTGTTTTTTCCAGGAGGTTATGAGGACAATCACAAGTTTTTCTCTGAGTAGATCTCCTGTTGAATGAAATGCACTTGGTCAGATTATGGTTTAGATGCAGTCTGCAAGTAAGTATAGAGGGAGTCCTTGGGAATGTCTGGGTAAAGAAGTCACAGGCCGGGGTCCAGTAGGTGGTCAGGTGATCAGAAAGTTAGACTTTGTTTTCTAGAGGAGCCAAGAAAAATAGCAAAGTCAGAATCTAAAGCATCATGGATGAGTGAGTCCCATACTGGTGGAGTTAATGAGTTCTAACATTTTTTTAAATGAATTCTTTGCAATCATGACATTAAGTAAAGTGCTAATTTTAAATACAATATACTTGGTACTTCAAATTTAACAATTTTATTTTGTTCCTAAGACTTTGTTGAATGGTTTAAAAGTTTGCTAAATAAATTCAATGCCAATTTCTTTACTCAAAAGCAAAACAAAGCTGTTTTTTTTTCTTTCTTTAGATTTTTCTCCTGTATGTATGTGTGTGTGTATGTTTGTGTGTATGTTTGTGTGTGTGTGTGTGTGCATGTGTATATTTGTGTATATGTGTATGTGTTCTACTTTTATTCAAGCATTGATACTAAATCATATTCAAGGTTCATATTTGCAACAACAATCATATTTTGGCAAAATTAGGTACATAATTGAAATTATACTTCTTCAAATCAATTTCTTCTAGGTTTTCATCAGACAAGGGTGTCTGTTAATTAGATACTGAGATTTCTAGGGGTGCAGAGGGACTTCCTGGGACTTGGAGAGGTTTAATCCTGCAGTGGACTGAGATGGGCCACCCAGACAATCTACACACAGAAAAGATTTTTTAAATCACAAAAAAGAAGAGGAAACTTAACAGTGAGGGAAAGAAGCAGAGATACTAGGGCAAGTGCATCACAGGTTTCCTCATTCATTCTGTTGAGGAAAGTCAACAAGGGTGAATGATTGACAGAGCAGTCTAGGAGGAGAGGCAGGTAGCTGGTGGTGGAGTTCAGGGCATCTTAGCAACTAAGGGTTCAGTGTCCTTGGCTTTTCCTAATTCTCTGTAATTCCACCATACGGAAGTTTGGAACCTTTCGGAAAATGCTCAGTAAAGTTCCTAGACTTGATAGCCTGTGATTTGGAGGGATTCTTTCATTAGACTCTGGTACAGAAAGAGGCTATCCTCAGTTAAGTGGGTTTAGGTTTAGATTAAAGCAAAATTCTGCAACTATTGTTTATAAAGTCTATCTGCTCTAGTTCATTTGTATTGCTATAGCAAAATGCTGACCCAAACCAATTTAGGGAGGGATTGATTTGGCCTGCACTGCCGCATTAGCATTCATCATTGAGGAACATCAGGGCAAGACCTCTCAGGCAGTTCCTCAGGGATTAACTGAAGCAGAGACCATTGAGGAAGGCTGTTTATTGGCTTGCCTCCTCTGGCTTGCTTGATATCTTTCTAATATGGCCCAGACCCATCTGCTCAGGGGAAGCACCACTTACAGTGGTCTAGGCTCTTCCACATCAACCAGAGATGAAGATGTGTCCCACAGACCACTCTAATGGAGAAAGCAAATTTCTTGACTGAAGCCCCAGGAGACTCTAGTTTGTGTCAAGTTGACAGAAACTAACTGGTACATGACCTCTTCATTTGTATACCTGGCTTAGCTTCTTTAATTTCCATTTGTCGGGGCTGAACAAAGATGATAATTTAACGCACCACAAGGGAACTTGTAAATTCTCCACAAATCGAGCATTGGGACTATTCTTATGTGTCGTATGTTTGGATTTCTATCTAGATACCACCCCCCCAATGCAAACACATTAAGCTGGTTTGTTTTTGTTTTTGTTTTGGAAAAGATTTCAAAACATCATTATTTTAAAGTGTACTTCTCCATCCTTTTTGCACTGAGCTGAGACCAGAGAGGAATATATATATTCAGCTTTGCTCTAGACAGACCCAGGGCAGAGCCAGCCACGAGCCCTGCCAGAGGAGGGCAGAACCAGCCACGAGCCCTGCCAGAGGAGGGGAGGCCAGCACCCGAGGGATGATTCTGACATGGTTAGAAAAGCATGGGGGACCACACTTAGTCTACACCAGCAGCTGAAACCCAGGTGTCCAGGACAGAGATGTCCCTATCAAGATTGTCTTTTTCCTTTCTCTCCCTCTATATTTTCATCCTTTCTCTTTCCCCATTTAAAGTCCCTTTCCCCTTTTTCTCCATTTCCCCTCTCACAGCCCCCATCTCCCTATCTATACCTGTCTCACTCCATCCTTTTATGCTTCTTTAATTTCTACACTGTCTCTGGGTTCTAATACTGACATTTAAAGATTCTTTCTGCACAGGTGTGAGCCTCTTCCACCTTGACTGGAGGTCAGAGAGTTTGAGTTCTTTTTTGCTCTTTCAATGTTGTTGCTAACAACTGTGGCTACAAACAAGAAATTCTGACCTAGGCTGTGGATAATTCGTATTTTGGGTATAGAGATGGATCTGCTCCACCTGGACTAAAAGTCAGAGCATTCAAATCTATTCCTTATACTGTGTTAATGAAATCTGTTGCCTCACCCCGCCCCGCCCTTTTAAAGTGGGAGTATATAAGTGTGTGGAAAATAAACACAGATGAATTCAGTATTCACTGAATGTCCCTCCTGATGCTGTTCTGTGTTTCTGCCTCTTGTTTCTCTCATATCTCTGTTCCCTTTGTTTAACAATGGTGATCCTCACGCCCCTGCCCCTGGATGTATGAATCTCACTGAAGCTGGTCTTGAACAGTACTACTTTGATTTTATCATGTTTTATGACTGAGGATGCAGTCTTCAACAGTAGGTTCTTAGCTCTTTGTCGTTGTTCTTGGTTATTCCCCTGAATCAGAACAAAAACTGTGGGTTTCTCAGTTGGCTTCCTTATACAATCCAGGACTACCATCTCCAGGATGGCACTAACCATGGTGGGCTGTGCCATCAATCATCAATTAATGAAGTGTATTTATTTGTTTATTATTTTTAAACATCTCTCTGTTTCCTTCCTTTTTATTCATTTTTCATTCCAACCACAGTTCTCCATCCCACCCCTCCTCTGCTGCCCCTCCCGTTTCCCACAGCCCACCCCCCCCATCCACTCCTCTCAAAGGGTAAAAGGAAAAGAATTCTCTTTAATTACAAATTAATTAATTAATTAAATGCCCTATAGACATGCCTACAGGCCAATCTGATGGAAGCAATTTCTTAGTTTAAGTTCTCAGGTAATGATAGCTTGTGGGCAAACTGACCATAAACAAAAATAAAAACAAAAACAAACCCACAGAAAGTTATAGTAATAGTGTTTTGTTCAAAGGGACTCTTGAAAGTTAAGTGGCAAGTACTTGTGCAAAGACAGCCCGGCAAGGCAGTCAGACTGCATTTCCCTGCGAGTCATGAGACCCGCTTTCAGCCCCTTACATTGCCATGGGAATAATTAGCATTGTTTATTTACACGCCTCCCTTTTTGTTGTTTAACAAAATATGAATCCTCCCAAGGAAAGGGTTAGACCGTCTCCGTGACATGAGCACAGAGGTGGAGTGTATCCATGATTTGTTTATTTTGGAATTTTGAAGTTCCATCCAGAATGAAGGGAAGCATGGAAAGGGAGCCACTAAGAAAACTGGAAAGGAACACTCAGTCTCGGAATGTGGCAGCCCTGTTTGATTTTAAATGTAGGTTAAATATTAATTTTTGTAAAAATAAAAAAGTCCCTCTTCCTCCTCTAGGAGGCCTTTTTCTTCTCACTCTCTTATGCTGACAGACTGTTGACTGGCCTTTCACACTAAGTTGATTGGAGGAAAAAAAAGCTTCAGATGACCCTATTTGCCTAAGGAAAAAAAAAAGTCTTCCAAACAACTCCCTTGTCGCCAGCATCAACAGCAGCTGAACACGGGCTGAGTTGTTGCGCAGTGAGAATTATTCCTTTCATTTCAAAGGCTTCAGATGTTTGGGGCAAGAAAGAGCCCTGGCTGGTTAAACATAATCAAAATAAACTAGCATCGTATTTGCTTATGGAACACATTGATTGAATCTCCTGCAGAGGTCTGAAGACACTTTCTGTTCCTCCAGAAAGGTTTTCTAAGAAGGGAGGACAGCTCAAAGTCTAAGTTGATTGGGAGAGTCTAAGAAGCATCTGAAGGTCTTCCCCTTCCAGAATTCCTTTCTGCTGATGAAACCCTGCAGCAAGTGCGCCCAAGCTGTTGATGACTTATAAACAGAAGTCAAAGGGAGTTGGAGCTTCTGTCAAGACCCATTCCAAATATAATAAAAAGGGAAATGATTGGATGTCTCTTCAAGGCTCTGGATGAGCTCTCTTGGGTTTGGCAATTCTTTGAAATTGCAGGGAACAGGGATGAAGAGTGAAGTTTCCAGCTCTGCTTTGTTACCTATCTGATGTGGGAGTGTTCTCCTGTATTTTGTATTACTCTTACTGGTTGAATAAAGAAGCTGCCTGGCTTATAAGATAGGTCAGCCCTTAGGTGGGTGGAGTAGACAGAACAGAAGTTCTGAGGAGAAGAAAGGAAGTGAGCCAGACGCCATGAGCTTCCGCTGCAGATGGATGCAGGTTAGAATTGTCCGGTAAGTCACCACTCATGGTGACATACAGACTTTTACAATGGGTTAGTTTTAGATGTGAGAGCTAGCCAAGAAAAGGCTGGAGATAATGGGCCAGGCCGAGTTTAAATGAATATAATTCTCATGTGGTTATTTCGGGCATAAACAAGCAACCAGCAGCTGAGCGGGCAAGCGGCTGGGGGCTGGGAGCTGGGTGCTGGGAACATACAACTACACCCCTCCCCTTACTTACAACACCTATCTCGGCAGAAATGTCAACAGTTTGTGTTTCCAGTAGCTCTTGTCTCAAGCCATTGCTTCTTTCTCTCTGTGTCTCTCTTTCTCTCTCTGTTTCTCTCTCTCTTTTTCTTTCTTTCTTTCTTTCTTTCTTTGTTTCTTTCTCCCTTCTTTCTTTCTTTCCTTTCATGCATTTCTTTCTTTCACCTTCAAAAAGAAGCAGTTCACAAAAGTACTATCAGCCTTTAATCCCAGCACTCGGGAGGCAGAGGCAGGTGGATCTTTGTGATTTCGAGGCCAGCCTGGTCTACAAGAGCTAATTCCAGGACAGGCTCCAAAGCTACAGAGAAACCCTGTCTCGAAAAACAAACAAACAAACAAAAAGTACTATCACCCAGTGTTCTGGGTCACAATATACATTTTATACTTTGCTATGTGTAATTAAGCATCTTTTCCTGTCATGTCTGTCCCTTTGCTGTGACTCATGGGTCTCAGCTTCTTCATTTATATATGGGAATTGGACAAAGTTTGCAATGCTAAATTACTGTTCCAAGATTCCTGAAGTTTAGCTGTGGCCTTGATTCTTAAGGCTTATTAGCCATTTTTTTTAAAAAAATGTGAGACTAGTCCTGTACCTTATAAGACCCTCAGCACCATTCTTTGCTTCTACCTCCTAGACACCAATTGTATGATATTCTTTCTCACACCACTGAGATGACAGTGAAAACTGTCTCCATTGTCAAGTGCACCTGGATGGGGACATCATTTCAGGCTCTCAGACTTCATTGTGTATCAGAATATCCAAGATGTTAGTGCAAAGAAGAAGGGCCAGGCTTGACTCCACTTCAAATTGCTATGCAGGTTTTTTTATTGTTGCTGTTAATTTAGTCTTTGGCAATACTATAAAGTTCAAAATTGATTCTTTATGAGAGATTAGATAATAAATCATGGCATCCTGCATCAGGAGTTCCAGCATCAGCAAGGAAATTGACAGAAAGGCAAATCTGAGGTTCTATCCCACATCTATCTGATAAGCCAGGAACTATCAAATGGGGTCCAAAACTTTTCATCCAACTTCAAAAGGCGAGTCAGATTGGGCTTGTTAGGGAAGCATATCATCAAAAATCCTGTTACTCCAGAGTCTCATGAAGGTAACACAAAATCCTGTTAGTCTCAGGAACATTCCCATACCACATGGAGCCCCACCTCCGTGGGAGGCATTTTTTCTTCTTTCGAGACAGGGTTTCTCTGTAGCTTTGGAGTCTGTCCTGGAACTAGTTCTTGTAGACCAGACTGGCCTCAAACTCACAGAGATCCGCCTGCCTCTGCTCCCGAGTGCTGGGATTAAAGGTGTGTGCCACTACCACATAGCATTTGTAAGGCATCTATAAAGACAGGGTTCCCAACCTTGGCTTCAGAATAGAAACATCAAAGCGACTTTGGCAAATCCCATTTGTTAGGTGGTGCCATAGGTTAGGTTAGCTGTACCATACCAATTAAATCCAGAATCCCTCAGAGCTAGGACCAGATAAAAATGTTTACATTAATCAGGTCATTTCAGTGTTCTGAAAAAAATCTCAGGTGCTACCTTGTAAATGGAGGTTTCTCTCCTGTCCACCAGTTCCCAAATAACCACTCTCAGGCTTAATATTAATTACAAACTGTTTGGCTTATTATCTCAGCCTAGATCTTACAACTTTAATTCATTCCTGTTAATCTATATTTTACCACGAGGCTTATGGCACATCTTTGCTTCCTCAGTGGCTTTTAGCATCTTTCTGACTCTTCTCTTTTTCTCCCTGTATCTCTCTTTGGATTTCCTGCCTGCTCTATTCTGCCTGGCTATTGGCCAAATCAGCTTCTTTTTTAACCAATGGTAATAAAACATATTCAAAGCCTACAGAGAGACATCCCTGTAGTGATATTTCATCTGTATTTTAATAAATAAAACTTGCCCGAAGTTCAGAGAGTAAAACATCCCCATTAGTCATTCTTACAGACTAGACAATGGTGACACACACCTTTGATCCCAGTAGCCATACTAGTTTGTCATAGAAACTATGCAGTTGTGGTGCACACCTTTAATCCCAGCACTAGAAAGGAGTATAAAATGGGAGGAGACAGCTCTCACTCAGTCTCATTCTGAGACTCCCGGAGTCAGCATAGTCATTTCAGACTGAGGTAGAGGTAAAAGCCAGGGGCTGGCTGTTTTGCTTTTCTGGCCTTCAGGCTAGCTTTACACATTCAACACTACCTAAGTGAATTATCTTTCATTACATTGTGGCTGTGCACAAGTATGATACACAACTGCTGGGAGCCAGCAGTTGGTTTGTGGACGACTGACTGTAGGCTTTTGATTCTGTCAGTGTCTTTTCTCCCAAGGTCCCCTAGCTCTGTCCTGCCAGAAGGTTCAGCTCCTCTGAACTAGAGCAGGCTGAATACAACTAAGTATGGTCCACATTCTTAACTTGTATTAGAGTCCTGTATTTTGTGTTCATATCTGCACAGCTCTGTAAACTTCCTGAAATAAGGACTCTGGTATGACCATCTCTTCTTTCTCCCATAATAATACACCAGGGGTAGGCACTAAAGATATTAATTTAATTGACACATATTTAATGACACAGAAATCTCTCCTATGTAGAGCTCAGATATGCAAAAGCATCTTGGCATTTGGTCTGTATCCCAAACACTATTTCTAACTATGTGCTTCTAACCTTTCTCCAAGTGGATTTATAAACTTCAGACTCCATTGTCTTTATCCAAACAGTTCATCACTAGGAGGAAAAGTCTATGCTAATTCTGGAGCTCCAAGCATCCACGATAAGTCCCCCACTGGAGCTTTGGCTTCAGCAGAAAGAGACAACTTAGATGTATTAGAGAATTTGGTGGGAAAATAATATGTACATGAATCAGTTTTATAGTCAGGAATATTCATGGCCAAAGTGCCAAAACTCAACAGAACGAACAAGGGAAATGGCATGACACTCTGGCCACCTTCTTGCATAATGGCCATTGCACACAAAACCTTTCTTTGGGAAATTCAGATCCACTGGACAATATATGTGGTTCTTTCTTATTGGTCATCCTCCCTGTATTCCAGAGACTATGATAAGATTCTCACAGATAATTCTAGACAAGCAGAATTCCTCCCAGGGAGTTGCAGGCTGGACTCCAGAGTCTAGCACACACACATTTTATTTTTTTCTGAGTGTGGAGCCAAGAAGCATAAAAGAGGGGAACACCTTTGCTATGAAGGTATTTATGACCCAGGAGAAGGGGAGGAGCAGGAAAGCCTCCAGCTAGTTCCCTGGACTCTGGCAGCTGTTTCTGTCAAAGTTCCCATTTCTAGATTGATGTCCATTGCTTTAGTCCCAGGGTACTGGATTTGTTAAACTGCCTCTTTGTTTAACTCTCACAATAGGGATTTATGTCCAAATAGCACTGGACATGCTGGGCATTTGGCTGCTTTAAAAGAGGTAACTGAGGCTCTGTTGCATAGAGTCACACATCTGGAAAACTGCCAGATGCAGCTTCACCTTCCTCCAGCGGTCTGGACAGGAAACTCGGGTTATTTATCGTCCTCTCCTTAGCACACTCTCCACACACAGTGCAGGAACACATCCACACACAGCCAAATGAGAAGACGAGAGAGGGAGACCCTGCCCTCCTAGAGGAGGAGACCCTGCCCTAGAGGAGAGCAGGAAGCTTCTATTCCTGTGGCCCAGTTAGGTCCATCCTTTGCTTAGGCTTAGCTGTATAAACTTAGGCAAAGCATTTTTCTCCTCAAATCTACTCAGCTGGCCTGAGCCCCTCCCTCTCCCAAGTGCGTTCCACAGAGGCTGAAATGGACCTTCATGTTGCATCGGAGAGTGAAGGATTGAGAACAGTAAGACTTCAGAAAACGACAGTGAACCTCACTTCCTCAAGTGCAGAAGAGACAGCAACACTATCCTCTTCTGCCACCCACAAGGGACCCCACACGCAAAGCTTGTCCCTGGGGTTTGACTCTCGTGGCGCTAGCTCTCAGACCGCTGGAGCGCGGCTCGCGGAGGCTCGGCAGGCGGCAGGAGGAGCGTGTGGGTTGGAGGCGTCCCTTTAAGAGCGGCCAGCCGGGCGAGCCTCCGCCTCCAGGACCGCAGCGCGCTGCCGGTCACCTGGGGCTGTCGGCAGCAGGATCGCGGTGGAACCGGCTTGCCAGTTCGTGGAGCCGGAACGTGGCTCGGACGCGAGGTGCGGCGGGGGCAGGAACGGAGCGCAGCTGTTTTCTGGTGGGTCTGGCGGAGGATGCGGGAGAGCACGTGGGTGTCGCTGCTGCTGCTGCTGCTGGTGCTGCCCGCGCCGCAGTGGGGCGGCCCCCAGGACGGCCGCCGGGAGCCGGAGCCAGAGCCCGAGCGCGGTCCGCTGCAACCCTTCGATCTGCTCTACGCCAGCGGTGTGGCTGCCTACTATAGCGGCGACTACGAGCGTGCGGTGCGTGACCTGGAAGCCGCGCTGCGCAGCCACCGGCGCCTGCGAGACATCCGCACGCGCTGTGCCCGCCACTGCGCGGCGCGCCGTCCGCTCGCATCTCCCGGCGCCGGCCCCGGAGCCGAGCTGCCCTTCTTCCGAGCGCTGCTCGAGCGGGCGCGCTGCTCCCGCAGCTGCCAAAGACAGCGCCTTGGCGGCCCCGTGTCCCGTCACCGCGTCAGCGAGGACGTGCGCAGCGACTTCCAGCGCAGAGTGCCCTACAACTACCTGCAGCGGGCCTACATCAAGGTACTGAGCGCGTCTGCCTCCAAAGCCTGCGCGTCCCTTCCTAGGGCTGGCTCCAGGCATTGCTCTGTCCTCCGTCCATCCTTTCACAGTGGCTGTCCTGTGCGTGAAAGTAGACACCCAGAGACCAGATGGGCAGGTCCCCTTTGCTCTCTGTCTCAGCATCAGTTTCACTCGCAAAAGGGGGCTGGGCCAGTAACATTGTATCCAAAGTGTGCTACAAGTGCCTGTAGTCTACCTAAATGCTAAATTCCTTGACATACCCTAATCCTGATTTCTCTTTCTTCTCCTGCGGCCCCTACTGGTCTGCAGTTTGAACCTTCTAAGCTTAACTAAGTTTTCTCAAGCTAAAAGGAAACATGGTCCCACGCGAAGTTATTTCTCTTCAGCTATAGAAGAGCAAAGAGAAAAGATGGGGGAAAGCATGCTTGCGGCTGTACAAGGCAATCTCATTGAAAATATGGACTTTGGGGGGTACTGTTTCAGGTTACTAGGGGTTCCTACCGTCCCCGTTTACTTCACCTCAGATACCCAGTGCTCTCTGGTTTTCTTTGCATCCATTTAACTTCCGCGAAGTTACTCTCCAGACGTATGCGATCCAACTGTCATATTTTCCTCACCCACAATTTAAAAGACCTAACTGGACGCATAGCAGGCAAGATTTAGAATGAATTCCTCAGCCTCCACTTCCACAAACTCAGATTTCTCCAGTTCTTTCTACCTTCCACTTTCTGTCGAAGTGGGTGGATATATCCAGGGCTTTCCCTCAGCGGTGGGAGGAGTTAATAACGTCACAACAGAGTCCTGGTCTCAGGGCTCCAGTGTGTGCAGTGCTGAAGTTCAGGAGTTGACTAGTCCCTGTCAGGCAATGAGGAGAAAGCCAAGTTTCTTTTCAGGACTTGTGAATTGTCTTTCTCCTTTCCAAACCTTTCCAAACGGTTTGCTAAGGCATGCATTAAGCATAGCGTTGCTTTTTAAAGAGAGTGGCACAAAATTTCCTGTTCTTCCAGGTATCAAGTCAATTCTGGGAGAGGGCCCCATGAGAGTCAATAGCAAAAATCTTCCAAGTTGGTTCCCAGAGCAGAGTGTGTGTGATTGGGTGGTGTGCCCCCTCCCCCGCCATGTATGATCCTCCTGGGAGTTTCAGGTGTGAGAGGAGATGATGTAGCCATTTGGTTGATGGTTCTGTAGTACATGGCAGGCAGATTTTCTTTTCTCAAGAAGAAAAGGAAAAGAGGGGATGCATGCTCATACTGAAAAATGCATTCGTGCCTGGTCACTATGGGTTGCTGTGGTTCTGTAGTTATATATTTTCATATCATATTAACATTCTTTTGTTTTCCTTTGCCCCTGTTCCCGGGATGGAGGTCAAAGAAGATGAAACCACAGGCCTAACAGCCTTCGAACTTTTGTAGTGACCTTCATTCACATGACTGACAGTTTCTGAAGAAGGAACTATGTTCCCCGCTGTGGGAATTTGCTTGTTAATACCTAAAGGATAAATTATAGTTCTTCTCTCCTCTGTGCTGCATGGAAACTCTGGGGAGAAACCTTTCTTTTGTTTCCTAGGCGCACGCACGCGCGCGCACACACACACACACACACACACACACACACACACCAGCCCCACCATCATATAGGCTGAAACATCCAAAATAATAAAAGGCCATTATTGAGCAGTAAGAGCTTTGGACTGTGGGATTCATTGGCAAGGTGATCAGCTCCTGTATACTTGGGTGTATGGTCATGGTATTATGAATAACTGAATTGGATATAGTCATAAAGTTATGTGTAACTTGAATTGCTTCTGATGTCTGCATTCCAGTTTGCACATAGAAGTCTACTCCTAGGCCTCTACCTTAACTCTGAAGAACAGAAGATGTCTCAGAGCTAAGGTACCACAACTATTCTCAGTGAGAAGATAAGCACACTGCACTTGCTCCCACAAGTAATATCCTCCTATATCCTGGGTAATGAGCTACTGGTGGCAACAGATTCCTGATGCTCAAGAGTTGGACAGTAGGAAAAGTTGAGAATTGTAAACTCTGACCCCTTGCACTCAGATTTCTCTTTTGAGAGATGAAGATTGGGCTGTTCAGAAAGAGAAAGGGTCTTGGTCCTTGCCATGTGAGCAGTGTCAGTTTAGCATGATTCGGTGAAGTGAGCCCAGGACCTAGAGTCAGCCTGGGCTCTGAGGCTAATGGACTCCAATCTGCACTGTGCCTACAATCTCTGGATGGCTCCAGGTTCTGTTGAATTCTGCACTAGCAGGGATTACAGTGAAGCCAGGTTTGGACAGCTCTGGGATGAGTAGGTCCTTGTTCCCTTGTACTCCTCCATAGTGGTGGTGTATTCAGTCTCCCCGGAAGCCTGGAATGTGCGGAAATCTTCTGAACAATTAGGTGATGGTACCTCTCCAGAGGGATGGTTGGTGTGCATGTTTGCAAAGACAGGGTAAGACTCCTCCCAACTTCTAAAAATCTCTCCTTTGTAAGGTATCATCCAACCATAGCCTGAACCCTAAGATACCCCTATTAATGTGACGTTTCTTGTGAGAGTGCACACTGGTTTCTCTTTGCTAATGGTTAAAACCTAAAGAGTTTAATGCAGTCTCTCTGTCCTTTCAATCCTTTACAGTCCTGTTTCCTCGTGTTTGACACTTTGGATCTTATGTTGTTCTTTCTAGGGAGCTAAGATTGGAGATCTAAAGCTGCTATAGCTTCCTATCTCCATAGTTGCAAGGTAGGGAAATACTAGCCCACCTGCTTGTTTTGAGTTTAGTTTATGACAGTCTGGGGCCTGACTTGTAACAAACACTACAAGCACAATTATTCGCATTGTTATTGTGGAAGTAAAGGACTCGTCTTTACAATGTTGAAGCCATCACTATCCTAACACCAAGAGAGACTTGTGTGAGGTTCTTGGTGTCCTTCTGGAGCTCCCAACATCTGTATTGAATGTTACTGGCAGAGAGCTTTTCTCCTTTTGTCTTTTTCTTTCATTTTAAAGTATTCTTTTTTGGAGGGGGTGTTGAGACAGGATTTCTCTGTGTAGTTTTGGAGCCTGTCCTGGAACTTGCTCTGGAGACCAGGCTGGCCTCAAACTCACAGAGATCTGCCTGCCTCTGCCTCCCAAATGCTGGGATTAAAGAACTGCACCATCACTGCCCAACCTAATTGATTTCTTGCTGTTTTGTACTTAGGAATTCTGGGTGTTGTTGCAAAGTTCATTCCTCCTCTATCCACTTAGCTGGCTTGATTTTTTTTTCCTTTCTTCAAGTTTGTCTTTAGCTTTTATCACTTAAAGCTGTAGTTCAGAAAATCTGCAAACCACTGTACCTATGAACATCTTTGGTTTTAAAATCAAATGCAAGAGAGAGATATTTCTGTTCTTATCTGTGTCCTGAATTGTCCAGAACAGTTTTTCTGTATCCTTTTCTTCCACTATTTCTAGCTGCTTAAAAAGAAACGCCACAAACTAGTGCTGTTGTTTATTTTCTTACTTAAAGCAAGCTCCGTCTTGCATGGTTTATCCTTGAATTGGTGCTTTGTGAAATCTGACCTTTGTGTTTCTTCCTAGGATTAAGGGAAGGTGGGGGTGGCACATTCATTTAAGCAATTCTGCCCCACCCCCAGTCATCTTCCAATCTCTTTATCTGGACCCATAATCTATTTGTGATTTATAGAGAAGAAAAAAAAAGTAAGCTCAAGTTATTTCCTCACTCCAGTTCTGCTTTGCAGCTGCTTTTTCTTTCTGGACTGAATGCCTTAAACAGGAATTGAAAGCCAGAAAGGACCGTTTCGTATGGCTGTTGTTGGCTCAGAAGAAAACCTTGTCCTAATCTGACATTTCAGTCTTTTTTTCAAGGGTTTATAGAATGTACACATTCACCCTTCAGTTATTTCAGAAGGCATGAGTTTACCTTTTGAAACACTATCCCGAAATATTAGTTATTATTTAGAAAATGAGTCTTCCCCTGCCTCTAAAACGCCTTTCTTCTCTTGTCCTTGATTCATCAAAATATGTTACCACCCCAACCTATGTCCCATTCCTGAGGAAGGAATCCTGTAAAATTCATTGTAAAGCCAGTTGCTAGGTCCTGCATGGTCATCCCAGATTTTCCCCATCAGGCTTGTGCATCCCAAGTCTGCCCACCTCTGCACCAGTCCACACTTGTAAGTATTATATGCCACAGGGGCTGACAATTCAGTTAGATCAGAAGGGAGCAGTTTCCTCAGCCTGGCGCTTCAAGGGTTCCTTTATAGATGTTAATAAAGGCAAGTAATGAAACTGTCCCCCTCATTTTTGTTTTTTGTTTTTTTTAAACAGACCATATCTCTGGGAATCAAATAGATTCTGTCAGTAATATTACTTGATTATTGATAGACTCTTAAGAGGTTGTCGTCCTGAAGCAAAGTGTGAATTTCTTAGAAGCTTAGGTCTCAGGGCTAAGGGACTCCAGGTGAGATAATATTTAGTCATATAATAGTGTTGGGGCTCGGAAGTAGAAGAGGTAACTGTATGATTCTAGAAATCCAATCCAGCAAAGGCAGAGATGCTGACTATGGGTGCTTAAATGCCTTGGCCAAGAGAAGCCTGAAGACCATGAAAGATTCTGGCCCTTCAACAATGTCACTGGCCCTAGATTGGTAAAGCAAAGGACAGCCATTGGAATTGGGGTCTAGCGTACAGGCATTCAACCCTCTCTGGGCCTGTGTTTTTTCAAGCTCTACATAAAGGGCATAATACCAACCTATGGCTTCCTGTGGGATCCGTGGTGCTGTGAGATTGACCTCTTGCCTTCAGAGGCAGAGCAGAGAGACAGCAAACCTCCGTAGGCTCCCCACCCCTTGCCTTTTGCATTCACAGGGTGCATAATTTATTCAGCCAACCGTCACAGTTGTCTGGTGGAAAATTTTGCATTTCTCATTAGGAGCAACAATTCTTTTCTTTTTTTTTTCCATTTCATGTTCTTCCATAATTTTTTTTCTGCCTTTTAATTCATCCCTCCTTTCCTGCTGTCTGACTTCCTAACTAATTTCTACCAGGCCTGTCCGTCACTTGCCAAATCAATGATTGGGAGGCAGCTTTCCGCGGGGTGTGCTGGGCTCATGGGGCCTTGTGTGTTCAGTGCTACAGAGGACTGCAGACTGTGGTGGGAGAGAACTGGGTTTGTTTGAACCCTGCTCAGCTGAACTGTGCTGTATAGTTCTCTATACTTTCCTCAGCCCTACCCGGCATTGTCTTCTTGTTGGTCCACAGGATAAAGGTACTTCTGAAAGGGGAAGGTTAAGGTGATTCTTGTGGGAACAGGCTAAACCAAGCAAGCTAGACAAGTAGGCAAGGTCAGCTTTCTGGTTTAAGTAAAAGGAAAAGCACAGAGCCCCCTACTAGTGAGATACACAGTCTGAGCATGTCTGGTGAGCATCTCTTTCCTTCGGTGCCCCCGCCATGTGTTAGCCTTTAGCACGGACTGGAGAAGAGATTGTCCAGATCTGCATCTTTCTGCAGCTCCTCCTGTCACTCTCATGGAACGCTGTGCTCCAGCCAGCTGTTTTTACAGAGGAGAAAATGAAGTCGGAGGGAGGACAGAGTTGCTCAGGTTGAATTCAGTTAAATAGAAGAGCTGAGAGCTGAACTGATGGGCCCGGACTGACTCCCTCCTTTGTGATATTGCCCTGACCATTGGTGGGTGAGACCTATGCTCACCTAGGGCCCCGTCTTCCCTTCGGATGCATAAGACTTGAGTGGAAAATGATACATTTGTAATACAAGTGTAAACCACCTACCAGGATGGAAATCAGAGGACTATATTTAGAGTGTCCCTGTGTGTTCTCCTTGGGATAAGGAAAGCTGCTCAGCTCTGGGGTAGTAAACATTTCTATGAGCTTGACTCTCTCCCTCTGAGCTTTTGCCCTTCTTGGTTGCAACAACTCAATTGTGTAGGTTCCTCCAGCTCTGAGATTCTGAGACAAAGGCTATCGAGAACGCAGTGGACTCTGAGAGTTCCTGTATCGGGTGGGGTCACATTAAAAGGACTTTTCCTGAAATTGGTGAAAGTTCACGGGAAAGGGAAGGTCTCCTCCAAGTGCTGAGCAGGAAGAAGAAGCAAGGTGCCATGGAAGAAGAGATGAGGCACTGAGCCCTTTCTAGAATGCTAGTTTCCAAGTAGCCATTTTGGATAAAAAGCAACCATTTGGCATAAAACGTAGCCATTTTGGATTGCAGCTGCAACAGGGCCTCCACATAAATATGAGGGAGAGCCTTTGATTGAACGGGAGCAGATGGCCTTTTTTCCCACCAGTCCTCTCCTCAGCTTTCCGCAGTGGTGCCCTGCCACATTCATGGTGCCTCAGAGCTTCAGCGACCCCGTTTTACAAACAGAAAATAAATCTCCAAATTCGTGCAGAATCTTGATGGGAATGTTAAAACCCAACGTCTCAGGCCCCTACTTCCGTGACCTTGCCCTCGGTGCTGCTTACAGGACAGACACTGAAGAGTCTAAAGTAGCAAGACAACAGCATGTCTGGTCAGTGGGAGTCTCTACAAATAAAAGCCATGGTTCCATTGTGCAGTGATGTTGGCGCCTGTTTCTGGGGAAGTCCTAGCAGTACTACCTGGGTCAATGCTGTTCCTTGGTGAGTGAAGCAAGGGAACTTTGCTGGAAGAGAAAAGAAGGAGTAAGAGCCAGAAAGGGAAGGAGCCAAGATGTCAGAATTTCCAGAAGTCCGGGCTATCATAATGAACCCGCTGGAATTTGTCATCTGAAAATAATTGATTCGGGTTTTGTGAAAGTGCCAGGACACTACTGGGGATTGCAGCATGAGTGTGATGAGATGCAGAAAAGGGTTGGATAAAGGTCGAGAAACAATACACAAATGAGTACCAAACAAAGACGCATATGGAAGGGAATTGAACCAATCTTATTATTCTTGCTTGAATGCTAAATATTTAGCCTTAACTCTGCCAAGATCAATAGTCTTGCCGGTTAAAATCAACACACAGTTAGGAAGCCAGGGACAGAGAATCCCTCCACCACCAGAGTTGTCTGTAAAAATCGTCTCGAATTATCCTATCAAAAGATTAATTCATAGACCCTACAAATTATTTTCTCATTGAAGCAAGATATGCTTCTTAATATTTTAAGGTTGAATCTTGGATTACTCTCAGATTCTTATAGATGGTACTTACAAATGGCATCAGGGACAAAGATATTCAGTCATTCATGGCATCTATAGGATTTCTAAGGGGATTAATCCAACAGTGGGACCAAGGGCGAGTTTCAGGTCAGTAGGTTTATAAGCCAGGGTCTCTCAACCTTGGCTTAAATGTTTAGAGAAGGGAAATTCCTCATAGTAGGAGGCATTTCTCTTCCTCTTCTGGTGATGAGCAATATCTCTGGCCCTTAACTACTTAGTAGTTGTCAGTAGCACACACCCCAGCTTTTTAGTATGACAAGCACAGAATGTTCCCATACGTTGTATTCCGCAGAGGTCCCAATGACCTCAGACTGAGAACTGCTGAAGTAACCCGGGCCGTATACGGCATGACTGTACATCGAATCAAGTTGTGGCAGTGGATACTTGATGACCTTGTGCCCATTGATGAATGATTAATGTTTATGAAAAAAGTTGGCTACAGCTTGGCATCATGCTGAGGGAAATCAACTGGAAACAGACTTTCTCCCTTCGCTGAGGAGCACTGGGTTTACGAGCCCTGGATGGTCCTGCCTCTCTGCCCTACTTCAGATCGAAGGAAAGAACAGAGCTTTTATATTTTCTCTGCTTTTCGTCCCAATATGTTGTTCTAGTGATGCAAACAAACACCTCTTGGTTGTGAACTCTAGACTCCAGAACATACCGGGGTGTTTTCCTATATACTATCCAAACACACACACACACACACACACACACACACACACACACACACACACACACACACCTTTCCTTCCTCTTAGAAGTTACCTGAACAGTATTCTACTTTGACTCTTGAGTTTCTTGCGTTTAGATGTGTTGTCTTAGTAACTAGCTTAAACAAGCTGAAAAAGAGAAATAAACATACAGACGTTTTGAAGTGCAGAAAATCAGAGTCTGGGGGCCTGGGAAGGGAGAGAGACACACACAAACATGGTGGGGCAATGCAGGATGCAGAGACAAGAAAAATGAAATAAAAGAAATCCTAAGGCTGCAGATTAAAAAGTGAACCAAGCCGGGTGTCTGGGATAAGAGGAGGCTGCTCTAAGGAGCATATGGACTTTGCATGTTCCAATGTGCCTGTCTCTGATAAAAAGCAGGAACTCAGAGACAGGCATAGGTCCTGTGTGACCACCATCTCTGCTCATTTGAGATAGTTTGGCCCTGGTGAGCCAAACCAGAGTGGCTAGACCAGTTTCCTCTGAAGAGGGAAAAACCCCTCTTGAGGGAGATTCCATTTGCTCAGCATATTTACCAAATGGCATAATTCCCCTTCAGACAGCAAAATAAACAGTGCAGGGAAAGACCGAACCCCCTTCCCCCACAAAAAGCTAGCTGCTAACTCACATTAAAATACCCTTCTTTTCCAATCAAAAAATTAAAAAACAATATTATTGAGCCCTTTTAGGTGTAGCTTTCTTTTTGGGTCCCAGAGTTAGGAAGAATAAGGTATTTTGTCTGTCTTCAAGAGGGTCACAACCTGGTGAAGGTTAAGGAGAGACAGAGGTGGCCTTGTGTGCAAAAGCACTGGCTGTGTGTGGACAATGTATTTGAAAGCAGTGGAATTAGCTATGGAAAATGCTTACAAAAACAAACAAAACAAAAAAATTACAAGAGAAAACAAAACAAAAACACAATGTCATACAAGAAGTAAGTTAAAAATAATAGCAATTTAAACATTTTGATAGAAAAGAAGGAATGAGATCCTGTTAGACTCAGAGGGAAAAAAAACGCGTGAAGAATTTTTTTTTTTTTTTATTAAGAAGTAGCTCTAGGCTGCACACAGTGCTTTAAACTTGGGACTCCTGAGCAGTTGAGACTGAGGCAGGAAGTGAGTTCCAGGCTAGACACTGTCTCAGTAAACAAAACAGCAAAACAAAACAAGATAAGATAAGAAGAATACAAGCAGTTTAAAAACTAAATTTATTGGGTCATTTTTCTTAAAGAATGAACGTACTTTTGTGGGAATTGGGAGGCGGGAAGAACCTGGAAAGAGTTGGAGGAGGAGGAACAATATCAGAATATATTGTATGTAAAACTCTATTTTCAATAAAAATGTCTAGTAATAACAGATGATTTTTAGAGAATTTGACTTGTAATTATAGAATATATTACTTCAAAGCCAAGTCCTAGTGGAATGTATTTTTAGTGATTGTTTTTTTAATTTCTTAAAGGAAATGTCATTTATCATTTCAGGTTTCCTTGGAATCTTAGATATAGCTATTTTTCTTGTTATGACTTTTTTTCTTCTCCCTTTCTGAGTCTTAGACTGTATCTTTATGGAGAACAATAATTTCTAGCTCACAGAGTAGATGAAAGGATAAAATGGGAAGGTATTTGAGGAGCCTGTTTATGAAAGATATATATGATTTTATAGATATGTGTATGTCTTGGGGGGGGGGGAAGGAAGGAATTAAAGGACATCACCTGCTATCCACAGTGATGCTATGAAAAGGTGACCAGAGGGAAACCTGCCCCTGCTCTGTGCAGGTGAAAAGGCCACAGGGAATTCTGCTTTATCAAAGTAATCATGCAGTTATTTTTGTGCTATGAAAGGTAAATATATATTTATCTTGATATATATGCATATACACACATATATATGTACTTATATATCTATAAAGCCATTAAACTGGTGAAAGAATCTTTTATGCATGTGTTGCAGAATCAGACCATAGTAACACATAGACCAATTATCAAACTCTGAGAACCATATCAGATAATCTTCTTTATTTGCCTTGTTTGCAAAACAGTTTATGAAGAAACTTAACATGCCAAAACAGTCATTAAAAAGTCATTGAAGACAATCAGCCAGATTTAGCTTTGAGGAATTTACGACTATAAGTTATTAGCAATACTAGATATCAGTTATTAACCATTCTTGTGCTTCAGGTACGCTGCATTATTTATAAGGATTTTCTTAAAATAAGCTTAAGATAGACATTCTAGTGAATCTTCCCTTTGCAGTAAAGATACTGAGGGTGCAACCCGGCCCACCGACCCCGACATGGCAGGGCTGGTACTGAGCTGAGCCGGAATCTGAAAGATTCCAAGTATTTCTGGTCACAAACTCTGAGTTCTTGCACACTTTTTTTTTTCATTTTATTTATCCTTTTCTCGTACAATACATCCAAACCGCATCCTCCACTCCTCCTACTTGCACCTCCCCTCCAAACAGCCTCCCCCCTTCCCCTGGATCCACTGCTCCTCCATTTCCCTTCAGAACAGAGCAGGCCTACCAGGGATTTCAACAAGCATGGCATAACAGGATGCAGTAGGACTAGACATAAAACCTCACATCAAGGCTAGATGAAGCAACCCAGGAAGAGGAGGAAAGGACCCTGAGAGCAGCTGAAAGAGTCAGGACACCCCCCAACCCCACTGTGAGAAGTACCATAAAATCCCAAGCTAAAGAACCAGAGCATGTATGCAGAGAACATGGCTCAGGACCATGTAGGCTCTGTGGTTGTCTTCAGACTCTGTGGCCCCCAGGGAGTGCTGCTTAGTTGATTCTATCTGAGGGCTGTGTTCTGCTGTCCTTGACTCCTTTGGCTCCTACAGTCCTTCCTTTCCCTCTTCTGTAGGATTGATTCCCCGAGCTCCACCTAATGCTTGGGTATGGATCTCTGCGTCTGCTCACATCAGATGCCCCAGGAAGTCTCTCTGATGATGACAGGGCTAGGTAACCATCCATTAGTATAGCAGAATATCATTAGAAATAATTTTGATGACCTTCCTTCCTTCATTCCTTCCTTCCTTCCTTCCTTCTTTCCTTCCTTCCTTCCCTCTCTCCCTCCATTCATTCTTTTTTTTTTTCTTTGTCAGTTGTGTTTGGGTCTATCCTGGGTCTCTGAGCCATCTAGCTTCCAGTTCCTGGTCATCCAGGCAGTGTCAGGTGTGGGCTCCCTCTCATGTTGTGGGTTTCAAATTAGACTAGTCATTGATTGGCCATTCTCACAGGTTTTGTTCCTCCAGTGCCCCAGCATACCCTACAGGCAGGATAGCTCGTAGGTCGAACGCTTTGTGCCTGGGTTGATGTCCAGTCCCACCCCTTAGCGTCTTGCTTGCTCGTAGAAGATGGCCGGTTCAGGCTCTGTAGCCTCCGTTACTTGGAGCCCTTGCTAGGGTCACTCTTAGGTTCCAGGAAATTTCTGCTGCAGTAGGTTTCTACTCAATGTCCCCCAATTTCAGTCAGCACTCCTGGAACTCTGTCCCTCTGTTCCTTTCTCCCTCACTTGATCCTGTCTCCATGCCCACCTGCCTTTTTTCCTGTTACTTCTGCATAGATTCTGGGGATTGAATTCAGGTCTCCAAGTCTGTGTGACAAGGATGTCTGCCCACCAATGCACCTCTGACTGGCCCTGATGTCTTATATTGAGAATTGTTAGTATACTTGTAATGTTAACCAAGACGGTAGAGATCTATGTTTATTACTGCAGACATTGAAAAATAGATTCTTGAATAGCTTCAAGCCCATGAATATATGTGGTTCTATAAAGAGGCTAAAGGAATGGAGAACAGACTTCTTTCCAGCAAGAAAAGATTGATTTCCTAATTGCTTGACAAGTAATTACACAAGTTATCTAACCATCTGCTGCTCCTCAGTCTAACCAATTAAATATGTTCCTTGTAAAGAATTCTTCATTTGAAACTGTTGTTCCTTTCTAAAATGACTACTATATGTTTTCTTTTATAAGGTATTTGTTGTTCAATTTTAATTACATTTAATCCCGTTGTAAGTTTGGAAGACACAGAAGGGAAAATACCAATATTTATATACAAAGCTTACTTATGTGTTATTGTCATATTTGATATTTCTTTGATTTTCCATGTACTCATAGACATACTTCATGAAATTCAACATGCCTTTATTTTGGTGACAACACTTTCCCCAACGTATTGTATCTCAAACATTAAAATGTATACTTTTTTATTATAATTCCTTTTACAAATGTCAAAGCATGCAACAGTGTAAACTCTGAATTACAGGTTTTCTGGGTAACCCTTTCCATTGGTTGTTTCCAGTTACTGGCTATTATGAATAAAGCTGCTATGAATATAGTTTAGCCAGCGTTCTTGTCACAGGATGAAGCGTCTTGTGAGTATATGTCCAACAGTGGTATAGCCGGGTCTTGAGGTAGAGCGATTCACAATTTTTTGAGGAACCACATACTGATTTCCTTATTGGCTGTACAAGTTTGCATTCCCCCCAGCAATAGTGGAGTATTACCCTTGCTCCCAGCCAGCCTGAGCTGTCACTTGTGGTACTGATCTTAGACCATTCTGACAGCTGTAAAATGAATTCTCAACGTAATTTTGATTTGTGTTTCCCTGATGAATAAGTTTGTTGAACATTTATTTGTTTCTCAGTCAGTTGAGATTCCTCTACTGAGAATTCTCTGTTTAGATCTGCACTCCATTAAAATTGGACTGAAGTGATTCACTGAGTGACAGGCACACTGGGAAGTCCTTTCTTTTGCTCTCTTAATGTCCTTTCTCTCCTTTGCACGCATAGTTCATGTAATATTAGCTCATGCTTT
Organism: Dicrostonyx torquatus; assembly: GCA_028555095.1. Taxonomy (NCBI): domain Eukaryota; kingdom Metazoa; phylum Chordata; class Mammalia; order Rodentia; family Cricetidae; genus Dicrostonyx; species Dicrostonyx torquatus. The sequence goes on along the minus strand of JAQHUG010000189.1, from coordinate 3,173,307 downwards.
TCTCCATAGGTGCAGTTTTTGCTCCACATATCAGGACACTAAAGAATTTGAAGCTCTGGAGCTGGGTGAACTAGAAGAGCACTTAGCGATCATCTGGCTCAGAACCGCTCTTATCATTAGGGTTTCTCTTAAAGCCCTCCCTTTGGATAAGAGCCCTTCAGGCAGCAGCTGAAAAGAAGACGTGCTAATGTTTAACTATGTGGTACTTTGATGTGGTAGACAAAGTGGGCCATCTTCAAGAGACAGAGCTGGAGCGATAACTGAGAACAATGGCACGTGAGAAGCTATTGAAATGGGCAAGTAAGCTGGGTGGTGGTGGCGCACACCTTTAATCCCAGCACTCGGGAGGCAGAGGCAGGCGGATCTTTGTGAGTTCGAGGCCAGCCTGGTCTACAGAGCTAGTTCCAGGACAGGCTCCAAAGCCACAGAGAAACCCTGTCTCGAAAAACCAAAAAAAGAAAAGAAAAGAAATGGCAAGTAAGCCAACAGAAGACAAGGGACAACCCAAATCTCAATTGCTCTTGGCCTTAGTGACATTGAGGAATGAAACGTTCTCAGAACACGGCCCTGTTTAATAGGAAAGTCACTCCCTAGACTAGCACCTTTCCTAAGATGTGACAGGACGCTTCAGAAGAATATCAGACATGATGAGCCAGTCAGATGCTAACAGGGAGGTCATATTTAGGTCCAAATATTTAGTGATGTCAAAATACATGAGGTTTTCTAATGTAGCCTTAGCAGGACTCCGTGATTCCAAATTTGTTCTTTACCCACACATGGAATCCTTAAAGACTTCCAGATTAGAAAGGCTTATAGTTTGTATAACCCTTAGATAAGTCACCAACATACTCTCTGCAGGTCATCTACAAACTTCAAAAAAGAAATTGGATAAAAATTATCAAGACCTTAAAACATTTATTGGGATCTACCTTGTTAGAGTAGTAACAGGATCTGCCTGTGTGATCAGCATAAGGCCTTTGACCTCTAGCTCAATCTTGATGACAGCTGAAGTAGTTTTAGTCATTACAGAGAAGCCTGGAAGCTTTAGGTTAGATGCTACATTCCCTGCAACTGACCAGACATGCCTGTGTAGAACTCTAAGTGTCTATACCTCTCTTCAGAACAGACTAAGAAAACCATTCCTGTTCTGACTTGCTTCCTTTGTGTGTTACGCAGATCTAAAAACTTTGAGATATGATGAGATTCTATGGTTCAGCTCCTAACCCTTTTTCCCCGATTCTGATCAGTTTGACATGTGTGTGGCAAGGGTGTCTGGAAGATAGTATGTATGAGAATATCCAAGTGATAGTAAAAGAATATTTAAATGATATCCTATCTAGATATTAAATTCATATCTAATATGAATTAGACCTTGTTAGAGACTACTTTAAAACATCAATATACAGAATTTTATGAAAGATATTGAAGTAGTATATCTGCAAGTCCCTTTTTGTTCTCTAAAATTCTTCCCACAGTTCCAGTTGGGAAAGGGTAGATGCTGGGTACCAGCATGGGACAGAGTGGGGGTCAATGGCAGAAGGTAGGGGGAGTGGAAATCGAAGAGAGAAAGAACATGAAACAAAATTCCAGGAAGAAAAGTGATGGGTGAATGGAACTAGAAACCCATGCTCTCGCAACACCATGCTGACACCAACATGTCTTGGTACGCCCTCTCCCCCAGGTTATTTTGCTGTGGTGTGCTGGCTGTTTTAACATGTCAGAAGTTTCAGCAGCTATGACTGGTCCTTAGACAGGAGAAGACATGTATTGTGGAGTATTACTTTAACTATGTAAATATGTGTTTCATCTGTCTGTGTTATGGAATAGTACTTTAACCATGCAAAGGCATGCTGCTTTTGTGGATGCTCCATTTGTTTAATTATGTAAAGATGGGTTGCTGTTTCACCTTGCCTGCTTAAGGTGCTTAAGGTCCTTGATTGGTCTTATAAAAAGCTGAATGGCCAATAGCTAGGCAGAAGAGGGATAAGTGGGGCTGGTGGGCAGAGAGAATAAGTAAGAGGAAGAATCTAGGCTCAGAAGAAGGGCAAAGGAGAAAGAGAAAGAGAGAGCCAGGGACACCCAATTATGCAGCTGTCTGCCAGCCAAATGTGGATTTGGACATGCAAAATGAAAGGTAAGAAGCCCCAAGGCAAAATGTAGGTGAAGATAAACAGGTTAGTTTGTTAAAAGAGCTAGTGGGACAAGATAAGGCTGAGTAATCATAACTAATAATAAATCTGTGTCATGATTTGAGAGCTGGTTGGTGGCAAAAGGAAAGATGATTTCTTTTTAAATCAGTTTTGTTGGTATTTTTAGGTACAGGCTTCTTCAGGTTTAAGATACATGAAAGCAAAAAGGAAAATCAGGAATCTACCTCTATGGTCATCAGGTGCTATGGTCCCTAGCCAGTCCATCTTGTTTCCCGTTTTAGGTCTCTTTCTCTGATTGTACACCGTGCTTTGTCCAGAATTTTTTTTTGCTGTACTTAAGAGAAAGTCTTAGTTAAAAAGTTGGTTTGTTCCATCATTTTTAGAACCAGAAGTCTTTGCACAGATTTTGAAGGGCTTGATGATGATGATAATGATGATGACGACAACAAAGATGATGGTGGGGGTGGGGTGGGGATGATAATACTCTTTGGAATAGATTTAATTCTAGGATTCTAAATGGGGTTTAGTAATAATAGTTTCACACACACACACACACACACACACACACACACACACACACACACACACACACCCCAGCCCCAGAGTCTTTCTGATATCAAACAAACTTCTCCAGCCAGCTTAGATCAGAAGTGCTAAGCCAGCTCTGGGGAAGAGGATTGTGTCGCAGCTCATGGAAGGAGCTGAAGGGAATTCTTCCTCACTCCCACTTGTGAAGTATAACTTCTGCTTTCTCCTGCTCTAGAGCTGCAGACTAGGCTTGTCAGGAATGAAATCTGTGAATTAATTCTTCTCGAATGAATAAGTATTTGACCATACTGGTTTATTTTTTCCAACGGAACAGATAACAAAGACTTGATAAGTAGGGTTGGTGGTGTGGACCTGCATCTTAGGAGTCATGAGGATCACTCAGCTCAAGAGGCCAACCCAAGCAACATAAATCTGGTTACATCTGGGGACATTGTTCAGTAGAAGAGACCTCGCCCAGCATGCATAAGGCCCCAGATTCTATTCCAAGTACTTAAAAAATAAATAAACAAACAGTAAATAAAGGACAATGACTCTCTGTGTGTCTGTAACGGATAGTGGCTCTGTTTGTGTGTGTGTGTGTGTGTGTGTGTGTGTGTGTGTGTCTGTGTGTGTATGTGTATGTGTATGTGTATGTGTATGTGTATGTGTATGTGTATGTGCCTGCCTGTGTGTCTGTGTAGGAGGGGAGAAAGTCAGGGCAGAGGGCAAAGAGAAATTCACCCTCAAAGAAAACCAGTGAAATAGTTCACTTAATATATTATATACGGTATAATGATTTAGATTAAGAATAAGAAAAATAATGTTTCCAAGCAATGATTTCTGACATACCGTCTCAGGGTAAATGTAGAAGTGTGATAAGCAGTACTTTGTAAATTCTAAATTCTTGCATGTATTTGATTTAAAGTGGTCTAGAGAGGTAGTCTTGGTACTTGGTAGACTTTCAAAAATTACTTACTGACTTTGAACTATCCATTCTCACAGAAAATCAATTTTTCTATGATTTCTTGGAGAATTACGAATTTTTAAATATTTAAAAAATATTCTGTGCACTTGATCACAGTTCTTAAAAGATCCTTCTTTAGCAGAGACAGTAATGTGGTAGATGGATTTGTGATTGATCATAGAGAGCTCGGTGAGATGCCAGGTTAGGAGATTCTGACTCGGATTTTATAATAACCTGCCACAAGTTCTGTACTGCTTTTTTGTACTTAACCGTTTCATTACTTTAGAATCTTCGTTTATATTTGACTTTGTGTGGTAGTTGGATCAAGTCCGGGTCCTTGCACATGCTGAGTAAGATCCCTGCCTCTGAGCTACATCCCAGTCTGTGTCTTCATTTGCAAAATGGGGTAACTAGAGTGGATAATCTTGGGATTCTCCACCAAACGCAGGCTTTAATACTTGGCATAATATTTCCTCTGACAAATAATTCTTTGCATGTTACAGATCTGTGCTCTTCAGTTTGATCTTAATAAGCCTCTGTATCCTGCCCTCCACAGCATAAAAGTGTTGTTTAGATACTAAGAATAAGGAGAAAGTTATGGCTTGTCACCATGGTGTCCAGCTGTGGAGCAGTAGGTACCTTGTACTCTAACCAGAGGATAATGGTCTTTCTTTATTGCACACACTGTTTGCTCTTGTCCGATGTTCCCCAATACCATTTGGAAGGGGAACCCGTCTGCAGGTTCATTTTTTTTTTTACCTTCTAATCCCAATGCATACTTTATGATGCTTTTCCCAAGCAGCTACGCTATTTTCATTAGTGTAGCTATTTTTGCTACATTGTTGCCAGCTTTAGCCAGTTGCACAATTTTTAGTTCTAGTATTTATTACTACTTTAATCTCTATTATTAGCAGACTTCCATTAGTCACTAAGAAACGCTATGTGTGAGTTTAATCAATGTATATATATATATATGTATATATATGTATATATATTAACGTATATATATATACAGCAACATTTAGAGGTTGCTATATTAACATTGCAACTTTAATAAAGCATTGATGTCTGATTACATAGAACTAGCAACATAAAATATTTCTTGGTAGTTAATTGGTGGCTATCAATCAGCTGACAAAAGAAGCTACTGACGAGCATGTGTGAATTTTAAAGTGCCATAATGAAGAAGCTAATGAGATTGCTTTGAAAATCATAATAAAAGCATGCACTTCAAATCTGTGCAATATACCTGTATCGAGTATCTCTTTACTTCTTGTTGGTGGTTCATACAGTAAGCCATGTGTGACTGCATTTTCACTGAGGACTGAAGAAAATGGATTTGACATGTTCAGGACCCTCAAGCCTGCCAGATACTGTCAGAACAGTATCTCACTCCTGGGAGTCTTATTTCATAATATAAGATAGCTTCTTTTACTTGGCAAAGTAATTTTGGTGAGTTAATGAAATATTCCTTCTTATTTTTCAGAACATCAACTTGCTCATTTCTACTTAAGTACACTGGTTAAAAAGTTCAATAGATGTGGAATAATTTCCCCAACACTTCCTAGTTTACATAAACCAGATATGGGTAATGTCGATATAAATGAACACAGCAGTTTCTATTTGCCCTTGAAATACCTAAGGCCTCTCACCTCCTTTAACACATTCCAGACTCGTGAATGCCTTTATCCTTGGGGCGGGAGTAGACACTGTGCTTAGAACAGCACTTGGGGAATGTGTGTTGGGTGAGGGGGGAGCTGCATAAGAAAGCCACTGGGTAGACTATTTGTAGCTTCTTGCTTTGAATTCTTATGGTAACATCCACTCCCCAGGATTATCTAGTGATGCTTGGGAAAGTTAGTAAGACTTGGGCATTCAAATGAGTTGTTCTAGATGGCATGCGTGAGACAGAGTTTGTAGATCTGAAAGTCTGCTACAAGGGTTCCCAGGCATCCCTTATTATCATAAGGGTCTCAGTTCTCTTCAAATTCTAACAGGTGTGTGCCCTAGTTGCGTGTGTGCGTGCGCACATGAATATGTGAGATTCTGTGTGGTCATGTGTGACTGTGTGTAGCTCATTTGTGGGTGTGTCGGTCTCTGACTAGCTTCTTTACCGCATGGTGCGTGAGAACCCAGCATCATCACTTCTGACTTCCAGGAGTCTGAAAGGAATGAACATCGGGAGACCCAGAGCAGTCCCCATCTAAGTCACACAGTCAGTGAGTCGGGATGTGAGCTAGGTGATCGAGCGAGCATGCAGATAGATCCTCACTCATCCTAGGCTTATGAATAGGAATGGTTGGAGTGGATAAGACAATCGCCTCCCGTGTTTGCCTCATGTCGTGAAATCAGGAGCTATGCTAAGATAACCGTCTTCATTGCCTCATGAGAGCCCGCAGAGGAGGGTGAGCGTCAGACTCTGAGTGCAGCAGAGGTGTGACTCAGGAGAGGATTGCAGACTTACGACCAATATTCTTGCCAAAATGTCACACTTGCCACGTGTTCAGATTTGAAGTACTTTGTAGATATAGAGCTGCAAAGACGAATACATTTCCGTTTCTGTGTGTGTCTGTGCTCAATGTGGTGTTTCCATGCTACAGAGATCACAACTTTGTCTGCAAAATACTGTGCACTGTATGACTGTACATATGAAACACCTAGAATGCACAATCTAGAAAGACAGACAAATAACATTTTCCTGAGCCTTGACTAGTATAGGGGGTTTGAATGTGACTGCATACAGAAGAATAGGAGTTTTTTTCTGATGAAAACGTTTTAAAATTATATTGCAGAGATATATAAATCTCTGAGTATGCTCATAAACACACTGAATTATACACCACAAAATGAAGCTCTGGTGTATGTATTAGATCTCAAAAATGCCCTTACTGGGCAGTGAGGAGGGTTAGAATCCATTCATTTCACCGTTGAGTGTTTGGAGACCCTTTGGCCTTTTAAGAAAGACATCTGTGCTTGCTGGGTGGTGGTGGTGCACACCTTTAATCCCAGCACTTGGGAAGCAGAGGCAGGAGGATATCTGTGAGTATGAGGCCAGCCTGGTCTACAAGAACTAGTTCCAGGACAGGCTCCAAAGCTACAGAGAAACCTTGTCTCGAACAACAAATACAAAAACAAAAGACATCTGTGCTCACTGAGCAGGGGCAGTCGTAGGAGGAGCTGGTTATGAGACTATTGTTTCCAACCAGAAGTCGGCACAGGGGTACAACTAAATGTGGGGTCACCAGAAAGCTATTCCATCTGAAGCAGATAATACTGGAGCCGAGATACTATTTCCAACTGGCTATCAACTTTAGCAGATAACACAGCTGTATAAACCCAGGTCTGTTTGTGTGGCTCCTGATACACGCTTGTGTTTTGTTTGTAAGCTTCCTTGTTCTGTTCTGTGTAAACACTGATGGATTTCATTCTCTCGTGTGAGTTTCAGAATCTAAATTAGGACATTGAAGTGGTGGATTCAGATGGTATGTGGCATATTAGTGCTTCTGTCTTTAACATTGTGAGGGCTGGATCAGAGTTAGAACATGTTAGCAGTTTTGGTTTCTGCTTAACTTGGCATAGCCCTGTGGGTTTAACTGTCTCTTTAACCTTAGTTGACATGCGATATGTAAAAAATTTGAATTTTTATCTCTGCTCTTAATGTTTTGAGTGAGATGTTTTATTCTTTTCCACTAGGAATTATAATCAAAGCATTGGGCATTGTGTTGTTCTCTGTAAAGAAAATGTATGTGCTTAGCATCTGAGAAGTTACTCCTTGTGCTACTAGAGGGAGATAACTTGCCGTGAGATACAGTTCAAATTCAAACTCTTTTGTACAGCTGTGTAGTGTTGGAATGTCCCTAATAATGTCTCCAAGAGACGTTAATGTCCCTGGAACAACCCAGGTAAGGAGGCCTGGATAGTCTTCCTGGCCATTTTCTTCCTAGCCTCTTCACTTTGTGCCATGCCAATCCTTTTGCATCTTTGTGTCCCTTGATTTTCTTTGGTGGGATGAGAAACAGTGCTGATGAGAAACGGTGCTGATGAGAAACAGTGCTGAAGTCTGTCTCCTTCCCCAGTGACTGCATCAGGAGGATATTCCTTTATATGGATGTGTTCAGTGATTTCCAGATTAAACAGAATTATACAGAATTATATGCATGCATTCCTGTATCCCAGATTTATCAATTTTTGGGGGTCGTACAGACAGACAGAGACACCCAGTACCCGTTGTTGTTGGTGCATTGTACGCAGGCATCAGTTACATCAAACAGTTACATCAGGGATGTCACCTTGAGTCAGCCTTTCCAAGGCTACCACTGTCCCAGTGGCTTATGAAACTATGCCTGAGTTCTTTGGAAATCATAGGGAAAATGTGAATCAGTGGGCTGTTTAACTTGGTTGCTAAATTTAGTCCAGTGCTTCTCAAACCAAGACAAATCTGTCTAGAAGGGTTCTTGTTGCTACCAACAACAAGGGTCATAGAATTGAAGGACATCAGATATACAAGCAAATGGAAAACAACTTCCTAAAGTAATGCCTTCCAGAAGAATCCCAAGGCTAGTTACAGTGCTAAAAAAAAAAAAAAAAAAAAAAAAAGAGCTAGCTAGGAAGTGTTGCTTATCTCTGGATTTCCCGTTTGTGGTTCAGAGTAGTAGTAGCTATAGACCGGAAGATGTGGCCCAGGATTTGGATGTAAGCTAACACTGGTACTAGGGTGTCAAATAGCATTGTTTCAATGTGTGAGCCACAGATCCCATCAATCAAGCTGAGGTTAATTTTCTTCGTGAATTCTGGCTGTCTGACATCCCAGGCTGCTGGACATTGCTCTCTATCCAAACTTGTGGGATCACTAGAATTAATCAAAATTCTTTCAGTTTATGACATGTAGCATTTCTCTTCTGGGAAGCAAGGTGATCATGTGAAATGATTCCTTTTATTATGCAAAAGGAAATCTAAATGACCTTATTGGAATCTTATGAGCTTGGATTATTTTGCTTGCTTTTGCTTTCCATGACAGGCTTTCTCTGTGTATCCCTGACTGACCTAGAACTCACTCTGTAACTCAGAGATCTGCTTACCTCTGCCTCCCAAGTGCTGGGATTAAAGACATGTGCCACCACCGCCTGGCCCTGTCCTTGCTTTTTATCTACTATAGCTACTACCTTCCTTAAAAATCCAGCAGCCGTGAGGTTATCTCTTCAGTAATATTCCTATGTCTTATTTTGCCGTATAAACTTTCCAGCACCTTGGGACTTCCCTTTGTGCCCTTCCCTCCTCGTTTCATCTTTCAGCCTGGGCCAGCTGCATGCCAGTAAGTGTATAGAGGCAGGTGGCCATTTGTATTGCCATTAAGACTGACTGCCACTCTCCCCAATGTGGCTTGCTAGCCATTGTGACACTCAACTCCTGTCCATTGAACACTGTAGGGAAACATTGTCTCTGATTCCTGCTAGTTATGGCCATGTGATCACAGCTGTGGAATTCGAACTGGTGAGTACTTCATAGAACATAGTACATAGAACAAAAGTTCTAATGATGCTTAATGCATCTTCTTCAGATTGATGTTCAGAATCATTCGTAGTTTGGTATTGGTATCCATGGTGGCACACCTTTATCTCCAAGTCTTTTAAGGTTAAGCTTTCAAAGGGGATGTACATATAAGATGGGGTGTTAGGAAAGGAAGGGAGGACACCCATTTGAGACACTAAGCAGGCAAGGTGAATGGCTGTATTTTCATATGCGTAGCAGGGAAAGTGGGAAGGCCAGGGCTGCACATCTGGATGACAGAAATACTGTCCTTCCATGGGCAGGAAGAAGAACCATGGTGGAGGGAGAAAGAATGTTACTCTCACTTATATTTGCCCTCTTATAAAAATATAATTATTTATGCCCAATTGCCTTTCATACAACAGAATGCATTATTGCTTCAAACAAATGGACTTTCAATATAATAGGCACATACCGGAAATACTCAAAAAGAGTTCAGGTACTGCCTTCTGGGACGAATAATCCTCTTACTCAGTGTGCTCGGAGTTCTCTAATGACAGATAGCTGGAGTAGCAGGCTGCTTCTGGGCACCCTTGACCCTTCTCTTATTTTTAAATGCACCCATTTAAGTACAGTGTATCTCTAAATAGAAACAGTTTCTTGCTTTTTGTGTCTGGCTTTAAACACATACTATTTGCCAGTTGACCCTCTTCTTGACGGGATCTGTGGAGGGCAGAGGCTGACAATTGGTGATGGATGCATGGCATTGGGGTAATTTTAGCTTCCCATTATTGTGTGTGGCCTTGCATATTGGTTAAACAGAAATGCTTTTCCTAGACATTGTGGCTGAGACCTACATTAACATGTGCAGTCTCCAACAGGACCCCACTTTTAGCTACTCTTGTCCTAAAACATCAGGGCTCTGTTAGCGACAGGGTTTTCTTTAACACCCCATCCTCTGTGCATCTGGACTTTACTATGTTACAGCGATGTGAAAACACAAGAGCGTAGCTTGAGCTGGCAAAATGCTATAACCAACAGATCTCATAGTGCTACTCGGTGCTAGCGTCTGTGAGCCCTGGTGATCTTCATGTTATACCTTAGGTGAGAGAGCAGGGAGCAAATTGGAGCTCAGTGATGCATCTGGGCAAGCTTGACTTAGTGGGAAACCTGTCTCTGTAAACTATGCAAAGGCTTGGGTTCTCTTACCAGCACAGTCAGTAAACACAACACACATAACCATCCATGCCGTGGGACTGCCTGTCATTTTGATTTGTTCATGCCGATAGCTCTCTTTGCTCACACAATAAAAATTAACCTTGATATTTACAATCTGTAAATATCACTTAGTAAGTAATGCAGGCCCCCTCTCACAGTGTATTCAAAAGAACACAGGTTTATACTGCTCCATCATACATTGAGGAGGGAGTAGAAGACACAGGTATGGTCCCCAGAAAGCTGAGCACTGGTTGGTGTATGGGGGGCTTTGGCAAAGTTAATGAAAACTCTGGGGCATAAATATCAGAGTTCTACATCCAAATGAGAGCTGTCTCTAAGACAGAAGGATCAGGGTGTGGTTCTGCAGGTAAAAGGACATGTATATCTGTGATGTGCTCCTGTGCGTGTGTTCTCCAGGCAACTCATTCTCTTAGGTGCTAAAGAATTTTAGGGTCTGAAATATGTATGTATAGTGTGTTCTGAACAAGTTATGTCTCCAAAACATTTATCTGCTCACCTTTCAGTACCAGTTAATATTTGCTGCCAGTGTTTTACTCGACGTTTTCTGGGTATGGCGTGGGTGACCACGGAAGGAGGAAGAAACAGCAAACAAATGCTGTGTTTAAAAGAAGTTTCTGATCCAATTGAGAACATAGCTCTGTTTAGTTAGGTAGGAAACGTGTTTGACTGGTGTTCATTGATACATGAAAAGATGCTCTGGGGACATCCAGGCAGGAGCCGTTCTGAAGTCTGGCAGCCCTGGATGAGTCCACCCATAGAGAAGTTTCAATGAGCAGGTTCTTTCCACTTTATGACACGCAGACCAGACCACAAGTTCTTTACTTCACCAACTACAGAGACTTCACCCCAGACTAGCAGCATCCCCCACAAAGGCCCCATTCATCACGTCTTCACTCTGTGATTGAAATGTGGTGTGATATTGGTGTGGCTAGCTAAATATGGAGTCAAAACCTCAAATTGCTTTAGGGTGGTGGCTTTGCGGTAGCCAAGTCTTTTCAAGCCGACCCCACAAACAGGACACCCATCTTGTCCTGCCTGTACTGTTATGACTCAGTGGGCTTAGCCAACCCCAGCATGACAAGCGGCACTTGTCTCTCAGCTGCTAACATGTGTCTTCACACGTATATCAAATGCCTCCCTGGCTTCTTCCCACAGAGGCTGCATTCCTGCGCTGGCAGAGCACTGAAGGAGCAGAACCAAGGGTGAGCTGGAAGGTCAGCAGTTGTGACCGCTCTCTGGTCAGAAGAGACCACCCAGTTCTGCCTCCTGCTTGGAGGGCAGGAGCAGAAGGTCACAGGAAAGGGGCATATTAAACAGTTCTTAATAACCTAGCTTGAGGCCATAGAGGCCCATCCTGTGCTGCACATGTTTCAAAAGATGACTTTGACATTTTTAATCCACTTCAACCCATGGTGCACTCAGCTGGAAGCATTTTTTGTCATTGTGCGTGAATGGAGCTGGTAGGAGCCCTAGGAGATCAAATGAGAAGCTAGAGCAGGATGTGAAGTGTGGGAAAGTTCCAGGGCGGCACAGGTGTTAATTTCCCTCGCTCTATTCTCTGTGGATGGAGGTTTGCTGGTTCACCACATCCCAGTTATTACAGGAATTATCTCTCTTGTCATTGTGTGTGTAAATATACTATCTAAACCTTCCAACTTTTTCACTGTTATCCCCAGAGGCTGGGGTAAGAGGAATGGGAGTTTGAGACCAGCATGGGTTACATAAAGAGACCCTGACTCAAAAAACAAACAAACAAATAAAAACAGCAAAAAAAGTTTTTCATTTAAGTAAAAGAGAATTTTAGCTGTAAGGTTTGCTGGGTAAGTGTTCTACCTCTGAGTTGTAGCCTCGTTTTGTTTATTTTTAGTGAGAGAATGAGAATTTTGAAAAGAGAATCCTTCTGAACTTAGTGTTCTTAAGCCGACAGCTGTTCTGAGAAGAAAAAACTGTACCCATTTATCTTATTTTTAATATTTTCATCCACGTTCAGTTCATTCTCACCCGAACACAGCAGGAATCAGTAGACACCAAGAACAGAGTGTGCTACTCACTTCTTCTTCTACTGTTATTATTATTATTATCATTTTTACTGTTATTATTATTATTTTAATCTTTCCACACCACAACTGTGACTTATTTTGGTAACACTCAGTCTAATCACATGTTCTCCTTGTTATTGCTGGTGCTTTTGAGAAAGGGTCTCACTGTGTAGTCCAGGCATCCCTGAAACTCTCTATGTAGACCAGGCTGGCTTTGAACTCAAAGCCCTGCCTGCTCTGCTTCTGGATTGCAGGGAATAAAGGCATGTGCCACCACACCCAGTTTAATGTGGCTTTTGTTTGTTTGTTTTTTAAATCAGAGATGGAGAAAAGAGCCTAAACTTGCCTTGTGTTCCTGCAAAAGAGAACCTTTGAGTTTATTGATATTGTCTGTTTCGAAAGAGTCTAGAATGGTCTGGCTTAGTTACTTCTCTCTGCATTGTAAAGAGACCTACGCCCCACCACGTACTCCTCTAGATGCACTTTAGACTTGTTTTTAGCCTGAGGAAGAGATGCAGTAATTCAAAGAAAAACAAAAACAACAACAAAAAAAACTTGTGTTAATTTAAAACGTACCCGAAAGAACGTTAAAAAAAAAAAAAAAACGGCTTTAAGTTGTATTATAATTACCAACAAGCGAGACTACATCTTTTGAAATAAAGATTATTTCCAGATGTTCTCTACAGGATGAGTTGGATGGTCTCTGGTAGCCTTGTCTTGAAAGTCAAATTGAAAATCTATCATGTAAGATTAGCCAAAAATCCTTTAAGTGTATAGTTCCTATGTTGAGAGCTCAAAAATGAATTGCTTTTGAGAAATGTTGAAAAGTCCTGTATTTATTCATTTTGTTTCTCAAATGTGTCAAAGTGTGGATTTTCACTGGGCATCCTTCATATTTGTTGTTTAAGGGCATAAGTGTTCAATCCTGCTTTTAACTTACAAGAAGGTAAGTTTGCTTGCAAGGTTCTTCCTTTGTTCCTTTGCTTTTCCCCCACCCGTCCTGCTATCATCATCGAAAAGAAACTCACAAATAAAAAGTAACATAAGTTGGATCATTATGGAATTTTGTGTATCTGAATTTAGCATCCCTTAGCAACATTTTAATCAAATAATAGGTACTATAGAAGATCCAAATTTTTAGTATGTGTTGAGTAACCCAGGAAATGATCAATGATGACATGTTTTCTTTCCTCCTCTTCCTCCTCCTCCTCCTCTTCTTCTCTTTGTTTTTTTGAGACAGGGTTTCTCTGTAGCTTTGGAGTCTGTCCTAGAACTAGTTCTTGTAGACCAGGCTGGCCTTGAATTCACAGAGATTTGCCTCCAGAATGCTGGCATTAAAGGCGTGTGCCACCACCGCCTGGCTGACATGGACCTTTTCTTAAAAATAGTATTAATTCAAAGGATACTGGTGTGTCAAGAAGGGGGATAGAACTTGGAAAGTGTTTTTGTTGTTGTTGTTGTAAAGTTATAATACAATGGACAGATGGAATCTGCTCCATGTGGTGGCTTATTTTTATTTGTTTTGTTTTGTGAGTTGATCTGAACTGGATCTGGACCCAGAACATGAGTTTGCAACATGTTCAAGATGAAATAAATCTCATGTATAGATTCTTTAGTACTGCTCACGTATGCAAATGATTTGAAGCTTACTCTCCATAACAAATCAAATTGTCCATACCGGTTCCCTTCCTACTGGGTAAGGTGGGCCAGAGTTTGCTCAGGGGAGAGGGTCTTTGACCTACTAATTAATAACAAACCATAGTTTCTTTTTCTTTTCTTTTTTTGCTTGTATTTCCTAATCTCTTAGAAAAAATACTGTCTTTCAGATTTCTCCTCTTTTTGTGTGTTCCTTTCCAGAACAATGTCTCAATTTTATATAATTAGTTAGTGGCAAGATTCCTTCTGTTCTGTTTGCAGTCCCCTAGATCTTGTTCTGGTATGAAATTTGTTTTGATCCCTGAATTCTGTGGTCCCTCTTGACCTCTAAGGGCTGGAATTCATGATTTTTGTGGTCCAGTCCTTCTGTGGCAATATTTGTATACACTGAAACCTTGTCACATGACCACATAGCCCTGCACATCTGCTCATCCCAGTTCTATGAGCTCAGAGCTGAGGCCTTCATAACCTGACTCCTGCATCTCCTTCCAGCTGCACACGGGGTAAGCAGTCCTAAAGGACAGCTGCAGGATGTGTGGTGGAGAGAAGAGCTGGGCTTGTAGAGCCAGCAGTGGCCCTGGGAGACAGCCAGGAAAGCAGACACGTCCTAGTGTGGGACTTAGCCCCTATTAGGGAGCTCTAGTCTTTTCTACAGACATTCCACTGGGTTCTTCATTCTCTTTGCTCCTGTGGGAGGAGCCTTTCTGGTACACTTGGTTCTTGGCAACAGAGAATGAGATACAAAAGCAGGACATTGACTTTGTAGGCTAAAGATCCATTGATCCAAGACATAAGGAAGAGGAGGAATAGGGTAAGACCAATTATGTTTAGAGTTAGGGGGCAGTAGATAATTCAGTATCGCCTCAATATTTGTTCTTCGAGTGATGGAGTAGTTAGTGATGCCAGGAGTCAAAACAATGCACTTGGAGGCAATTTAGCAAAGGCCAGTTTTGGTAATGAAGAGTAAACCTTAATAAGATTGTTCCAGCAAAGCTTTCTGTGTTTAATGTAATGTTTTCATCTCAACCTTTATCTGTCCAGTGAAAAATATTGCCCTAGAAAAGGCAGAGTTTACACTGCTGCCTGCCTTTACTTTTGCAAGACTATTTATAGTATAAAAAAGGGTGGATTTTAAAGTTTTATATACAATAAGTTAAGGAAGGTATTGTCACCAAAATAAAGGCATATTGTATTTCATGAAGTATGTCCATGAGAAGATGGAAAATCATAGAAATATTGAATATGGCAATAGCATATAAGTAATTTTGTGTAAACATTGGTGTTTTCCCTTCTGTGTCTTCCAAATTTTCAAACAAAAGGATTAAATGTGAATAATAATGAACAAAAAAAATTCTGTAAAAGCAAGCTAACAGTAGTCATGTACAATAGGAACAATAGTTTTAAATAATGAGTTCTTTACAAGGAACATATTCAATTGTTCAGACTGAGGAGCAGCAGATGCTTAGATAATTTATGTAATTACTTGTCAAGAAATCAGGAAATGAATCTTTTCCTACTAGCAAGAAATCTGTTCTCCATTCCTTTAGCGTCTATACATATATTCATGGGCTTGAAGCATTTCAAGACGTTAGCTATCTTTCAACGTCTGCAGTAATAAACATAGACATGTTACCTTCATGGTTAACATTATACTAACAATTCTCATCAAAAGACAGCAGGGTGAGTGAGGTGGATCCGTGGGTAGAGATTCTTGTCACACAAACTTAGGCACCTGAATTCAGTCCCTAGAAACGATGTAAAGGTAACAGGAAAATAAAATCAATGCCATAAAGTGTCTTCTAACTTCCATACATACTACACACACACACACACACACACACACACACACAGATATACACCACACACATACATACCACATGCACAAATATACTCACAACACACTTACATACACGCATACACATACCACACACACAAATACACTCACAACACAGACACATACATATACGCACATACATATACACATAAAGATACCACATGCACAAGTACACTCACAACACACACACCCACACACACCAGTAATGAATTTAAAACACCACAGATGATTGTCATTGGTGATAATGTTTTGTTACTGAGAAGCACTGATGGGTTCATATAGTCATGGTCCTTATCTGGGTCATAGATATCATGTTGATACAATGACAGTTTCACCTAGAACAACTCAAGAATAAGCCAAGATCTACTCCCTCAATAAACTGCCCTAGATCATGGTGATATTTCCACTCTATCTATCTGGGATTTAGTTGCTAGTGTTTTTAAGCCTTCGGTAAAAAGGATGACCTAAGATAAAGTGCCCGACCTGTGTGTGCATAGACTCATCTGAAGCTCCCTCCTATGAGGTGCTTAGCTTAATATACACAGAGGAAGTTGGATAAAACCTCAGTTCAGAAGATGGTGGAGCCAAGGTCTGCGTTCCCTCAAAGCTTGCATAGTTTGCATTGCCTCATGTTTGTTTTGTTTTGTTTTTTTTATTTTTTTATTGTAGGCAGAGTAAAGAAATGGGGGAAAAACAAAGAGTTTTATGGAGTTAGTGTATCCATGTGTATATATGTACATATTTTAATTTAACTTTATATTTACTACTAATTAATTATATTTACTCAATAATGAATTTTAACTGCCCAAATAACATTGCCTCTGATGATTTATTTATCAGAATTGCTGGCAGTTTAGCTTCTAAAAAGATGATCATTTTATTGATTCCTTGAGGAGTCCATGGTGTATTTTGACATATTCACTACTCTTCACTAATTCCCTCCAGAATCCACCCCACCTTCTTGCCTTCTTCCCATTACATCTTTGCTTTTATCCTCCCTTTTAAACATGTGTTTAGGTTTTTACAAATGATGTCAGTTAAAAGGAAAGGCTGTCTACTAAGAGACAGAAATAAAACATTAAAAAATGTTATAGGCAAAAGAATGATGTTAGTGTGCTATTTTAAAAGAATGGCAGAGGTTTTTGCAGACAGCCTAGTCACCATCTCCATCCTCTTTGTTAGCAGAGATCTCTTATCTCCCTATTCTGAAGCTTGTCAGTCACACACATGCAGAAGACAGACTCTGGAGGGCCAAGGAAGTGATGGGTAAGGAAGAATTTAGGAAATTCTAGCTGTATGCATAGCCTACATGTCATACACAATCAGGGTATTGGGGGCCTAACTTTTGGAGTAGATTCAAGTCCCTAGTATATCCTTCCTTAATCCCCCCCCCTTTTTTTTTTCCGAGACAGGGTTTCTCTGTGGCTTTGGAGCCTGTCCTGGAACTAGCTCTTGTAGACCAGGCTGGTTTCGAACTCACAAAGATCCGCCTGCCTCTGCCTCCTGAGTGCTGGGATTAAAGGCATGCGCCACCACCGCCCGGCCCTTAATCCCCTTCTAAGTCTGGCTAAGCAGCTGAGGGAATATACTCCCTCACCCCACTCCCTATCACCCCTTTTATCATCTCAGTTGCTTTTAGAAATGTTTGGTTTCATCCCTTCAGAAGGATGTATGTGGGGAATATTAGATTTTTAACATGATCATCGTTATAATAACAAATAGACTCTAAGTTTCTTTCAAAAATCTAACCAAGTTCATAGTTCATGTTCATTTTTTCATTTTCAATATGCATCACTTCAAACACAACTAAAAGCCCAGTGGTAGCCCAGAGGATATGAGTGCTGTTCTTCAGTATACTTAGCAAAAAAGAAAGGGGAAAAAATGGTTTGTGTTTATCTGAACTGTTTCTGAGAGGTTCACATGATGTGAGAGCAGATTGGATTTCTGTGGGTATCTGGGAAATCATTCTATTTGGTTAATGTTAGAAGGAACTTTTCAGTAGGGCTGTCTACTGATTGCTTGAGATCAAGTACACAGCTTCAGAAAGGGAGGATCTTTTAGTGACATGTCATTTCTAACCCTTCATTTTCACCCAGTGAAAAGAATTTTGAAAATGGTGTGATCCTCTCTGCATCAAGGAAGGTCAGAGTCTTGAGGAAATTTGTGTCGTTGGACTGTCTGGTCAAGAACACCACACCAGGGGACTGATACCCTTCCAAAATAGAAAGGGTGAATGGGCCCTCCTCCTTTGACGTGTATGAGGTTCAGTCTCTTCTCTAACAATTCTCAGGGCTCCAGTGTTTCTTACTAATGGACTTCTCTGGTGCATCCAGTCCCTCTGTCTAGGGTTTCTATTGCTGTGAAAAGATACCATGACCACAGCAATTCTTCAAAAGGAAAACATTTCACTGGAACTGGCTTACAGGTTTCAACATTTAGCCCATTATCACCATGGTGGGTAGTGTGGTGGCATGCAGGAACACACGATATTGGAGAAGCAGCTGAAGGTTCTACGTCCAGATCAGCAGGCATAGAGAGTGCCCCTGCCTCTGGCTTGAGTAGATAAAACCTCAAAGACCGTCCCCAGTGACATACTTCTTTCAATAAGGCCACACCTAAACTCCAACAATGCCACACCTTCTGATTGCACCACTCCCTATGGGTCTGTGGAGGCCATTTTCATTCAAACTCCCATACCCCCTTTTCCTTGCTGTTTTACATTTCTTAGGCCACTTGTGCACTTGGATAGTTATGCTGATGGCAAAACTGCCAGTTATTGTCATAACTGCGTTTTTACAATTTTGTGAAATTTTATAAATTAAATGGAAAAGAGTTGGACACACATATTTCCTTTTCCCTATGGTGGTGGTGGTGGCAGCGTGTGGGGTGCTGATGACTTCACATGAGTGCAGATACATTCTTCTCTGTGTTATGGGATTCATTAACCTAAACTTACATTGCTTCACCAAAATAGGGTTATTAGAAAACCCCAAATATAGTGAAACAATAAATGTGCATAACATTTCTACAAATCGATTGTTCCTCTTGCCCTTGTAATAGCGGTGATTAATCCTTCTTGATCTTTGCTCAATGCAAACACTCTGCTAAGGATAATACCTTCATTGCCTTATTTATTCCTGCTAAGTGTTCGGTGATCAGTGTTTCTAGACTTAGAGATGTGGAAATTTGAACTGCATCATGTACTCTCATAGAATTACAAAATTTGGGACCTGTGTTCAGGTTCATCTCAAAACAAGGTCAAAATTTTGACCTCATTTATCCTCTTCGGCTGAAAGCTGTAGTGAATTTTAGTTAGTGCTTCAGAAAGCCTCCGCTGATCCCACCATTCCTCTAGTCCATCAATTATAATCAAGCATGTTCGAGTGAGTGCCTTCGCTAGCCTTACCACTGCCTGTTCTATGACTTCAGCTTCCAGTTCATGTAAGTTATTTCATGTTCTGAAACATGGAAGTGGCTTAACCAGAAGTGGCTTAAAAGTTTTGCCATTAAACCTTCTGAGGATGATAATGGAACACAAAGAAATATTGTCTTGGGCTGGCACAGAAAGAGTGCTGAGGCTAGCAGGGTTTTCCCCATGTCCTTGCCTCACCAGGATGATTGCCTTGAAAGAGTCACTTGTTCAGACTGCATGGTATTTCACTTTAGGGATGATTCATTTCCTTAAAAATGATCAAAGGTCCTTTCCTTTTTTTCCAAATCATTTTTCCCTTCTGTTTATATTCAGTTTCAAATGTGGTAAAGATGTACAAGTGACTGTAGTAAGCTTTTCCATCATAGATGCTTAATTTGGTATGAGTTATACTATGGTTGGCTTCAGGGCTGCCTGTTTATAGTTTAATGGTCCTTAAGGGGAAGAGAAACGTGTTTCATTGTTCAGACTGTGATGTTCTTGCAACTTGATGCAGGTGTGTGTGGAGGGCTATGCTTCTAAGACATTGACAGATGAATTGTTTGGAGGTGTGTGTGTGTGTGTGTGTGTGTGTGTGTGTGTACACGTGTGCACGTGCATGCGTGTGTGTGTGTGTGTGTGTGTGTGTGCGTGCATGCTATAGACTACTTAGTGCTTTATTACCAGAAATGTGTCTAGCCCAAGCCTAGTAGGATCCTAGATTTGGTTTTTTGTTTTGTTTTGTTTTGTTTTTTTATGCCTGTCTTCCTCAGTAATATAAAGGTCAACGTTTTCATCCCAATACTATGTCAAAGTAAGAAAATTGGTGAAAATTAGTTCAAGAAAACCTTAAATATATATCTACCTGTTAAATATATAATTATGTATGAATTTTAGTCTTCCATGTGCAAAAGTTTTTTTTTACTTATTTATGAGAATAACACATTGTATCACAAAACTTATACTCTCTCTAGTTGATAGAGTGATTTACTTGACCATATTCTTTCATAATTTCTTTAGCTTTATTAAAAGACAGGGACATGTGTGCTATCTCTCCTATGGAGATGGACAAGCTGAGTGACAGACTTCCAGTGCTTTTGACCTAGGTGTCAAATAACCATTACTGGTGTGTTTATCAGTCATAGCTGTTCATATCTGCATGCAATGTAAATAATGCACTTCTTTTAAGTAAATCATTGTCTGTGTAGAAAAAAATACCGACTGTTCTTATTAAATTAAGAGATTCTAGAAGCGATGCCCAACCTGCGGACCTTGAGCTGAATTCATCTCAGGAGAGCTATGAATGCATTTCAGTAAAAGTAATTATAAACTTACTTAAAACATTATTATATTTCTTTGTGATTCTTTTTATAGCATGTTTGTGTGTTTCTCAGGAATGAACTTTGAAAAGGATAGCACCGTATCATAAAGCCAAAGGGTTGGGCATGCTTGTTAGAATTCCTGAATCTGAAAATGGGAAGGCCATTATTATTTACATTTTTATTTCTTTGTCACTTGTTAAGTGTTTGCTGCTGTTGATATTGTTGTAATTTGTGTTTCATAATTACAGAGATCATCTACTATGAGGATTAGAGAGGTTGTTGAGCACTTTTTCTCTCCCTTCTTATCAGCAAGCTTACATGTTGGGTGGAACAATAAGATAAAGACCAAAAAGCTTGTTGTGATACCCCAGGTCCCTCACACAGTATAACCTGAGTCTTCTTGTGATACCTCAGATTCTTCACTCAGTATAACCTGAGTCTTCCAGCCTTACAGCACACCACTTGTGCACATATTGTCTGTAGTCCTGTCCCAATGTTTACTTAGAAAGTGATCGAATGTTCAACCATGGTTCCTATTTGTTTTTTTGAGATTCAATAAAATGCCAGATGATTAAGAGAATTTTTGTATATTAGTAATAAGTATATGAGTTTTAAACTCAAATCACTAACATGAGCAATTTCATGGTTCTGATTACAGTATTTGCTCCATTAATAATTAGGGTGAAAAGAAAAATAAAAACAAGTGAAAGAAACATGAGCTCTGCGTTCTAAAGCCCTTAAGCCAGGGACCTTGAAGGTCTGCTATACTGGGAACCTCTGCTGTATTAGGTTTCCATACTACCCCTCAAATGACCCTAGTTTTGTCCTTCCATGTATTTTCTCCTCTGTCCCCATCTTCCTTCCTTTTCTTCCCTGTTTGAACTTGCTGTTCCAGTCTCTTCCTCTCCATCCATAGCTCTTATGCTATTCTCCCTTCTGGTCCCTCCCCACTTGTCTTTACTCTCTCCCTAACTGCTGTGGTTTTAAGACTGTAGCCTGTTTATCAATGACTTAACAGCAAACCTCCTGTAGCCGTCTTTCTGAGTCTGAGTTTCCTCATTCAGGATGATTATTTTTCTAGTTCCATTTACATGCAAATTTCATGATTTGACTTTTTAAAATAACTGAGTAATATTCCACTGTGTAAACATGCATGGTATCTTTTCTTTTATGTCTGCACTTCCTCAGTTTAGTAAGGTGAGGACTGAAGATTATAATACCTTGTGAGGTATTTGACCTCATTTGCATCTATGGTCACTAACAGGTACCACTAGCTTATGTTTATCCTGAGGATGGATACTTGGGTGACAGGTAGACACGGAGAGAGATGTCTGAAGAGTGACTTGTCCTCTCTCTTTGCTGGAGCTATACTGGGAACTGTCTTGTGTTTGTGGGATTAGGGTAGCTACTTCTTTTTGAAGAGTTGCTACAAGCCAGGAAAGAACATCGGGGGAATGTTCTAACTTTTGATAGTTTATGATCAAGCACACTCTCTTTCTTGTCAAAACTCCAGAAAGAGGGAAGCACTCGGCTCTCTAGGTCTACCCTGTGCTCTTGCCAAAGCCATGCATATCCCCCAAGTAAAGACATCATTCTTAATTGTTTCAACGTGTCTCTGTATATTAGATATTTTCATATCTGAAAGGGCTTGGAAGCCATCCTTGCTGACTCTGAAGCTTGAACCCAGGAGTAAACGAAGTTGTCCAAGAAATAGGAACTAAAGAGTTGGGTTAAAGCCTGCTCGGTTCATACCTCAGTCTCTGAAAAGAGGACGATTGCGCTGTTGTAAACAGCAGAAGATACAGAAAGCTCTTTCTAGGTTTCTCGGAGAATTGTCTGTGAAAGACAATTGATATACATGCAGAAGAAATGTGAGTTAGGCTAACGTACACTGTGTGATGGGCCCTCCGCCACTCATGCTGCAATAATCACTCCATGGGCA
Organism: Dicrostonyx torquatus; assembly: GCA_028555095.1. Classification (NCBI taxonomy): domain Eukaryota; kingdom Metazoa; phylum Chordata; class Mammalia; order Rodentia; family Cricetidae; genus Dicrostonyx; species Dicrostonyx torquatus. The sequence continues at coordinate 3,150,737 of JAQHUG010000189.1, read as the reverse complement.
GGGTCTGATGGTCTTTGCCTGGGACCCATACCTCTCAGCATCTGCCCTGGCCTTTCTGTGCAGTCCTGATGTCCCATTAATCTTTCTAGGCATCCTACACACCAAGTCTCTCTAATTTCCCTCCTCCTTAGTCTTTCTCTTCTTTTATGTCCACAGGGCTGCATCTCCACTTGTCCAAGTCCTAGACATTTTCCAGTGGTCTTTCTTTTACTCTTACAATTCAGAAAGAAACTTTCCCTCCTCAGAGTCCCATGTGATTTTATGTTAGACACTTATTTTTTGTGGTTTGCATGGTGGGTGTCTAGGCTATGAGCTCCTTGAGACCACTGCCTCTTTCTGGCGTTACACTCTTCAGTATGCTCAGTACAGTGGGAGTGGAGGGGAGTGGAGGATTGACCTCTGCAGGAAGTACAGGCTGTCAGGGTTCTAATGCAGGTTAAGTTCCAATTGCAGAGGAAGAAGACAAGACCCTAAGCAAGAAGGGCTTCAAACTGTGACTGTAGGGTTGGAGGAATGGCTCAGTAGTTAGGAACACACATAGTTCTTCAAGAGAACTAGAGTGTGGTCCTCAGCACCTTCCCTGGGCGGCTAACAACCACCTGCAACTCCAGCTCCAGAGGGAGCTGACACCTCCGGCCTTTGAAGGCCCCACAGTATACTCATGTGCTCATACTTCCCTCTACACACACATAATTAAAAATAAAATAAATGTTTTTTAGAATTCCATTTGTCCAAGGATTTGACTGAGTGTGAGCCCTTTCTCAATTACACTTTAAGATTTTTTTTCCCAACTGAATTTGTTTTCTAATTAATTAAAGGGAACCAAGGTATTGAAACCAAAGTTATGAAATGAACAGTTGAAAATCAGAGGCGAGACTGGTTATGGAACCACCAAGCTCTTCAGTTTTCATGTGTACTTTTAACGTCTCTTTTGGACTTTCCTTGGTCATTTCTTATATTCTGTAGTTTAAAGTCTAGACTCTGTATCTACAATGATGCTTTGAGAGTGTGCTCATAAACAGAACTGCAGTGTTTTCCACTTAAATTCACAATGATTTAATGAATGAGATCATACGATTCGGTGATCTAATTATGTTTTCCTAATTAAGAAGTGAGAATGGCACTCCATTGAGTGCTAGAGAATCACGGAGCTGTTCACAGAGACTCTGGGGTAAAAACCAGGGCTCTGACTTACATCTCAAGTGTCCCATTCCCTCCCAATGTGCCACTTTTTCATCTAATTACATGTTCTGCTTCTGTCGCTGGTCTTTTCTCAGGAGTGGATGCTCATTCAAAGCCTTCTTTGACAGTCCTGTTTATCACTTAGGGACGTTTGGCAAAGCCCATGCAGATGCAGACATAATTCACCCAGCAGTCCTATTTGTAGCTTATTTGAGGTATGGTTTCACTATAAAAAGAGCAAGCATCTTGGACTGTCTTTGGCACCCTTCCTCCCGTCTACGTCAGCTGGGCGTTTCCACACCACTGGCTTTGAAGATGAGATTCGGCTCATGGTGAGCTGAGCCTCCGAAGTCCTGGTCCCGCTGTTTGTGCCTGTCCTACTTCCCTTGCCCACAGAGCAGTTCCGAGGCACACGCTGTCATCATCTTTCAGTAATACCCTCAGTGATGCTGTGGTAGCCACAGCCTCCTGGCTTAATAGCAGGGTTCTGTGTGGGCTGTGCTCACTGGCGTTCTTTTTACCCTCCGCATATAAGCATCGCTTTGAAGATTAGGGAAGACTGCCTTGGGTGTTCACAGGAGGCAGGATGCTGGAGGTTATGAGGAGGAGAGGGAGAGCTTTATCAGTGCTGTACAGTGGTGGAATGGCCTCCGAGTTACAGCATTTATCTGTGCACTCAGGAAGTGTCTTGAGAGGCTGAAGTGAAGGACTTCTCCAGTTTCTTTCTGGCTCCCAGAGAGTCTGCGATAAGCCAGCCAGGATCACAGGCTGGGGTTATATTAAATCTGTTTAATTGTAGTGTACTGCAGAAATGGAAAATTATACAAACTCACCATTCATTAAGAATAAGATTAAGACTATTTACCACCACCTGACATCTTTTCCAGTCTTCAAAGAGCTGTATTCATCCACTAGGGCTGAATTCTAATAATGTATTTTGTAGTATGTGTGTGTGTGTGTGTGTGTGTGTGTGTGTGTGTGTGTGTGTGTGTGTGGACTTGCTGGCTGGCTGCCGGTGATCTGGCTTTCTCTACCCCTAACCCTCCAGTTTAGGATCACAGTCACCACTGTGCCCACCTTTTTATATGGATGCTGGGAATCAAGGCCTCATGCGTGCATAGCACGCATCTTTCTTGACTGATCTATCTTTTCAGCCCCTGGTGCTAAGCATCTCTGCCAACTTGGTCTCAAGCTACTGCTTGTATTGTTTCTGTAGGTTTCCTCTGCTATTTGCAAAGTGATGTAAATAGGATCATAAACAATATGAGAGATGGCATCTTTGATAGGAGACATTTATAATAGCACACAATTATGAACATTTTTCTGGAGTAATAAATACTAATAAATGGAGATACGAACCTAAGAAATGAATGTTCACCAGCATCTACTCATTGATACCATCTTGCTGTGTGCTGTTTCCCTCAGGCCGTGTATACATAGATCGTATGTGTTTAAGTAGACTTTTTTATTTATGGTTTTCTATAACTTTATTAATTAGAACTTACAGAACTATGATTTTCGATCATTAAATAAGTGTATAATTTCTATGTGCATAATATAATTGACATCTATTTAACACATTACTACCATAATTATTTATGCAGTTTTACATTCTCATAAATATTCCTGATCTTTTATTGCATTTAAATATGAACCATATCATTTCCTTAAAGTTGGCCCCTAGAAGTGAAATTGCTGGATCAAATAGCATTTCTAATTTATAGTATGTATATATATATTGCAAAATTACTCTTTAGAAAGTCTGCCTGTCAGATTTCCTAAATCTTGTAAACTTCTGGATTACATTTTAAATAATGGAAATATTAAAATTTGGTACATCTAAATTAATTAGTCTTAATATGTATTTTAACAAGGATTCTACAAATGCATTTAAGACTCACTGTCTGAAATGTGTCTATCTTATTGCACTATTGGCATTCTCTACTGGACTGTAAGATTTATGTTAGAACCAAACATATACAGAACCCTCTAGTTCATTACTGCCCTTTGAACTGTTTAGAAGCCACATGCAGACCTACAGTTAGCAGGTTTGCCTAAACGAATGGAAAAGAAGTTCTACATACTATAGGACTAGAAAAAAATTCTCTCTCTCCTCATTTGCAGTGTATTTTTTTCTGATATCTTCCTCTCTTACAGTATTTTTTTTTCTGATTTCGAAATGTTGGTTACTAGAAAATCCATGGAGCAAAGAAATAGATGGTAGCCAAAGAATTCAGTGATATTTCTAAAATTTCTCACTTGCATAGTAAGAAACAAATAAAATTATCCTATTTTTAGTCTTTAATGCAAGTTCACAATGACTACTAACTGATGTCTGGTGATTGGTGTTACTTGTGTCTCTAGAGCTGAAAGTGGCCTCAGCGACCACAAACTAACTCACTGAGTAGTTGAAGCTTACATAGCTGTTTATTCCAAGCGACATGTTAGGGACCGGTGTGGAATGCCAGCCTCCTGTGACTTGTGAGCGATTTTGGCCTTAATGTAAGGGTTCCAAGGGCCTCAGCATTTATAAAGCCAGTGAGCCCGTGAGCCGTGGCAGCTGGGCTCAGTGCTGTGGGCTCAACTTTCCTTTCTGGCGAAATGCGCCACTGAGAACATGCTGGTGGTTGCTGGGGAAATCTCGTCCGTCAGATTTGATCAATCTCTTGGAAGTTACTGGAAAAATATTTTAAAATCCAGAATTAGAGCCAATATTTTCTTGCTAAAACTTTCTCCAAGGAGTCTTTTGTTCCCCTAGGTTTATTCCATTCTGCTTTAAAATCACTTACATATACGCTTTGTTTTCTACGTGTAATATGGTTATGATGTTCTGTCCTGGTCAATGTAGAGATGAACATTTTTGACTCTTAGCTTGAGTTTAGGGAGAGAGGCAGTACGTGAGCATGAGGATTGGAGCTGTAGCCAGAGGCTGAAATTTGAGGCAGGTTTGAGGTAATGGAAACTCCCTCTTTAGCGGACAAACTTCTATTTTTATAAAATAGAAGTTTCTTTATGGTGGTTATAAGAACTTATAATGTAAGAAAATGGCTTTCCATACACAAATAGTCAAAATTCCTTGACTTACAAGCTCCTGTCCTCCTGATTCCTGACTGTGGCCTACCCTCCTTCATGGGGAGGTTCTTCTCTAGGGTACTGTGAAGGTGGAGAAAGGAGGTGCTCTTGTAGAGGGTACAGTTCGGGGGCATATCAGGAACTCATGGATCTCCCTGTGAGATCAGTGAGGTGTCAAAAGCCTTGACTTGTCTCTTGTCCTAGCCTTTCTCCTATAGCCTTTTAACACCTGTCATATTTATGATGATCTTTATAGCAGTGTTATGGTCTTGCAAATGTGTGGTACTGGGCTTTAAGCTCAGGGCCTTCTGCATGATAGGCAAATGCTTTGCAGCTGAGCCAAGGCCCCAGCCCAAAATGCAAAATTATAATACATACATACATACATACATATATATATATATATACATATATACATATATATATATATATATATATGTTTCTTGCTACAACTTTTAGTTCCACAGCATCATTAGCCTCTCTGGATCTACCAGGTAATGTCAGGCAGTGCATACTTGAAGAGATTGGCAGGTTTGTGACACCACGCAGGGATGAAGACAAGCAAGAGAAGGAAAAGAAGGAAACGTGAATGAACGTGCTATTAATGCTACAGAGAATTTCTGTTTGGCTGACTAGGTGCTGGGGAGATCCATTTATTGAGGGAGTTTAACATGTCATATGAAATAAAGATTTCCATCTGTGCACCCTCAATTTTTAACCCTGAAATTAGTGATGTTGGTAAGCTAATTAGGCCTCATGTTGAATATGGAAATGATTTTATTAACAGGCAAATCTTAACAATGTCTTAGAAGGGAAGCCGAGCAGTGGTGGCACACGCCTTTAATCCCAGCACTCGGGAGGCAGAGGCAGGCTAATCTCTGTGAGTTCGAGGCCAGCCTGGTCTTTAAGAGTTATTTCCAGGACAGGCTCCAAAGCTACATAGAAACTCTGCCTCAAAAAACAAAAACAAAACAAAAAAAAAAAGAAAAGAAGGGAAACCACATACTTGGAAGCTAGTGCTATTTTTTCATTTCATATCACTGTCTTCTGCCTTATACAGGAGATTTGGATAATTATGCTAGAAAATAGAATTTTATTGGATCTCTTGAAGATGCCACCTTAATAATAATTTTTTATGATTTCAGTATACTACTAGGCATAGTACGTGTATGCACACGTGTGCTTGCACATGTTTCTCTGTGTGTGTGTGACAAGTTGATCATTATAGGACTATTCTTTCTTCCTTTTCTCTCTTCTTTGTATTTACAACTTTAATGCAAATTTTAATTATTCTTTAGATTGGATGTATTGGATTAAAAACATCTACATGTAAGAAATGAAAACAGTATTGCCAAAGAAGCAAATAATGTCATGTAGATTGACAAATGGTTGTCCACTGAGGACAATGGGTGGTGATAAGTGATAAGCCTTCTCATGCATAAAACTGTGTTTTTGACCTTCATGAATAGCCTTGTCTGGGCTGGAAGAATTGCAAAGTGAACTGAGTAGCAGAAATTTTTCAAAGAAAAATATTTTTCATATATGATTGTGTTCTGTAATTTGGCTAGCTTCTTAGAATCACAAAATCTGCTGTGAGATTGTCTGTTCTAGAAGTAACAGGGAAGCTATACCCATGATGCTTCAACAGTATGACTGCCTAAACAAGACCCGAGGAATGCCAGTACCAATATAGACTTGCTAACATGGATGAGGGAGATCTCATAGGGCCCCACACCTAGACACAGAACTAAGGACTGTGGGGAGAAGGAGAGTCTTCCCCAGCGATGATCTCCTTAATTAGTTAACCAATACCAAGTAGTCAGTCCTGAAATCACATATATAAAGGCAACATGTTATATTTATATATTTATGTCTATATATGTGTGTATATATGTACATATATATGTGTAACAATAATAACAAAAGAAAAAGTGATCATCAATTTAAAGTGGAGGGAAGGAAGTTATGGGGGGGTTTAGAAGAAAGAAAGGGAGTGGGGAAGTGATATAATTAAATTTAAAAATTTAAAAATTAACAAATAGGTAGCTGATGAGTATGACATCATTTAGAATTTGAAATGAACCTAGTTTCCCAATTCTGGCAGTTCTAAAGACTCAACAACACCGAGGAGAGGACAGAGTGGCAGGCGAGGTCACGAGTGTGTGTGTGCACTGCCTACTACAAATGTGTCAGAAACAATTGATACCAAGAAATAACACAGAAGCACTGGTTATAGAAAAGAGAATTTTCTAGAGAAATTAAGGTGATAGAAGGTAGGATTTGTCACCTGCTACTTTTGTGCCATGATTTATTTATTGTGAATGTGTGAGAGAAATGAAGGGTGTGCGAGTGGGGCCGGGGAGATGACACAGTGGTTAGGAACACTTGCTGCTCTTTCAGAGGATTTAATTTCAGTTCCCAGGACCAACACCATGACTCATAGCCATCTGTAACTGCAGTCCAGAGAATTCAACACCTTTTGATCTCCACTAACACCATGTACACACATGGTACACATATGGACATTCCGGCAAAACATTGGTAAACTTAACATAATAATAACATTCTGGAGGCCACGCAGAGTCTTCACTCCTGTGGAAGAAGCTTCCATTAAAGATCTCACACAGTTCGTATTCCTCCCCTTTCCTCTCTACCCTTCCCCGTCGCTTCTTTCAGGTGCACCTGGGTGTCACGAGCTTGAGAGGTGGCTCAGACTCCAGTCCTGTGGACAGGGAGATGTGAAATGGGTGATGGAGTTGTCTATCAAAATAAAGAAACCATAGTGCACTTCCTGCGTAAACTACTTGGGACTTGTTTGAATGAACTGCTGTCCTAGCAGCATCCCTCAGGGAAGGTTTTACACCATCGGTGACTTGGAACTGGATATGGGAGGGTGGACGTGAAGGCAGACAGGAACTAAGATGAATGCGGCCCAGAAGTGGAGCTCTTTGGCTTGCTTTGAGGGAGTCATGAGTAAGTAAGACAAAAGCTGCACATGAGACACAGAATATCCATGAACTTGGTACCATATAAAGACACTCAGAGGCAGCCACGTACTGAGCCCCGGGCTCATGGCTCTGCTAAGCTCTTTCTCCTTTTCGGAAGTACTCAGGAAAGAGAAGGTTTCTTTGTCTCTTTTTCCTATACTGGGTAAAACCTGTGCATTTCCGGCTTCTTCAGTCTTTCTCCGAAGACCTCCTGACTGCTCTTTGACACACACCTGGTCAGTTGTATGACTGCTTTGTGAACCTGATTCCTAAACTGCTGGCCTAAGCAAAAATAGTCAACCAACCTTGTAGGTCAAGTTTTTCTGTCTAGACAGCTGATCAGTTCTGTCCCAACAGCTGCTCCCCAAATAACCACGCAGAGACTTATTGTTAATTATAAATGCTCATCCGATAGGTTAGGCTTGTCTCCAGTCAGCTCTTACAACTTAAATTAACCCATTTCTATTAATATATATGTTGCCCCGAGGCTTGTTTACCTCACTATGAATGTCCCAGCATTCGCTCTGCTCTGAAATTTCTGCCTAGCTATTGGCCATTCAGCTTTTTATTAAACCAGTCTGAGTGGTAAATCTTAACAGTCTAGAGATTAGTGATTACTCTACAACACAGCTGACCAAACAACCAAACAACAACACCTGGTTTTCTCTCTTTTTCTGCTCTGGCTTTCTCCTCTGGGATGCAGTTATTTTTCTTTTAAATGTTAAACAAATTGTTCTCAAGGCGGGGAAAATAAATTAGCAATGTGAATAGTGTCAAATGATTTTGAAATCTGTTCAAGCAGAGCAATTACACTGTCAGATTTCCTCCTGAGTCTGTGTTGACAGTCGTAGGTGCACAGAAAGATATGAGACCAAACAGAAGGCATTGCGGTAACCCAAGTAATGCTTTGAATGTTAAAGTCACAATAGCAGGTAGGATACTTGGGGAACATTCCGAATAATTAATAACATTTTAACAGATGTTAAAATGACCCACTTAATGCAGGTGCTCCTTGATTTATGATTGTGATGTTTCAATAAGCCCCTATTAACTTGGAAACAGTGTGCATTTATATGTGTTTAATATACCCAGCACACTGGACACTGTAGCTTGACAACACAGTGCATTTTACAGTGTTTGTTGTTTATGACATGAGGCTTATTGAGTGCTTTCACTCAAAGTCTTAAGAGGAGTGTGTGTGTGTATGTGTATGAAAGATCCAGAATTAAAAGTATGGCTTCAACTAAATGCATATTGCTTTGTGCCATTAGAGAGTAGAAAATTATAAACCCAAATGTTGACAATTGGGGTGAATGTAAATCTAGGTGAAAGCAAATCTTTAGTTAAGGTGAGTATGGGGGCTTAAATGAGAGTAGAAGAATGATTCCCCCACCAAAGACTGATATATTTGGGTACTTTGTTCCCACTTGGTGGAACAGGTTGGGAACGATTAGGAAGTAGGGCTTTGTTGGAGGTGTGTCACTGAGGTTAGACTTTGAGGTTTCAAAAGCCATTCTCAGTGTCCCCTGTCCTACCCCCTACTATGAGATGTGAGCTCTCAGCTATTCCTGCCGCCACACCTTCACCCTGCCATCATGGACGCTATCTCTATGAAACCATAAGCCCAATTAAGTCCTTTCCTTTGTAATTTGACTCTGTCATGGTGCTCTATTGCTATAGTAGAAACGTGACTACGGCAAGCAGGGCTGTTGTTTCACCTTCTTTACAATGGCTGGGCTTAAACCACTAGCAGTCTGGCAACTCCAGTCTGCTGGGGAACTCTGTTCCGCCAGACAATGGCTCTGTTGCTGCTGCTAAAGGTAGTGCTAATTAAATCTCTATCATTCTAATAAGACTGAGATTCCAAAGGCTCCGCAAGCAGCAAGCACTCCCACACTGGTCCAACTTAAAAAAAAAAAAAAAACATGCTAAGCTCCTCGCTGCTGCTTCTGTCAACCAGTGGCTAACCCCACCTCTCTCAGCCCAAGTTAATTTTATTTTATTAATGCAAATGCAACACATCTTTTCATGGTTAACAAATGTAACATACCTTTGTTCTTTTAAAATAATATTCTACAACACAATACTATGGAAGTAGGTGAAGGAGCTAAATCCATGTCTTCCCAGAAGCTGAAGACAACTATTGTTTACATGTAGTGTGAAGACTACGAATTGGTGAGACCAGCTGTGAACATGGGTCCTCTACTGTTTCCAACAAGGCTCCCAGGGTACTCTGTCATTGACATCAGTCTACCACTGTAGCTCAGGGAAGATTGCTGTGATCCTTCGTAGGTAGTGAAGGCTTTGAAGTGCTTTGTAACACAGTCTTGTGGACACAGTCAATGTAAGGGGATGGAGAATCTTCTTTTACTTTTGTGTCAGGATGACAAGGAAGCAGGTCCAGTTAGCAACCACACCCATCTCTGACAATGGCCTGAAGCTTGAGGAGACTAGGTTCTTCATGAAGGTAATTCTCTTTTAGTGGTCTTGGGCTTCATTCATCACAGTGTGAAGGGCTTTCAGGCAGGGAGTTGTCTAATCAGGGAAGCACAGAAAACAAGAGCCAAAACATCTTTTATTCTCAGGTCAAGGTAGTATGGCGAAAGGAGGTTTTACCTCGAGAAAGAATTAGATGAAGGGCCCTGGCAGTGACTTGCCGAGCTAAATGAAGTCCTCTGTATTTGGGCTTTATTCTGTATCTGAAGATGAGATGGCACAGAACAAGAAAGCTTATTGTTTTTTCCCTGATTAGTGCCTCTCCTCTTATATCATATGCTTGTAGCCCTCTTAAGGTAATGTGGTAAGCTGTAGTGAGATCTGCAAAACTATACAGAAAACTATACAGACTTTACCTCTTCCCATGAAAATATCTTTGCTTTTAGGAATTTTCTTATTTAAGAAACCTGGGCAGAGGCCAGGTGGTGGTGGTGTACACCCTTGATCCCAGCGCTCAGGAGGCAGAGGCAGGTGAATCCCTGTGAGTTTGAGACCAGCCTGGTCTACAAGAGCTAGTTCTAGGACAGCTAGAACTATTATACATGGAAACCCTGTCTCGAAAAAACAAAAACAAAGAAACAAAACACTTTAAAAGAAATCTGGAAAGGACCCTGTTTCTGGAACTTTTGAGTATAACCGGGGTACTACCCAGTCTTAATAAAAGAGGGCTTTTTAATTTTTTTTTATTTACAAACGTGAAGACTCAAAACCTGAGGTGTATATGAGATGAGATGTTCATTGTCAATCAAGTTACAAAACATGGCTTGCTGCAATCTGCCAAGTCCACTCTTAATTAATATTCATGCCCTGATGGTGTTTGAGTTGCAGAAGTCAGCTTGGCTTCTCCTGCAAAGCCTTATCTGCTAACACATTTGGCACAAGGAATCAGAATACAATTACCCAAGTATATCCTAGGATTTTGTTATTAAGACTGTATAGTCTAAGATTATTTTGTTTTGATTTTATCTAAGGTTGATTTAAATTTAAATCGATAACCCCATAGCCCTGTAGTTATGTAGTTAAATGTAAGCACTCTAATATCATGATATTTTTACCTTGCTGGAAATAAGAAATTAGATGTCCACTTTAGGCTTCTACTTCTCCCCTCCTAGGCCTTATTCTGCAGATCCTGGGAAGAGAGATTGCTTCAGATCCAAAATCAGGTCAAAGGGGCTCTTATTTCCCATTAGGCTTCACTCCAAGGATAAAATTAATTCTAATATCAACAATGCCTAGAATGGGTGGCAGGGACATGGGCACAAGTATGTATCACAGAACATCGGAGTTAGAAAGTTTTTGGAGCACTGTTGAATCACATGGGAGACACATGCTTATTAGTGCACTTAACAGCAAAACAGAGCCTTCCAATCTTACAAAAACATAAAACAGGAGCCTGGAAGCAACTGCAGAAATGACTTTAAAAAACAACTCTAGGAGCTAGAAGTGTCTGGTGTGGTTGTCTTATTCAATAAGGACCATTAATCCTGTCCCGGAATGCAGCGGCCAAATGCTTTAACCAGATGCGGGTTAGCAAACCTCCCTGAGCACTCACTTCTGCCTTTGGCATCCTGGGAAGTAGAGTGCTCTGTCCAGACGTGGAAATGATTAATTCTGTCTCTTCGTGTCAGACTGCCTGTTTATGTTCGAACCATCTACAGGCCATTACAGTCCATGCTATTTGCAAACCATCTGCAGCTCATGCTATCCCTAAGCTATCGACCACAAACAAACCAGAGGTGGCCTGGGCTTTACTAGTGGCTACATTTCATCATGGGCAGATTTTTCATAGATTATGAATCCATTTGTAATGGCAGAATGCCTAACTTGATAGCAAAATATCCCAGGCATCACAAGGAACAATGACTCAATGGTTGTAATATGTACTGCTCCTTCAGAGGACTCCGGTTTGACTCCCAGCACCCATGTCAGGATGTTTGCTACTGCCTGTAATTTCATTTCCAGGGGTGTCAAACCCTTTTCTGGCCTCTAAAGGACAACTGAACTCACATACACACATGAACACACACACATGTATTTATAATTAAAACTAAAATAGTAAAACCAAAATGTTGCAGTGGGTTGGAGGAGGAGGATATAATTCAAGTTCAAATGCTCAACAAAGCATAGCTTGACTTAAAAAATATTTATTGATCTATTTCTTTATGTATGGGTGTTTTGCCTGACATGTATGTCTGTGCTATGTACATGCAGTACCCACCGGGGCTAGCAGAAGTTACTGGATCTTCTGGAGTTACTGATGGTTCTGAGACCCTACGTGGGTGCTGGAAACCAAACCCAGGTCCTCTGCAAGAGCAACAAGTGTTCCTATACACTGAGCGGTGTCTCTGCCTCAACTTTACCTTTTTAAGAGAGTAAAATTCTTCACAATGACAAGCTGAACTAAATAGACACATAATTGGCCGTCAGGACATGCACAGGACTTTTGTTTATTACGCATGTCTACTCTCTTCCCATGAGTGTAGCCCATTATGCCAGGGCCTCACTCTTCCCTGAGTGTTTGTTGGTGGTTGAAATGAGATCTGCATATATGATGAGTTATGTTAACGGAGGAAAAGCCCCCACATAGAAGCAACATCGTTTTCCCAGCTCTAACTTATAAATGGCAAAAAACCAGACAGACAGATTAAATTACTGGCCAAGGTCACTAGCACATAAGATGCAAAACTGAGGTTCCATTATAGGACATCAGATGTGGATTTGGGAGCTGTGCATGTAGTCAGGAGGATTCTGCATTTGAAGACCAGTTGGTCCTGGCTGCTCAAAGAGATCTTGTTTCATAGAAAAGGACAACACAGTGCTAACACCTAAAATAGTGATGTTAGTAAGAAGCAGGAAATACGCAGTAGACACCTACTAAGCCATGGCTTACATGCATGGAAAGTCTACATTCAGTATGCAGTGTGATGATGCAGAGGCCACAACTTGCCTTTTCCACTAGAGCTGAGTCATAAGAGTGTGTAATAACCATTCACTGAGTTTGAATCTATTAAATGGGAATTATTGTATGCAAGGCATTTTGAAACTAGAGAGTGGGATAAATGATATTTGCATCATGGGTTTAACTCCCGGGCATAGAATCAGAGCATGTGGAAGACATATTTAAGGACTCAGAGGGGAAGATGGGGGCTGGGAGCAAGAGGAAGGATTTGAGAGCAGTGCTAGTGCTGTAATCTAATGTTGTAAGGTACCACGTGAATACAAGTGGCCTCAGATGACTAGCGTGAAGAATGAAGGATAATATGACGACTGAGGTTAATTTTTTGAAGTAGTGCAACTCTATTTGTTGCATATAGACTGAGAAGGAAATAGAAAATGGGCATATCACAAAGTCATCTGGGAGAACGTTAATGCTCAATCATTTACCGAGTCCGTGTTACATGCCATGCACATCAGATACTTTCTTCATGGAATTTTCACAGCCGTGAATAGCTGTGTTTCCCATCCTACCGGGGAGAAAGGAAGTCTGAATGGAGAGATTTTCTTATGGTCAGTTAGTAATACATGAGGGAAAATCATGGTGTTTGGGTTCTAGCATATATATTCTTCCCAGTCCTTGGTAATCTCTTTCTTCTGGAGGCAAGAAGGAGCCATTAACTATTTCAGAGGAAGAGTATGCATGGCAACTGACACCTGGTTGCTTAATAGCTGAAGCAGGCAAGACCAACAGGACACGATGTCTTAGCCAGGAAATTCATTGCAAATGGGATAGGAAGGAAACCTGGTCATCAGGACAGTGCAGAAGTAAATCCACTGAACGACATGCCAGTCTCTGGAATGAAATACTTCAAGTTTAGTGTTGTTCAGATTTTTCTGGAAGTACAGTAGAAGGCATTTGTAAACACAAGCCGCGTGACCGATGTCTGTGTCTGAACATGAGTTCGAATCCATATCGCTAGCATACTACTTTACCTTTCTTTCCTTTGGCACCAGCCCCGCTTCCACCTCTCTAGGAGGGCTTCATGTCAAGAACACAGAAAATAGCTGTACTCTGTGAAACTTACCCATGTTAACAGGCTTCAACTCTCACTGAACTGTGTGTCGGTATCAGGGGCTATCCTTCCACAGTTCAGATTAGTTCACAGGGAGAAAGTAAACTAGAGATGAGAGTCTCAGGACATTGTGGAAGAAATAAAAAGAGCGGACAGAGGGAGGGAAGGTGTTTTAGGCTTGTGCTTAAGTGCAGTTCAGGCTCACTCTGTGTGTGTCTTGTTTTTTAGAGCAGTGGCCTTGGGATACTCAAGAGCATTTCCCTAAGGATGAAACAGGCTGCTAGCGTTCTTCAAGGGAGGTCAGTGTAAATGACATCATTCGCTCACCTTGCTTTCCCCACTGTTATTGTGCGACTATAGCATAGCTCGACTAGATTGTGTTTTACACCCCTATTCTCTCCTCCGTCTGAAGGTTTTACGAGCATGCTCACCCAGTGATGGAACGGCGGAACAAAAATAGGGCCACACTGTAGTGTGATACGACATCTTTTCTTTGCCCCTAGGGAGTATAGCTCATCTAAGGAAGTAGAGAGCAGAGCCCCAAATTGCGTCACCCTGACTAGCAAACATGCTGCGACTCGGCTGAACACTGACAGCCATTAAAGTGCTGGAAGCTGGAACAATTGAAGGAAATGTGTCCTGGTCTCACTGATGACTTAAAACAGCCAGGAAACATCCCTCAGTTCAGATCTGGCTTTCATGGTTCCTCTAATCCCCGCAAATTAGTCTGTGGATTTGAGCTGCTCTGTGTTCGCGCCTAACTTTCAGAAACTTGGCAGTGTTGGCCACTGAAGGAGTTGCCAGCTCCATGCCTCACAAATCTTAGGCTTCCTTTTCAAATAGAGGCCTTGGTTGCCCGGTCCTTCAGTAGCAGTGGAAGATGCTGTGTGTCTGAGGCCATCCTCATCTCCAGGAAGCATAAGGATTTCAGAGCTGTGTATTGTAGGAAATGTGGGGGCTATAGCACTGGCTTCTTTCTAGATCTTGCTTACGAAACCTATGTGTGTCTCAGGCATTATATTAGCCTTACGTAAAAATGTCCACGATTTTAGAGTGTAAGTGACTTAGATCGTCATTGTTTCAGAAGAAATTCTTGATTTTGCGCACACTCTCAGCATCTCAGCAATTTAAACTTTCTTGGAGTTTCTTCTTCTTTATTCTCTTCTACCTGGAAGACTTCCTTAGCCTCCCCATGAATGAATCACACCTCTTAGGGTTTCCCAAATATAACTTACATAGCATCGGGATTGTATCCTGGGCCTGGCTAAATCTTACATTACAAGTAGGAGAATCCTTGCAGCCCCACACAATGTAGAAACAGAAGGTCAGCTGAATACCAACACACTTAGGGTCTTTGCAGGGTACCACAGAACTGCCCAGAATGCCTTTGTTTTCACCCATTAGCTGGCCTTCAACTTTTCTCGCCCATCTGAATGATGCTCTTAGAAGGAGAAATTAGGCTTCAGCGAAAATGGTTAAGTGCTGTTGGAACGGTGGGCAGCGGGCAGAGTGGAGGAGCCTGAGAGTGGAGGTGCTGGGGAGCAGCAAAGGAGCCAGTGACAGAGAGAAAAATGCCACCTTCTCCAGTTCCGGCAGGTCATTGCTTTCTCATTGCCTTGGCCTCTGTTTCCTTCACTGTGACACTGTGGCTAGTGACCATTCAGTTCCCTGCCCTCCTTTGTCGTTGGTGGTGTTGTTACAGGGTGGTTGTCTATTTTGATGCTACCGAAAGCAGCCAAAAATAGCTCCCTGAAATATGTTTGCCAAATGCCTACTGAGCACCCACTATGTAAAAGTGTGGATTTTGCAGAGACCTGTGAGGTTCAAGGACTTCATTATCAATAAAGATGGCAGATTACAGACAACTATACCAATGAGGCACAGGTTATACTAATACATGTGTTTCAAGGGACTACAGAAACGGGTATAAAGCCAGTGCAACTTGGCCATTTGCCACAAAGTAGCTGTTGCCTGTCAGGCCTGACCTCCTCTTGGAGGCTCAATCTTTGTCTAAGTTCTAGGTAGCAGAAGAGGACCCAGAAAGGTGGGTCTGAAAGCAGAGCTTCCCCACGGTGGTCCATTGATGTGAGCCAACAGTTTCCCCATCTATTAAGGTAGAGGATGGCAGAGGAGGAAGGAAGCCACAGAGTATCGCTGTAAAGACTCTGGCAAGAGTCGGTTGTTTTCTCCCTGAACTAAATCTGGCCTTTGTTTAGAGAATTTCCTTTGGTTTTGTGACTTCTCTGGTCCTTTCCCAGCATCCTTTTATTATCAGAGCAAGAACACCATGACCTTTTGCTCATGGTTAAAATAATAGCAGTAGCCCAAGGGAAGGCTGGATTCTGCTGACTGTTTATATAATGCCCTATAACTTACTGTCTGCATCAGCAAAGCTGGGGGCCCTGCTCCTCTCAGCTTCCAGCATGCTGTTGAACCTGTCAAGGCAATTAGGCCTCTTTGCTCCTTTAAGTTGACATAAACATTTCGCCCTTTCCACTCCCCTCAGCTCCACTCGCTCCCCACGCTGCTGCCAAGCTGGTGTTAGCATTCCTGGGACTCCAAACTCCCCATTCCATCTCCGAACTTTGACCTTGGTTTTTGTCTTCAAGAGTCTGGCTCCTTTCCATCTTGCTGATTTTTTTTCCTTCTTTGGCGGGCGCTGAGGTCATCAGAACGCATCCTCTTCACCGTGAGGTTGGAGGCACGGCCACGAAGAAGTGTGATGGATGCTGCTGGCCTGTGCGTGGGCAGGTGGAGCTCATCACCACTTCCTTGGAGAAAGGCTTCCTCAACAAGCTGATCAAGCAACAGGGAGTAAACTCTTCAAGACATTTTGTTGGCCCCTTGATGGTCCATGTGGAGCAATATGTACTTTTCATAATTAGATCAAGTGTGAGTGCAGGGGGATTCTGGGAAGTGTCATACTCTCGCTTCTGCATTGTTTTTATGTGTGGAGTAGGAAAGATGAAGCCCTCTTTGTGAGCAAGCTCAGTTGCTTCTCTCCTCCCTTAACAGTACCGTCTTCCGTGGCCAGACTCAAAATGGTTTTCTCTCTTATGGCTATTCCAGTTTGAATAGAAACCATAAGTTCCTGTTAGAAGTGCTGGAGGAAGAGAGAGGAAGATGGGAGAGAAGTTTCTGGGGGGTGACTCTTGCCTCACTTTTCTCCTGCTTGGGAAGTAGGCTTCTACTGTCACTTCTTTCCCATTTCTTTCCTGTCTTTCTCTTTGCTCCTTCATTTCTGTGGAAGAACGCTTCCAGCCATCAATCTTTTCCTTTTCTCCGAACTGTCTGTGAACTTAAAACTGTCAAAAAGGAAGACCTCCAACCCCTACCGCCACTTGCTTCCCCCACCTTTAAGTCTTTAAGAGTGTGCTGGGGAGCTACAGTGCACCTTTATGTCCTCAGGAGTGTTCTGGGAGCCAGAGTGTAGCCTGTGCTGCTCCCAGAGACAGGTGTGGGAATGTCAGAGGACCCATGCTTCCTTTACGTGCAGAAATAGAGGAGGAGTCCTTTCCGGGGAATGGGACAGGAACACAGCTCTCAGCAGCATGGAGGCAGGGGGAGAGGGCAGAGAGAAGCTGGTCATTCAAGGTCTGATTAGGGCTCAGAGCCAGCGGGTGCACATGCTGTTGTGACTCAGGCCCCAGTGACCTTTCTCATAACAGAAAACCCACACTGCTCTGACTTTTATCACTTCCAGTAGCTCTGGGATGGAGTTCTGGAACAGGACTGACAAACCAGTTTCCAAATGATGTCGTTGCTTGTCTTCCTGGGCTCATACCTTAAGCAGGAGGGCTCGGCACCTTTCCTCATTTGTCACAGACACTCTGGACTCTGGGTAACACTTAGAAACTTTTCAAAATCAGCTTATAGGTGCTACAGACATCTATAGGTGCTAAATCCAATCTTCCCTCTCAGGTTTCCCTTTCTCATTCCATGTCTGCAGGGCAGGCAGCCGCTCCTGGGACCTCATTGCTATAAACGAATCTAAGTTACCCTGGGATGAAGTCACATTTTCCAAAAGTGTGCTTGTAGTCTGTGGTGAAGGGGAGGGTCTATTTGAACAGTTGAGGCCAGGGAAGCATGTCCTTCCTGAGACAGAGTAGTGTCTGGGCCAAACTGGATTTGAGGAGATTCCCCAGGCAGAGGAAATGGGGAGGCCTGAGCAGCTGAGTGTGCTTTTATATCCCAGACACTGCTGGCAAATCTAGGACATCCCAAGGAACCGCTGCCGGGAAAGGTGTCCGTTATTTCTATCAGTACTAGATGCTTTGGTACAGTTAAAACTCTTGAAGAAGGATAATTAACCTGATGCTCATCTGTGACTTCTCAAGCTTATGGCAAGGTCATTCAGAGAGACGTTCAGTATTAACTATTCTGAAGTAATTAAAAATATTATAGCCTTCCCCATAATCATCTTTGAAAGATTGAGTTTAAAAGTCCCTCTTCCTCCACAGATACCCCTTCTGGTGAGCACTGGGAATTCAGTGCTGAGTCAAAGTGAGGGGGCAGCTGCTTTCACTGCCTACCCACTGTCTGTGTTAGGGAAAGAGTCCGCCAGGCTCCTCCTGTCACTGGAACAAAAACCACAGGGATTGGCTTTCTTCAACAGTCTTCATTTGTTTCCTTACGTCCCAGAGCTCGAAGTCCAAGGCTGGGAAACCTGCTGCTGTAGTTTCTGATAAGAAGGCTCTTCTTGGCTTATAAATGGTCTCTTCCTGTCTGGGAGAGAGGCACTGGCCAGGGAAAAAGGACTCTCTGACATGTCTTCTCAGAAGAATATTAATCCTGTCAGAACCCTCTGCTCATGACCTCGATTTGAGCAAGCTTACTTTCCTAGAGGCCCTCTCTCTCAAGACAGCTGTTGGAGAAGGAGTTCAACATATCAATTGAGGGGACAGACACTCAACCCCTAACTAAGATAAACACAAATAAATCCCAATTATGAAGTATGAAATAGATGAATGCTCTGGATAAAGCTGAAGTCCCTGGAATTGTTCTTAAATATTTCAACTATCCATCCAAAATAAAAATCAAAAGACCCAAGAAAATTTGAGAATTACATTGTGCTGTATAATTCTCAGGAGCCTGTTTTGTTCATACCTCTCCTCTACACCCAAACAGTAATCTCTGACTTTCTTGGAAAGTGTCTTATCATTTTCAGAATCTCAACTCTTCATACTGGGGATGTAGTCATTAGACACCTTATATGTCAAGTACTGGACCTGCTGTTGTTTGGTAAAATCAGGGGAAGGGAAAAGGGTGTTCTGCATTTGGCAAGCATTCATTTCCCAGTGTTCCCTTTTTGTTTCGTTTGCCATCTAAATGTTCCTATACAGAACTGAAATGTTTTTTGATCGTGGCTGTGATTCACACAAAAGAATGTATGAACATGGATTGCTGTTTTTATACTTCACGTCCTAAAGTAAATACAATATGATCCCAGTTTAAGACTCTGGCATAAGAAAATCAGTTTGGGAAATGATTTAGAAGTTTGCAATTTTAGAAGTTTGCAAACTAAGACAAGTACCATGAATGAATAAAGAGACTATTGATTGTAGGCCTGTTGATGGCGTTGTTGTTTGAAACTGAAAGGCATTATTAAAGTTCACTTCTGAGCACAGAGGTCAGGGCTACCCCCACTGGGTCTATTGGGGAAGAGGGGTGAATTTCTTATGGATGGTATCTCTCCCTAAAGAACATGTAAGTGTGCACTCACTTCAAGTACTAAGCGCAGATACGGACTTTTCTCTTATTATTGAATCATTTTTACAGAAATTTACTTTGATACTGATATTTTAAGAAGTACCTAGAAAAACATCAGAGTTTTTCAAAATGGAGAAGAGGGTGGCAAGGTGACTTAGAGCAGTGTGAAGGGTGCTTATGAGCCTAGTTCTCATAGTTTCTGTATGCAGTACTGGGGATATTGGGAATACTAGCCTAGTGCATGAGCGTCTCTGGATATATGAAGCCAGACAGGTGGATTCCATGTAGGTTTATAAAAGTTGGATTCAGAATGCTAGAAGTCACATTGTGAGAAAACTGTAAATCAGCACTCGTGAGTGACAGGATGTCTTGAGTAGATGCCGGACAAGATAGGATTAGCCTCATCAAGGTCCAGTCAAAGCTTGCTGGTGGGGGATAGGTACTTAGATGATGAGTGTGATTTCAGATTCAAGGAGACCAGACCACAGCCAATACCATTCCAGGCAGAAGTAGTAAGAGAGCCTCCATTTCAAAGATAAGGTAAGACTGGTTGTTCCTCTGAGCTGAACTGTCAGGTCAGTCTGGCAGAAAAAAAGTGGCTTCATCAGACCCCCAGTGATGCAGGAGCCTATGTATGGGTTATTCAGGTACCTGTTCTTAACTCTATGTATGACCATTATAACTATGCAAGCCAATCTCTTCTATTGCTTAACTTGCTTTATTGGGAACAAATTAGGAATGAAGTAATTAAGCTTCGGTGGTGGAGATATCAAGTTCTGATCAGGCAATACTTAGGCTTTCGACTCATCAGTAGCTATGGAGTGCTTTTACAGCACCACAGCTATGGATATGAGAATAGCATCCACGTACAGCCCATATATGTCAATTCATTTTTAGTTATTGTAACAAGAAATGATTGTTTGAGCAAATGACCATGAGAGCATTGGATAGACAAATGCAGAGGAAAGCAATGAAATTACATCACATCACATAAAAACTCAAACATGTTTAGACTTTTGTATAAGAGCTAAAATTAGAGACCTGTTCTATGAAAATGGGACAATCTAGACACCTTGTTCATTTTTTTAAAGTAGGTCATAAAATGTCAACAGATTGCTGGCTGTTAAAAATTAAAAATGGTTGCTCTTCAAAAGATGTATCTAAAAATGAACAGGTAGTCACAGACTGGAAGAATATACTTGGGAAATATAAACTTGCACACGGACATGCATCCAGAGAACTTAAGAAACTCTTACGGTCCAGTAGCAATAAGAACACACATGAAAATGCTTGAATGGGTATCTCAGCCAAGATGGTGCTTAGTTGGCAAATAAGTCAGTGAGAAAAGATTCAGTGCCACTACATACATGAGAGTTCTTATGATTTCGCAGCCTTGTTGGAATGATTTAAACCCTAAAACACATTTATGAACAGGCATATAGCAGAACAAATCGTGCTGCTACTAGACAGTGGAGTACTCCTCGGCAGTAAGAATGAAGAAACCATCGCTGTGTAATCATGTAACATAATTGAATCGAAAATACAATCTCATTTTGGTGAATGAAAGAAGTTAGATTAAAAAAAATACCATGTGATTCCTTCAATGTGAATATCTAAGACATTTGCAATGGAAGCAGACCGATGCTTGTCTCAGGATAAACACAGTGGAAGAGAGAGAAGAGAAACGACTGAACGGACTCTGTAGCAATAATGAATATCCTCATCCTCTTGATCGTGGCTTGTGTTCATACTGTGACCACATACGTCAACACTCCCCAGGTTCTGTTTTAAACATGCACACTTTATGAACAAGCAATAAAAATACTTGAATGTGCACATGTGTGTATTAGCACCTATGCACTTTCATGCAGGTATGTTCCCATCTACAGGGGCATATATTCTTTGATAACTTAGTGAGTTTTCCATCCTCACTTTGCATTTACACGGGTTAGAAACATAGCCTCACCACTCCATGGGGAACACGATTCTGAACAGAGGAGGGGCCTCAACCTGCATGAGCACACTTGCATTGTTCCAGTGATTCACTTCCCCTAAGCTTGATTTATCTATCTTGTTTCACTTCTACTTTTCAAGCTGTCTGTTACCAGTGTTGAAACTGTACACCCTCCGGAACCATCTCCTAGCCTTGTGTCCTCTTATTGTCTTTCCAAGGTCTGGTGCCTCTGGAAGTGACTAGGATGGAGGGTGAAGCGGTGCTCTGAAATGTTCTTCCCCGTTGAGGGAGGTCCTCCTCTTGGCATCTCCTGTCCTCCACCCTCACAGCTCAGGTCCTCCCTGAGCACTTGTGCCCTTTCTGCCGGATCAACTCCCCTACAAGAATTCACTGTGGGCTAAAATCTGGCAGCTCAGAGCTGAGGGAGGAAAAGTGATTTGAAAGTAATATTTGTTCTTAAAATGATAAACAAGCTTTGCAGGTTTCTGTTATTTTTCTATGTTCCAATGGAATTGTTGGGGATTTTGAAAATTCATCGAGACATTTTGATTTGCCAAATAGTGGGTACTTTTGATTGTATTAATTTTTTTTTAAAGAAAATAAACTAAGCTACAATTTTAAAGGCCATTTCTTCTTCAAGTAAGCTCCTACCAGACCACTAAATGTGCAGAATTCACGTGTATTTACTTTCTAACAGGAGTTCCCTCCCTGTGCCACAGAGTTGAACAAATTACCTCAACTTTTCCGTGTTAAATCACACCAGTTGGGCAAAGGTTAAAAATGACCTTGGGTCATCTCCGTGACATAAACGGATAAGTCATTTTCCCCTCTCGCACATTTTGTAGAATGGAAACAAAAACTAAAACAGGTTCTGCTCAGTTATGGCTTCCCTCCGAGCTTGGCCGTAGTGACTTTGCCCTCCATGACCTCCAGACACTCCTGTGATGTAAAGTGACTTGCCTGCCATGGACAGTCTCTTCTCCTCCACTGCTGTTCCACATTCATGTATCACAGTACTGTGGACACCCTTGTATATACAGGGGACATGGGGTCCCCCAACTTGCAGGTCATACTTACTATCTTAATTACAAAAGGAATTTGGCATGATCTTCCTTTATGTTTGGATATTCATTACCAGTGTAGACGAGTGTTCCTGATACTGTGTGGGTTGGTAGCTCACTGGAAGACTAACTTGCTGTCAAATGATGATGCTATGTCCAGTTGAAGGAGGTCTACATAAGGGAAGTTTCTCACATTTCCCAAAATATAAAATCTACATGAAGCTGAGGTAGTTTTTTTTTTTTCTAGAAGGCATCGCAGAAAAGACTGAACAACTGATCCTGAGATAAAGTGTTGGTGAGGGAACGCAAGTGAACTACAGTGGATTTGTATTTGCGTACTAATCTTCATCCACTCCTGTGCGTGCTAGTAGCCATGGATAGAACAACTCTAAAGAATTAGATACAATACTTGTGGATACTCCGAAGCTCTAATAATTACTTAAAATTCTGGCGAAGTCATGCTTGCCAGAAATAAACGAATGGGTAAGGTTCAGGGATGCACATCTATGATGTGAGTTCAGTTCTTAGTGATGCACCTTAAAGGGGACGTTGACAAGTAGGTGTCCCGTTGGTGGTTGACTTATCCAGTTAAGAGCTACGTGAAAAATTGTGGGGATGATTGTTGCTCTCAGATATCTGAAAAGCGACCCCAGCAAATCTTGGGTCTGTTCTCCTAAAAGCATAGTGTTGGAAACAATGGCAGAAGCTCTGAGGCAGTAGGTCAGGGTTCTGTGTAAGGGGGAAAGCGAATGTTTTGATTTAGACACGCCGTGTGATACAATGCACTCTTTGGAAGTGGTCGTTTTTCCTCACTCTGGGAAAGTGCATCCAGAGGCTGCACAAACAGCTTGGGTGAGCGTAGATCAACATTTGTCACCTGCAGATAACTTCTCAGTCAGGCATGGCAAGACTCGCGGTCAGGCAGCTTTGAGGGACACTATATACTCCCTGTAATATTCACTGTATAGCACCACATTGGAGATGCTGTGACAAAACCTGTTTAGCATTATGTGAGCCTGCATTTCCTCCATGTGTTGAAACTCCAGACGTTATCCCCATATCATGGAGCAAGCGTTGGAGAATGCAGCCAGATAAGTTTGGTTCCAAGAAGCCCCTCTCTCCATATGTCTGAGTGCAGTGTTGAATGCACGCTCAGGCACACACGTGTGTGACAGAGCATGGGTATCAAGGCTTATTTATGTGTAGCTGACAATTTTGAAAGAATTTCCTGAAGAAATTATAAGTTGATAGCACATTGAATAAATAATCCTTTAAGAATCTTAACTGCTTCCAAAACACTGCAATTTTTAACTTTCCCATAGAGAGGGTTTTAAAGCCAGCTGTATTCACCACACATCAGCAGCCACTCATCAGCGGGAGGGTAACGCTATAGCCTATAACTATTTTCTTCTTTCATCTATCCCTCCTTTACATTTAGGCAAACAGCCAATTCCTTGAAAGTGGTACAGGAGGGCCAAAGGGGATGTGAGAGAATACGGGGTAGTGGTTGAGCCACATCTTAAACATCTGGTTTTAATTATGTGTCAGCACCCTGCAGGGAACATAATTAGTGTGACTGAAAATAACCACGTGTCTGTTGAAATGGTAGGTGTGTGCTTTTTAACCTCGTGAACATGCCTGCCCAACTCAGCACACACCAGCATTCGGTGACCAACAGCGTTCCGAGTGTGCAGTTTCGCTTCCTCGTCCCTCTCTTGGCTCGCTGTTGTTCCTTTCCTGTGGTTTGCTATCTGGAGAACTACTACTTTGGCAAGGGCTGAGGACTGAGTCACAGACATGCCCTTGCTCACGTCTTCTGTAATTTGAAGGCAGGATCTGACACCCATCCCTGCACAGCTGTCACAGGGCAGCTGGTTCCGTTCTTGAAATGCTATCTCTGCTCACACTCAGACACACCTGCGGGGCTATTTCCCTCTCCCCCCCCACCCCCACTGCAAGGCTACAGTGCTGGGAGGACAGGATGATGGAAAGCTGTGGTGGGGGTTGGGGAACTGGGGTGTTACCTAGCTCTGCCAGCACTATTTTTTTCTTACTTGCTTTGAGGCTTGCTATAGATTTTCTTCCTTAGAGTCCAACAGGCACTGGGTCACTTCAGTTCTGATAACCCTCATTATTTAAGATGACATACCTTGGTACAGTTATTCCAACAAAAGAAGTAGTGGCTTTCAAAATGACCCAGGGATGACATGTGCTGTTTCTGTGGTCAAACTTAACTTCAACTTGTCAAGTTTATGTTTACATTTGTTTTTTAGTGTGTGTTCTTTATTTGCTGCCTACTAAGATGATTGTGACCTATCATATAAAAGGAATCTCCATTAAAACAAAGAAAAACCTATGTAGCATTTTCAAACTCTTCTTATGAATGGTAGTCTTTTTGAAACGGGTATCTCTTAAATTATTGTGATTTTTAAAAAGAAAAACCATATGAAATGAGTAAGGAGAGATGTCATGGTGGAAACTTCTTCTCCCGCTGTCACTGGCACTCCTCTCCTCTGGTAACTGAGGGTGGACTGAGCTGGAATCCAGGAAGCCAGAAGGTCAATCCCTGTTGTAATAGAAAAGATGAGGTTTATATGATGAAGTCGAACTTCTCATGTGAAAACTTTTACCCCCTTTTTAAAATAACTTCATGTCTTCATGTGTTTGTTATTCTCTTTGTCACTTATATTCCAAAGAAGTGAAATATATAAGAATCTGTTCTTTGTAGGACTTCCCAAGGAGTGTAACACACGTCTGAGGTACACTCCTGAAGCCTTAGATTGGAAGGTTTCGTGTTAGGCTTTGGCATGTGCTTCTAAAGAACTAAGGTAAATTAAGTCACAAATACTATATACATTGTTTTCTATACTTCCAGATTTGGAAAGTTGTAGCTTTAGATTCCTCCCCGCTCAACTATAACAAAGCACAGAATTTGAATCTCTGTCTTTGTTTGTTTGTTTGTTTTTTGTCCAGTACAGTCAATATGTTGTTTGCCAGTATAATACTTGAGGAAGAACAGACTTTTTCTTTCATATTTCATATTATTATAATTCTGTTCATTGCTCTTTGGTATTTAACATGGAAAATGCTTAAAGTATTGAAAATGATTATTCTAAAGAGGAAGATAAAAAAGTAGGCCCTGTAGGCAGAATATTCTGTCCCCAGTAATCACACAGAGACTTAAATTATAAATGCTCACTTAATAGCTTAGACTTACTACTAACTAGCTCTTACAATTTAACCCATATTTCTTATCTACATTTTACCATGTGGCTCAGTACCTTTTCTCAACACTGCATGTTATTCTTGCTCCTCCCTGTGTCTCCTAGCTGGAAAGTAGGTATTCATCTCTTCCTTTGAAGAGATAATCCTGAATGTTGAATATTCCTGGTTTCCCAAGTACTTATCTTTGAGCCCAAGTATCTTGTACCTTCAAGTGTCAATCTAATGACATTCATGTTGTCCTTATCGAGAAATCGTCCAAGGTCTTTTACCTTGTCTTCTGGTGTCTTGATAGTCCAGGTTCCTCTGCTCTCAACCTCCAGCCCCACACCTTGACTTAGGTCTCATATCTTGCATGATTTTCTAAGGTCCTCAAATACCAAAAGCTCCCCCAGAGTCTCTTTATCTTAAATGCCTGTCTCCTAGTTTCCTCCTTCATAGGCTTATGACTGAGCTTTCAGCCAAGTCTTAGCTCCCCATGGAGGGTCTTCTTGGCCACTGTCCTTCAAGGAGGCTCCGTATCTCCCAAAGCTTCCCCCTTTAGTATAACTTTAAGTCTTATGGTGGCAAATTGTGCCTGCAGTGATCTCAGTGATTCATCCGTTTTCTCAGATGTTGTATGTCTTTACTTTGTCTGCATCTTTGAGAGCAGAAAGTCACATTGTTCTCCACAAAATCACAGTGGCAGGAATCTTACCTACTAGCTAGCCGTGTTTCTGTTGTGTGTCCTGGAAACATGCATGTCAGTTCACTTGCCAGGTCCAATCCATCACTCCTGTTGTTCTTTCTAACCCCATGTTTTCTGATTCTGCATCTTATTGGCAGCTTCCTTAAAATAACATTTTTGGAAGCTGTTGGCCCATGCTTTATTGATAAACATGTCTTTTGCAGAATTAATCAAGTCCCTAGAGCAGAGTTTCATAATCTAGTATTGAGTGGAATATACTCTGTCACAGTCATAGAATTCTTCTGGAGAACACAAGGGTGGCAAATGTGAGCACTGTGCTCAGCGTGCAGTTAGGTTTGGGAAGCAGAGCAGCAGCTGCGGGGAAATTGGGAGCCTAGGGAACATGCCTTGGCTAGAACTTTCTGTAGCACTCCGCCACACTGATTTCTCTGTATTGTAAAGTTTTCTCCCTTTGGCAACTGGTTCAAGTGAAACTAAAGCCGTGTGTTGGAACTAGGAAGTGTGGTGGGAAGGCTGGGGACTTCTAGCAAGTGCAACAAGCAATACCAGATGAAGTCTTCAGTGTGTTGGGAATGGAGTTGGTCATTATTTCCTCCCTAGGTTATCCTTTTGCTGTGTTTTTGTCTAATAAACTGCTTATTTGGCCTTTTGTGTATTTTAGCAGATGTGCAATACATGAACTGAAATGGTGGTAAGATGTGACAGGTTTGCTTTCATTTTATGTTCATGTACAAAGTATGTGTTGCTACACAGCAGATTCGGGAAAGCAGTATGTTTCCATTGTTTGCTTTAATCTTAATTTCCATATGGAACTCAGTCAAATTGCTTCCCCATATCCTTAATTCAGAAAAAAAAAAGTATTTTAAAGCCAGAAACTTGGTATTAGAATTCTTTTTAAGAAGAAAATCATTTATGGCACAATTTTTCTCGTAAGAACGTAAGTTCGATGTATTTATTAAAAAACAGTCATTTCTTTTTAAGGATTTTTCTTTATAATCTGGAAAGCATAGGTAACATGTGACATGTTCTGTAAAAACCGTTTTACTGTTTTCTTTGTTGCTTTTTCTTCTGTGTGGGGAGGGCATGAATTTACAGAGAGCTAAGTAGATCACCAGGGCAGATTTCAGTAATGAATTAGGGATTATTTCTGCTCTAGGAATCCATATATGTGAAAGCATTCCACAGAACTTCACTAGCTTCTCCTCTGGTAATGTACCAGGATGCACAATACAGCAGGTGATATGTACCACGTATCACTAAACTCTGAAGAGCTGATGGTGTTTGCTAAAAAGTGATTACCAAGATATAGTACTCATGA
Source organism: Dicrostonyx torquatus (assembly GCA_028555095.1). Lineage (NCBI taxonomy): Eukaryota > Metazoa > Chordata > Mammalia > Rodentia > Cricetidae > Dicrostonyx > Dicrostonyx torquatus. Next base: position 3,123,038 of record JAQHUG010000189.1, on the reverse strand, counting down.
TTAAGAAATAATACTTATGATTAATTGCTCTCCTGCAGATGTGAATTCTCTCATTTCAGAAGGAATGCATTTTCTTAGATGTCTTGTGCTTTGGTAAAGTCATTTTGTAACATGAACAGGCCCTCATGTTACAAAAGATTCATGTTCAGACTGTAGGTTAAAGTGCTGAGACCACCAACATCACTGTCATATGTGGACTGCAGAATAATTTAGTGACTAGACATCATTTCTTTGTGGGGTATTTTTACATAGATAAAAGCTGGCTGTTCATATTTATATACTTTTTTTGTAGTATTTAGGAGGTTGGTCAGCAGCTTTACAGTTCCCAAAGGAGTGTCATCTGTGGTTGAGACTGCTTTAGTAAATCTGAACCTATAAGACTAATTGCACAAAGTCCAGATTGTAGCATGTTATCCAGACCAGTTTAGGATGAACTGTGGACAAGATTTAAAACAAAAAAAACCAAACAGACAGCTCCCTTCTAGCTGCCCTGACTGAGTAGTGGCTGTGAGCTAATGACTCGCGCTATCAGTGGTTTATTCTGACCCTGTGCTTTACAATGAGACCAAGTAAGTTATAATAATTACCAAATAGAAAGAGCCAAAAAAAAATCTCTACAGTTTAACCCGAAGGAGAAATCATTTGGAGATATGGGAGCTGTTGTTATATTCTTTATTATTTTCATTTTATAATTCTGTGTGTGTACATTGTGTGGAGGCTAGAAGTGCACAGAGTCTTCTCTAGTGGCCTCCATTACCTTCTTGACTCTTATTTGGTCTCTATCTGACCCCAGAACTCAAGTCTAATTAAAAAAGTGGTGCGGGAGAATTGTCTATATTCTGTCAATCATGTTTAAATAAATGCTGATTGGCCAGGCAGGGAGTATAGACAGGAAAACCAGACAGAGGTACGAGCAGGAGAATTCTGAGAAGCAGGAAACTTCCCTGGCATTCCTGCATAAACCACCAAAGAGGCAACATGTGACAAGAAAGGTACCGAGCCATGAGGCTAACATAGATAAGAATAATGGGTTATATAAGTTACAAGAGCTAGTAAGAAGCCTGAGCTAATGGGCCAATCAGTTTATAATCTTATGGAGACCTCTGTGTGATTTTTCTTTGGGGCTTGCCGGCTGTAGGGTACCGGGTGGGACAGAAACCCCAACAAACAGGCCCTCATGTTACCAAAAAGATTCATTTTTTAAAATTAGAATTGCTGGTTATCCACTTATCTCTCCATCCCAAGTGCTGGGATAACTGTCACATGCCACTTCACCGGGATTTTGCACGGTGTTGGAGACCTAAATTCTGGTTCTCATGCTTGCAAAGCAAGACTGAATTGCTGGCCCTGCCATAATGTTCTTGAAAGACCACAAGATGTAAGTGAATGGCTGAGGAAGTCGAAAGCAGAGCAAATGGGAGGATATCATAGGGTTACAGTGACAAAATCCAGTCCCATCCAGTGGGTAGGAAGTTTGTCATTCTTGAAGATTTCATCTGAAACTCGAACAAGCCAGGTATACTAAACATGCAGACACATGTGAAGAAACTGGCTGGAGTGTTGTTTATAAAGCCATAGACATCATGCCTCCTTTAGGTGCTGCCATTTTCTGAGCACTTACTGTAGGAACACAATTTCCATACAAGCCAGGGACAAACTGTATGCATCCACTTTATCCTAGCAGAATGTCAAGCGGGTTAAGCTCAAGTATTTCATCTCCTTGTTAATAAAATAGACGACGCTTGGCCGGTGATATCAAGGGTTAGTGTGCTTTTTCTTGCTCTTGCTTTCTGCATATGCCTTCTCAGTGTGATTGCTGAGAAAGAAAGAACTTTAGATCAGGCACACTGTCTCAGTTGATGGGCCAGTCCTTCGTGGTCCTGACTTCATTGCTCATCTTCTCCCCCCTTCTGCTCTTTGACTGGACCTTGGGAGCCCAGTCCTTTGTTCTGATGTGAATGTGGGTCTCTGACTCTATCTCCATCCATCATGCAAAATTTCTATGGTGATGATCAAGATATTCATCAGTGTGACTATGGGACAAGACTAGTTCAGGCACCCTCTCCTCTGCTGCCCAAATACACGGCTGGGAACATCCCTGTGGACACCTGGGATCCCCTCTAGAGACAAGTCTCTTACCAAACCTAAAATGACTCCCTTAATGTAGATATCTTATTCCCTTCTCAAATATCCACCCTTCCGCCATCTCTACCCTCCGACTCCCCCAAGCTCTCCTCATTTCTTCCCTTCTCCCTCCCCCCTCTCCCTTTTGCCCACCCCCACCCCTACCTCCACCCCAATCCCCACTCCCCTTCTTCCAACTTTTGTCTGACAATCTTGTTTGCTTCTGACTTCCAGGAGGATCTATATATGTTTTCCTTTAGGTTCACCTTGCTATTTGGCTTCTCTAGGCTTGTGAGCTGTAAGCTTAATGTTCTTTGTTTATGGCTAGGGTCCACTAATGAGTGAGTACATACCATAATCATCTTTTGGGTTTGGGATATCTCACGAAGGATAGTGTTTTCTATTTCCATCCATTTGCCTGCAAAATTCAAGATGTCATTGTTTTTTTACTGCTGAGTAGTATTCTAATGTGCATATATTCCACACTTTCTTGATCCATTCTTCCATTGAGG
>JAQHUG010000189.1:3086545-3119989 GCA_028555095.1 Dicrostonyx torquatus | reverse complement strand
AGACAACATGGGCTCAGGCCTGCTCACCTTGGTTACCCTCACTTTTTGGTGTAACTGAAAAGAGATCTGAAGATGATTAACTATAATTGTGTTGAAGGGAGGTCTGCTCGTTGGTTCCCGGCCACCCAGCTAGCTTAGACGCAAAGTAATCACACAGAAACTATATTAATTAAATCACTGCTTGGCCCATTAGCTCTAGCTTCTTATTGGCTAACTCTTATATTAATTTAACCCATTTCTATTAATCTGTTTATCTCCACGTGGCTGTGGCTTACTGGCTAAAGTTCCCAGCATCTATCTCTGGTGGTGGCTCCAGGAATCTCCCTGACTCTGCCCTTCTTTCTCCCAGCATTCAGTCCAGTCCTCCACACCTAGCTCTGTTCTGCCATTGCCATAGGCTCAAAGCAGCTCTTTATTTATTAACCAATAAAAGCAACACACAGACAGAAGGACCTCCCACACCATACACGCATTTCTGTTGCTGGTTATGACCATGGTGATGCAAGAGTGATTTTGATGATGGGTATTCCTGGTGTTTCCAAGTACTTCCTCATATTTGCCACAAGTCTTCACTAACAGAACATCTGTCTTAGGTAGTTCTCCCACTGTAGACTATGTCAAGGCAAGACATAATGAGTATCTTTAACAGTTACACTTCGGATGACAAGACCTACCGTTTTCATTCTCAGCAGTAAATAATTCATTTTCTCTCCTACTTTGGCTTCCTACCAAAGGGCTTTCTGATGGGTGAAAAACAAATTTAAGTGTTAACTTGGTTTCTAAGAATAAAACGAAATGATGCTGTGGGGACAAATTTCGATTGTCTCATGTTGGTTAGAACACAGGCAGTATCCTTGAGTCCCGCTTACCCTTAAAAGGGAGCATAACCACGCCAGTGTCCAAGAAGAACTATTCATCTGAATTCAGGCCAAAAGCTTAGTGTCGAACCAACATGAGATACAAATGGAAAGTACAGTATTTACAACCAAAGGGTTCTGAAGGAAGGAACTACACACATTTTTTTTTTTGTATCTTTTCCTACAAAGGTAAGAATCTCTTATATGCTCCTAGTATGGGTAAATATACTCTGCCATATATCATAATACTTGTATATATGGATGGCTACAACATAAATATATTTCTTTCAATAAACAGAAACGTCCTTCCATAAAGAATAAGCAAAATTTTAGGAGAAATGATTTCACCATGATAAGAAAGCAACAGCAAAACCCACAGCAGCAGTCCAACTGCTGGCCTGTCTTTAGGTCCTTTCAGGCTGCAGAATGGGTTGCACTGTCGTTGAGCGTTTGCAAGTCTGGCATGGAAACCTATAAGCTGGTTTGCATTCTGCCGCTGGCGCAAGCAGAAGCCAGCTGGGAGCCTCTCAGAACCTACTTACTGGAGTGAGTGAGAGTTTAACATTTTGCTGAGGAGGCAGAAAGTTCTTCATTTCCTTCCCACCCTCTTTGTGAAAATTTGCTGTAAACTTAAAGGAAATGGGAGATGAAAATAATAAAAATACGAACTTGTAGTAAACACAGATTTTAGTACTTAAAGGTCACGCACCCCACTATACTGAACTTAATTTGTTGTGATTGTATACCAGCTTTGCAGTATTGATTACATGAGCTTATGCATAGAGTTTAATAGAGATCTGCTCAATCTATCTAAAAGTCAGAAATCTCCCCACGGGTCATAATGTAGTTTGTCTTAATCAGAGGCATTGTGATGAAGGCCAAGAAACCAAGAAGCATGCATGACCATGCATGACAAAGCAAGAGCATCACCATTCCCGGAAAACATCATCATGCCTTTTCTTTAGGCTGTAGTCAGATGTCCTTAGGTGACCAGGTAAATCACCTTCCATGCCTTTAGGAGAAGATGGTGCAGTTCATCTTGATTCTGATGAGACAAGCTGGTTATCCAGAGCTCTTGGGTAGATGGCAGATTCTTTAAGCATCAGTTGGCATTCTCTCTTAAGAGCCTCAGGTAACCTCACTGCACACACCTGGACTGTGAACTAAATGTGTAACGCAGTGGTTTACAGGCCTAACAATAAAACCACTTGACTGTCCAGTAGCGCTTTGCAAATGTCTATTCCAGATCCTTCAGGTGTCTGCCAGAACCCCTGCTGCCCCATGAGCCGTGGTCTTCTAACTGGTGGTGTCCTATGTGTCATTTGAAAACATATAATAAATCTCTGTGCTACCCATTGCTATGAATCATGTTGTGCAGTAAAAATCAAAGCTCTTAGAAGCAGCTAAATTGGCTATGCTCAGCATTATTGTATATTCAGGGGCCAGGAAGTTTTCATTCTGTGCTTTTCCGCTACAGCACGGAATATTCATGTTAGTAGTGGATATCATTAAAAAAAAAACATCAAAACATCAGGGAGCAGAGAGTTATTCCCTCCTACCAACAACATCTGCTGAACCTTAAGAAAGCATAGACACTCTAGGAGAATCATAGTGAATGTATACATGCCATTTCCACCATTACCGTCTGCAAAAAGAGTAGAAAGTCATCTCTCACAATCCTCTCCTAACCTCTCTCTTGCTTGACTTCCCATACATATGAGAAGCTTTGGGGAGATGCTTCATACTCTGTGACTTCACAATTCTGTCTTGTTTCTGACACGCTCTCATGTAACTATTGAATTCAGGGAAGGTAGAGGGCATCTCTCTCATCTATCTCCCTGTTCATCAATGCCATTATTGGTACTTACTTTGCACTCAGTATGTGTTTTTAAGACAAAAGATGGAGTAATACAAGGGCTTTGCTCTAGAACTCTCTAGTTACTGGGGCCTGTCCTTCATCTAGGAGAATAATACTGTTGCTTCTCCCAAACGTGTGACACTAAGTGAACATTCCTGAAAGTGTGTAAACTGAGGAGTGTTGTACTAATCTCTAGGGTCACTCGCATTTCATTGACAGTTTTCTCGATGCTTAAGGGATTTTGTGGGACTTTATTCAGCTATCATGTGGCCCCTGTGGTGGCAAGCCATTACTTGTCAAGTTGACACAACTTAAGGTCACCCAGGAAAAAACTCTCAATGAGGGGTGGCCTACATCAGGTTGGATTGTGGGGGCTTTCTTACTGAAGGTAATTGATGTGGGGAGACCCAGCCCACTGGAGGTGGCACCATTACCTACGCAGACGGTTCTGAGCTGGTAAGAAAGGAGCAATGCAGATGAGGGCAAACAAGTGAACATCTGTTCACTCATTGCTCTCTGCCTGCTCTCAACTGTGGATTTAACTGTTTCAGACTCCTGCTTTGACTTTTCCATAACGATGGGCTGTAACCTGAAACTGTGAGCTGAAATAACACCCAACTCACTTTCTGTAAAAGGTTCCCACACCCTGATATTAAGTCTCTTAGCCGGCACAGTAATCCAAATTAAACGGAATTAATAAGACCAGGTTTAATAAACAGAACAAAACAACTCCCAGGTGAGTCTCAGGAAAAGAAAGCAGGAGATAAGTCATGTGGTAGGTGCAGTGACCAGGTCTTAAATACTCTGTAGGCTTGGTCTTGAGCATCTCAGGGGGAGGAGCTGCCCCTTGATGGGCTTTCTGAAAAAGGGCGGGGTTAGGAATGGAGAGAGTGAGGCTGGAGCAGAGCTTCCAGCTGAACATCCTGCCAGGCTTTTTATTGTAGCAATAGAAAAGGAACTAGGACACCCCCAAGTTTCTGTCCTTAAAATATCTCAACTGTTGAAGAAAAATGTCTAAAAATTAGTCTCTAATGAAATACCAAGCCTCGTTTATTCTTAAACTTTTAGCTTCTGTTTTGTTTCCATTCGGAGCATGGTAAATCTGAGTGGATGTCAGGAAGAAAGCTGTAAGGGATGGTCCTGTCTTGTCTAGAGGGAGAAGTCAATGGCCCATGTCGTGATTTGCAGTCTGTGTTATGGTGACTAATGTGTCCTGCAGGAAAGGGTTGTTCGAGTTGTAATTGCACTGTCTGTCTATGCCATTCCTGGAGTCTTAGGTGAACTCAGAAATCAACAGCTTGTATTTTATGTGACTTTCCCCACCTCTGCTTGTATTTGTATTTTCTTTTCATTATGCATTTGGTCTTTGGTGGTCCTATCTAGGGTTTTATTCTGACAGGGTGTGAGGTTGATGGTGGTTGTACATAGCAGTGGTTGACTATCTAGAGGTCATCCCAGAGGAGAGAGACCACAGCAGCCCTTGTATCCCAGGATCTGGGCATCTCACTAGGTTATCCTCCTGGTCTCTAGGAACCTTGGGGCCAGTGAAAGCTCTTGATTTGGGACTGTTAGTAATTTGACATGTTTCTTAGACATGGTAAGAATAAGGAATAAGCCAAGATTTGCCCCAATTTTCTATTTAGCTATATCACCATATTGTAACCTTCTAATTCAGCTTCATTTTTCTTGTTTCACAAACATGTCTTTGCTATCACCAGTGTGTTCTAGTGTATTTACTAATACAGCTAGGAAGTAATGTAATTTTTTGAGTAAAGAAATGTAAATTTAGTTCAGGTTAGAAAATAAATTCTTATGAAAATCATGTTGGTAATGCATTCTAGATAGTATTTGAAGCCATATATTGATTGCCTTGTTATAGAAATAATCTATTCTCATGTTGTAAATACTAATCTTAATTTATGGAATAAAATCGAGTTTTGGGATATATGGCACTAGAGGGTAATAAATCATGCTAGGCATAGTTTCTATAGTGAAGTGATTACGTGTTTTCTTGCCCTACTATGGAGTGAAAATTTATATTTCAAATCACTAATATATGTTAACTCTTTAAGATAACTTCTAAAAGCATGGCTAGAGGTAGTGCAGTGGCTGAGTATTTGCACAAGTTCCTGGTTTCAATACCCAGACTGCACGCATGTGTGCATGTGCACACACACAGTAGTTAATAACTATATGAAGATATATCATGTAGATAGCTGTCATAGCTTGAGGAACTGAGGCACTGAGGCTAAGGGGAAAGATGGACAGAAACTTACTAGATCAATGAAGTGTGTGTGTGTGTGTGTGTGTGTGTGTGTGTGTGTGTTTCCCCCATAAACTGTCTGGAATAGCAAGGTAGCAGTTCTTCTCTGTGGCTCACATTGAGAGTTAGTGGTTTATGACACCTATAAACTTTGTGTAAAGTTCTGCATACATGGGCATCTTTCTTGGAAGGTATTGCAGGCTTTTTCTGGGTTGTGAAGTGATAACCTGATGCTGTTAGAACTCACTAATCACTGTAGGTGTTTTGTTTTGTAATTTGCCTTTTCTTGTAGGGAAGACAGCATGTTTAGGGGCAAGATTCCAGGATGAGGTTAAAGGCATAAATCTACAGTTCCCTCCTTCCCAGCTCACTTACAATGTATTTACATATAAAATAAGCAACCAAGCTAAGCCTTTCAATTTTTATAGCCAAATCAGACAAATTATATAAATGCCCAGAATAAACCATAAGCTATTTTTAATTAGAGGCTATTAATATTGTTTGGGCACATGAGCCTACCAGTCCATGATATTCTGCATTAAATTTTTCATTCATAATTAATTGAAATACCTTCATGTCGTGCCAGTGTCTTCCACCTAGTGTTTCCAAGAATGACAAACGGTCCAGCATTCTCTTGCCTCGTCTCAGACCTAAGTGTCTGAAGTGCTTGGCTGGGGCCTGCTCTGTATCAGTCGGGAGTACCACAGGAAGAGACAGTGGTGACCCGGCCTCAGTCTGGAGGATGTTAGAAGAGCTACTTCTTGTCTTCTTTGAGTTAAAGTGAAAAGTGGAATAGAGTTGAGGACAGAGTGGAAAGAATGAGAATATTTGTCTTGGCATTATGCTGGCAGTTACATTCAGTGCCTTGCCAACAAGGCAAGTCCTAAATCCTATAAATCTCAAAGTTCTTGCTCTTAAAGTAGATTAAATAGAGTTGTCTCATGAGAGGATGTTAAACCTGAAATAATTCTATCTGTGGGATACAGTTTGTTAATTGTAGAATGACATGCCAGTTTTAAACTTATTAATTATTGAGGAATATTCATTTCATTTCAACCAAATGCTGAGGAAAACAACTTATTGGACACATACATGAATGAGATGTCACTGCATTTGTCTATTCAAGCAGGTACTATTCTGCGTACATGTACAAGCTACTGTTTATTTTTGGAGATTATTTGAAGATGAGGAATGTGTCATTCATTGAGAACAAATTTTTCAAAGAAGAAAACAGAGGTCATCTAAAAAAGTGAGAAAAACTGGGAGAAAAGTGGGAATCTTGTGATTTTAAGAAGTCAGAGACCGCCACTTGATCTTCAAGAATGTAGGAAGTGGGGAGGAAGTGGTATTGGCAGCCAGGACTTTTAGAGAAAGTGTCATGCTGGATGTGGGAGAACGGGGAGAGAGCCAAGTGACAGAGACAGAGAAGTGAAGACTCACAGAAGAAAGCACTGGTCCAAAAGGCTCATCCCACAGGCAATTTCCTGAGACCCTCCTTAACTGTTTATGTCTGAACGGGAGTTCACATACTCAGCAGCCCCGCACAAATCCTGTCTACCCTCCCTGTTCCCTTACTCCAGATCTGAAAATCTGCCTGCTGACCAGCAGTGTGTGCCCAGGAAGAAGTCTAGGAGACGCTGCAATTAGAGGTGTCAGTTTGCTTTAGGACCAGCAGTTCCCTCAAACTCCACACAAGGTCCGGGCCTTGGCATCCTGTCTAAATGGGCACGACTTGGAGTTGTCAGTAGTGTTCCCATCGTCTTTTACTGCAGATTAGGAATGGAGAACAGCAGACCTGGACGGCAACCTAATGGATCTCAGAGACTTACTGCAGAAGCCACAGCGGGTGGATTAAAGGGAAGTGGCAGCAAGAGCATTCTCAGATGCCAGGGGAAGGGTTCCACAGTGTTGAACGGTGCTTTTTCAGGAGGGAGGCCTCTTTGATGTGCAATCATTGGAAATGGTTTGCCATTTTGAAATGGACTTTAGATTCATGTAAAATTTTACTGTGATTTTATGACTGACTGACTTGCCAAACATAATGCAGGCCGGGCGGCAGGCTTCCCTCCAGCGCCAGCATGATGTGTGAAGACCCAAAGAAGTGACACACCGTCCCTTAGGAATGCGGCAAACAAGTGGCAATCCAAAGTTCCAAAGCTGATCTCGTCTCAGGCCATTTGTCCTGTCCACTGTTCCCAGCTGTGAAAGGAGCAACATATCCACGGTCATTTGCTGAGATGCTTGCAACAAATTTAAAATTGCCTCCTTGTAAGTGCGCAGATAGTAATGTTCTCTTAATATAGCGTGCAGGTCTGCTACTTCACAGAAACGTAAAGTCAGTCATGTATGAACCATAACGATGCAGAAATTTTATCACTGCCAAGGCTTCCCCTGGAAAACCCTTTTAAAATTATCTCTTCTCTCCCCTTCAGTCTCCAACAATTATACCTGCCTATTTCAAAATATCTATTAGTGGGAAGCCTTTTGTCTTCTTCCCGTTGTCCAGTCCTCTCTCCAATGATGGTAATCATGGAGCGTGTGCCACTAGTTCCCATATCTACTTCCGCTTATATCAAGAAATGTGCAGTCCTATAAAATGTGTGAATTCCTACTTGATATCCACATTCTGAGGCAAACTGCAAATCCCATCTCTGAGAGACTGTGTCAAGTGTTGACAACACCAGATTGGGAAGTCCATCTGCCATCTGTCACTTTGAGTGTCTGTCGTCATGGCTGACCCTAGCTTTTGCTTGAGTTTATGAGGAATGACAATTGATACATAGTTAGGATTTTCAACTAACTCTTTATCTGGCCTGCTCAGCATTGTTTGTGCAAGAGTTCTCTGTAATGTTTTCGCTGCTTCTACACAGTGATCAGCATCCCTCTAGCCGTGATGGAAAGCCGCAGTAAGGGTTTTAGGACATTGTGTTAAGTCTGAGCATCTTTGTGGAAAGTATTTTGGAACATGAGCTTGAAACTATAGCCAAACCGCTGGTAGCAAAGCAAACTTATTTTTAGTAGCCAAAAATCTGACCCCTAGTTTATGCATACACTGTATGCAAATTTCTGTTCCTTAAGTATTTGGCTCTAAGAACAAAACTGATGAAAAGGAGAGAAACTTTTAATCTTAGATGGCAGAAAAAATATGGCTATAATTCTTATTTTGGTTCAATTAGTGAACAATTTGGGATTTCAAGTTAGATGTATTTACTCTTTTAGATGGCTTGTAGCTACCGGGACCCTCATAAGAATAGTATTTGTGGCGAGTTTAGGTGGGCACAAAGTCCGTGTCTAGGAAAGGAACCATTGACAATTGATAGCTGCCGAGAGGGGCAGAGTCAGTTTTCTTTGAGAGTGAAACCTCTGGCAAATCTTCTATTCTCCTGTAGGAAAATATCTGAGGATGTAGATGCACAGCAAAAATCGGACTTGATGGGTATTGTTAAAAAGGAGGACACAACGTTGGGTGAACAAGGAAGAGGGTATAAATCTATGAGGAGTGAATCTAATCAAAATACATTGTATGAAATCCTTAGAGAACTAATAAGGTTTCAAATGAACACTCTTTCTTCCACAGGGATTTTAGATACTACATGTAATGTAGTGTCTGCCATGCAGGACATGAAAGGTAGATATTGTCCCCTGGACCAGCCCTTGACAGTTTCTGACCACACACACTCCACATAAGTTCACCGAGCACAGATAAGTCACATGCACGTCTCTGATGGGAAAGCCACCTCTGCGTATGTGAACAGCCAAACCCTGCATGGTGTGGTCAGTTCACACAACCCTGGTCAGTTCTCTTTCTGAGTGGACAGACTTGGAGAAATAAGAGCTTTGTTCACATCCATGCACTTCTTGAGAAAGCTGGGATAAAACACTTTTACATTTCATTTGAATAAAAAGTTTGTATAAAGGGTCTGAGAAGTCTGTGATGAAGACCTCTTACAGAGCTGGAAAAATGTCAAGGTTGGAGGGCAACAAAAATAAAGTCAAAGTAAAGACTGCAGCTCTAAGTGGCACATTCACTTACTGGGAAACCAAATATGTATTTTATCTTTTTGTATTTCTATGTACTTTAAATTCTGAACTTTTAAAATTAGGTGTTTGAAAAGAATCTTAAGTAGAATTTTTGTGTATTTGTTTGTTCTTACATGTGGGGTCTGAATTCTGCTCCCATCTTCCAAAGAGCCTTCAGGCATGCTGGAAGGACCAGAAAATATCCCTAGTATTCTAACTCAGACATCATCTGTCTGCTTTCTTAGTCATTGGTTTCACCATAAAAGTCTGGATTCACTCTCTGTCTCTTCATTCATATGGACACTTGTTCATTTGAGAGCTGCAAAGAAAAGAAAGATATAGATACAAGCAAGAACTAATACCTCTCAGCAGTGGGGAAACTGAGGCACAGAAAGGCTTTCCAATGTGCCCAAGGCAACAAAGATAATTACTGACAACTTAAGATGGAATTCAGCCAGTTGAGAATGCTTGGTTTTAACCTACCAAGTCTCCTAGCAGTGACTAAAAGATGAAGGATAAAGATCTCTGAGGAGAAGGAAGGAAGTTTGACTTCTGTCCTAGTTAGAATGACAATTGTTGTGATGAAAAACCGTGACCAAAGAAACATGGGGAGGAACTGATTGATTTGGCTTATACTCCACAGATCTGTTGACTGAAGGAAGTCAGGACAGGAACTCAAACACGGCAGGATCCTGGAGGCAGGAGCTGATGCAGAGGCCATGGAGGGGTGCTGCTTACTGGCTTGCTCCTTGTGGCTTGCTAAGCCTCCTTCCTTTTAGAACCCAGGACCACCAGCCCATGGATGGCACCACCCACAATGGGGTGGTCCCTCCCCTATCAGTTACTAATTAAGAAAATGGCCTGCAGGCTTTCCTGCAGCTGAACCCTATAGAGGCATTTTCTAAACGGAGACTCCCTCCTCTCAAATAGTTCTAGCCTGTGTCAACGTGACACAAAACTAGCCAGCATGGCTTTTCAATCTAAAAAAGATGAAATAAGACTAACAACTTTATATGCTTGTGGTCTACAAGTGCTAACCCCCAGCTGTCTAGAGATTCAAGACTCTTTCTGGGAACACTACTTCTGGGGTGGAAAGCAAAAGAAACTTCTAGTGACCATCAGTGAAAACTTCCACGGAGGAAATGATTCCCCAGGCAAGGAGCAAAGGGCATGCACATGTGTGCTTTCTTTATTCGCGGGTCTTTTTAACTGCTGAGATAGCATATCCTGAAGGCTTGGTGCAGCGCCTATTATATCATCTCCATCACTCTGTGTGTGCTTGTGTCTGGGGATACATGCATGCACATGGAGGTCAGAAGGCAACTTGCAGGCATCGGTGCTCTTCATGCACCGTGTAGTTCCACATACTGAACCCAGGACCTTAACCCTGTGAGCTATTTCGGTGATCTTGATACACACACACACGCATGCACGCATATACACATAGTGGTTTTTGTTTGTTTGTTTTCATCTTTGAAGGGTCCATCTGTTTATTGACTGTGGGTTCTTTTTGTTTTGTTTTGTTTCCCTAGTATCAAGAGCAAACTCTCAGTGCAATTGGGTGGCAGCTGTTCGGGCAGAGGCTGCGTCAGTGAATGGCTCTGTGTAGGCCTACTCAAATGACTCCAATTAGTAGTGTCTTTAGGAAAAATACCATTCTGGGTTTTTTCTCCCCCCATTCGTTTGAAATCTTCCTTTGTCTTCTGAGATGTCTTTGTTTAGGAAAACTAAGTATTCCTCCACTGCTGTGTAGTCTGACAACTCTTCAGGTACAACAATCAGAGAATCCCAGGGCACAGCACACGCTTGCCAAATGTTCTATCAGAGCAGATAAAGAGGGGAAATGCATTCCCAGTGTTTAAACCATCACTTCTAAGAGACAAGCTTTGAATAGTGCATTCTTTGCTAAAGTTTCTATGGTGGATGCCTGCTCTGTGCACTTAGAAGCATTATTGGAAATATTCTGAAAGTTAAAAACAATTGTGTGTATATAGTTTTTTAATAAGTAGAGTGATTACACTCAGTGTCTGCAAGGGTGTTGGGCACATGTCTCTATCTCACTGGATAGAATAGTTTGTCCTTTGAGGTAAGTTGATTTATAAGCTTTGTTTTGTGGGTTCTTAAACCATAGAGCATGGCAGCTGAGTCGCTTCTTTATATCTCACCACCAATAACAATGACCGGGGCTCTTGACAGTTTTCTAGACATCGTGTTCTTTTGAAAACACCATATAAAATTGTTTTATCACACCCCGGAGAACTACATGCAGTTTATCAGAGTCCAAATCTTTAGCTTTCAGGGCGAATCCAAGATCTGGTTTCTTTGATCATCACGAATAGACCTAAACTCTCCTTTTAGTACTTGCCAGTGAATTTTATGCATCTGACTTGGTTCTTGTTGCCCTCATAAAAACTGAAGCATCTGTGAAGCTCAACATTTGTTGCTAAGGGTATTAGATTTATTACCACCCTTCCTTCTCCTATAACAGACATTCCTCTAGGTGAGTCCGTAGATCATCTGCAGGTGCGTCATTTCGGAACATGTTAGTTCAGTGTTTTCTTATCCCACCTCAGATCTGCTTGTCAGAAACTTTAGGACCAGCCATCTGTTTGAATATGATACCCAGGTGTTCTGGAGGCATCCACGAGTTTGATAGCCACTATTGAATGGTTCTTCAAAGTTCCCACCTGTTTATTGACATTACCTGACTATAAGGTTGAGACATATCAAAAGATAGTTTGGGATGGTAATGCAAGTTATGGTAGGAAGTAAATTGGGTACAAGACTTTGGGCTCACTAAGATAGGATAAATAATGGAATATTTTCTCTGAATTTGTCAAGTGCAAATGGAATAGACATTGTTGATGTACTTATATATTATATATATATTGTACTTATTGTATATAGTTTTTCTTATATTAGTTATACTTTCTTTTTTATATAAGACAAAAGGGGAAATGTAGTGATATTTTGTTTATGATCTAACAAATAAAGCTTGCCTGAAGATCAGAGTGCAAGCCTAGCCACACTCGTCAGCCATACAGGCCAGGCAGTGGTGGCACACACCTTTAATCCCAGCACTAGAGAGGAATATAAGGTAGAATGAAAAAAGAACTCTCTCTCTTTCCAGTCTGAAGTTTCAAAGAGGTAAGAGTTCTTTAGTGGTTGGCTTCTTTGCTGCTCTGATCTTTCAGCTTGAACCCCAAAATCTGTCTCTGGGTTTTTATTAGTAATGCTAAATCTGGCTGATCTCCAAATATATTTGAGCTACTAAGAGATCTTCAGATGCCCAGCTTTGTAAACAGAGAAGTGTGTACATTCACAGTCCTATTTAATAAATTACGTTTTTTGGGGAATAATGAGTTTAGTAAATATCTGTTTATCTTTTTTGTTTAAAATACTTCAAGCCGATTTTAGCACTTTGACTTTTAGTTTGAAAGATCTAAATATCAAATCCAGAGATTAACTTTATTAGTTACTGTAAGCTTAGAAAAACAAAACCATGTTTGACTGAGGGTGTGAGCCCCGTCTGCACCCACTTTTCTGGGGGCCCCTCTATTCCCCAGCTTAGTTACAAATCTACTGCTTCCTTAAAGTGTTTTAGTCATTCCCAGGGAACTGGAACTGTGAGTGTCACAACTATAAATTTTAAGGTTCTACTGTTTCTTTTATAGTCTGTAATTTGAAGAGTTTTGTTTGATGGTCCCTATGAGAAAAATTCTAACTCTCTAATAAAATTTGTTATAAGTTATTGCAAGAAGTCTGCTTAAATAATCATTTGCTACCAGGGGTGATGGTTAATACCAGTCAACGTCACAGATCCTGGAACAACATGGTCCTGTCGTTGTGGGATTATCATGATGGCATGAGGCAGGAAGACCTTCCCACTGTAGTTGGGGCTGTTCCTGGGATGGAATCTGTACTGTGTAGGGGGTGACTGAGTAGCAGCATGCTCTTGTTGCTCTGTCTTGAGTGTAGATGTCATGTGACCAGCCATCAGCTATCTCAGGCTCCTGCTGCTGTGAGTTTTGCATGACAATGAACCATTACCTGGAATTGTGAGCTACCATAAACCCTATCTTCTTCAAGTTGCCTTTGGCATGCAAAGAGAGAGTAATTAAAACACCAGGATATTTCCAGAGGTGTTTAAAGGCAAATGCCATTGTAAACTGCAAGAGGACCACATTAGTTAATGTATCCTTAAACCAATCAATACATTGACAGCTGTTATGCACGCACTAAACATTTGTTTAAGGGATAGCCAGTGGAGACTCTGTGACAACTTTTGAGAACTATTCTATGATGTCCATTACATTACAAGAATTTGCCATCATATAACATCACTCAATAGTTATTTTTTTTCAATAGTTATTTTTTAGTGTCATCATTGAGGTCAGGGATTTTTTTTTTACACACTTGGTTTACCCATCACTAGCACTAAATGTAGCATATGAAACGCACCCACTAAAGTGCATTTGCTGAAGACAAGGACTAGAGAGATGACTCCACAGTGAAGAGCACTTGTGGCTCTTGCAGAGGGGAGTTCAAGTCTTTGTACCCTTGCAACCATGTGTGACTTCAGTTCCTGGGGTTCTGATGCCCTCTTCTGGCCTCCTTGGACACCCGTGCCCACATGGTGTACATACATACACTCAGGGTCACACACACATTCACACTAAATAAAAGAAAATTAAAAGAAAAAAAGATTTGTTGAAGACAGTGAATAACTTGGTAAACGGATGGATGGGTGGGTAGATGGATAGTAGACAGATGAGGAGCCACGACATCTATTATAATGACTTTTACAACTTTCTATAATTATGTCTAAAGCAAGAATTTTATTTTTAAAAATTAGATGAGAAAAATGTTATATAATTGAGGGAAAAGAAAGTATTTTAAAAATAATATGAAAAAAGCATACTGGTTTAGATTTGTGCATTAAAACAGTGTTGAAAACACAAGTGTTGTAAAAATGAAGAAGGAAAAGAAAGGAAGAAAGGAAGGCTTTAAAAAACAAAGTGGGCCAGGCCAATTGTATTTCAACTATGTACCCTTCCGACAAAGGCCAAAAAATCTGCAGAGACAAATGCAAATTTTCTGAAGTGGCTACAGTGGTAAGAAAGGAAGGGACAGAATTTGTTCTCCCTAATGGTGTTTCTTTGTCAAGCAGACTCACACATCTGTGTAAATAGTGTGAAATCTCAGAAATCACCAAAACACGTTTTGCTGTATTAGCTTCTCAAGGCTATTATTGTTGATTGTGTGGAAGCGGTTCATGTAGTGTGCCCCTGAGGACAGACTTCCAGATGTCTGTAGTTTGCTGTTGTTTAGCCTAAGCGTTGGGAAGACGCTAGCGTGGTGACAGGCCAAGATAATCAGTGAAGGTCCTCAGCACGGAAGCTTCTCGAGCAACGCTGCCAGTTTCCATTTATGAGTCTCAGTTTCTCCTTTTAGTAAACTGAGAGATGTAGACTAACATTCGCCTGAAGCTCTTTGCTATCCTGTAGCCACCCAGTTTTCCCTTGCCTGGTAATGGAATCCTGTTTGCTTTACATTTTGAGGGTGTCCACTCCCCCGTGGAAAGTAGCTGCTTGGGAAGCCCTTCTCAAAAGCCTGCGGGCACTTAGGCAGGCTAAAGCAATCAGCATGTGTGGCAGCCACCCAGCCAGACCATGCACTGGAAAACCGCCCCAACCCTGGAGTCCCTCACTGTTACCTTGTGTAACTGCCGTGTCTCTGTGAGGGCAGCAGAATGGGAGGCTTTCATGGCCTAGAAGGCTTTGCTTTAAAGATGGTTCTGGAGGTCAGCACGTTGAGACTAAGACAGGTACTGTGAAAGCCGGCCCTGGAAGGGCTCGTTGTGGCTTCTTTGAAGTTGCCACTGATACTATATTTGGGGAGCCAACCACTCAGCAGCTTAACATTTTCAAAAACAGGAATATTTTTATAGTCTGCGTTAAGATGAAAAGGAGGGGGAGCAAACTTTGATGTTAGAATCCTTTTCTCCCAAAGGAACATTCTAGTTTACTTTACTTTAAAAAAAATAATAAAAATCTGGGGTTTGCAGTAATTTAGTCCATCACAGCTCACATTAGTGTGCTAAAACTTTACCCTATTTTCACGGCCAGCTCTGTTGGGATATCTGGTGTGGGTTTCCTAACTTGCTATGTTTATTCTTACCAGAACTCTGGTATCGGATACTTTTTAACCTTGGTGAGAGGTAGCAGCCCCTGAAACCAGTGGAAAAGACGTGAGAGACCTTGGTGAATTCCATATTATTACAGGAGTCTACCAGTTCTATGCCTTCCTAATAAAAATCTCACGTTGTGCCCTCTTCTGCTGCCTGTGATCATGACTATAGTCAGAGCTCTGCTCCCCCCCCCCCCGGAAGGTATGTTACACTTCTTTCTCGCCATTATTATATCATCACTATTCATATCTCTTCATCCTTAACACCGCAGTACTGTGAAACATATAGGATGCTCTTCACTGCCGTCAGAGAAAAGACAGGCTTGCCTAGAGATAACCGTGTAGATTATCTCTTTTGTGGGTGTACTAAATGCTTTTCTTGATACATTTTATGTGTATGCTGCTTTCAAACCAATGTCATGGCTTTTCACGTTTCTTCCTCCTAGTTAGTCCTGGATGTCCTCTGCTGAGGTCATCACTGCTGATGCTATTCATGAGGCTTTGAGAGTCACAGAACTTGACTACAGTTCTGTGAAGAAAGGCATTCTGAGGCTATCTGTCCCTTTATTTTTACAAAGCACCATATTATCGTGTTCCAAATGAGGGTAAGCATCCTGGAATGTTTGGCTATAGCTGGAGAGGGGAACTCTCATGGAAGAATAGCGCGTCTCTCAGTGAGTGACTCAGGATCCCTGAATGTCTCATCGTCCGAGAGCTGGAAACTGAGCTCACTGTTGTCAGATGTCTGATTAAGAGGCTCTCACACTGCACTTCAGCGATGGAAAGAAATAGCTTGCCATTTGACATAAAAATAGGCATTCATTCCAGGAGGAAATTTGGGTTAAAAATAACATCAGTACCATTAATCTCCACTGCCTGTGAGGACACTGGGTGAGCCCCTCCTCTCCTTTCAATTTCCCTTCAGCCTGTGTGCCTAAGTAGCTCTCCATGCCAATTCAGAAAAGTGAATCTTCCCTGTACATTTTGGAGAGGGAGGAATGCTCCAGAATCTAGACCTTTTTTCGTGTGTGTGTGTGTGTGTGTGTGTGTGTATGTGTGTGTGTGTGTGTGTATGCCACAGTGGCACCAAGCTTTCTGCATGTTTTTTCCCAATAGTTTGTTTCTTTGCATATAAGGAATTTCAGATGGCTATATTAGAAGAAAACACATATTTTTTTCTGATAATGAATAATTTAGATGAGAGAAGGAAAAATCCCAAATAATACATGCAGAATCAAGAGCCACCTACGCCTCATCACCTTCTTATGTCCACATAAAACAAATCGGCAGTAGGAGTAGATTTATCTGTTGTATCTATCACAGGTCTTTGTCCTGCTGTTTATAAAAAGAGACTGGACCGAGTGGTGGTGGCGGCGCACGCCTTTAATCCCAGCACTCGGCTTGCAGAGACAGGCAGATCTCTGTGAGTTCGAGACCAGCCTGGTCTACAAGAGCTAGTTCCAGGACAGGCTCCAAAGCCACAGAGAAACCCTGTTTTGAAAAACAGAAAAATAAAAAGAAAAACAAAACAAAAAGAGACTGCCCATACCTGTCATAGAGTAACATTTGGTGAAATATGATAATGTACTTAAAAACTATGAAAACAAACCAAAAAGCCAACCACCAGTTAAAGAGATATAACTTATTTCTGCTAAGTCTGTTTAGAGTTAGTGTGCATGTGCACGCACATGTGCGTACACAAGCGTGTGCGTGTCCGTTATCTGTGACACTGCAACTTTTCCCTAACACCATAGCACTATTCTGCCCCCTTGGGGCCAAGTTTCAAAATTTTGGTGTCCCAAGTATTTTGGCTTTACATCGACAAGATCATGAGAACTGTAAAGAAAACCCTTCCCGAAAATGGACTGCTGACTGACGGCCATCTGTTTGCCTGTGAGTCCACAAACAAGCTTACTTCCCATTCCAAGACTATGGAGCCTGCAGTATGGGCGGCTCTCCACATCTCAGATGAGGCCTACTTAGGGGTGCGGCTCAGCGGCAAACACAGAGCTTTGTGCTGCTGGCGATGAAAGCGCTAAGGAGAAATCCAGAGAGCTTGAGAAATAAATCTATTTCCCATTGCCCATGCTTCTTTGGAACTTGCCTTGCTTATTGTCAAGACTCTGATATATTTTTACCACGTTGCTGGCTCCTCGGAGTCAACAGATCTTACACATCCCATGTGTGTGCTAGTTAGCCTCTGGAAACAATTTTTTTTGTTTTGTTTTGTTTTTTTTTTTGTTTTTTTTTTTTAAAAAATTTGAAAAATAATTCCAAAATTTTTTAAATTGAAAAATAACAAGAAAAAAATTTTTAATTTTTTTTTTTTTTTTTTTTTTTCCTGCAAGAACAGCTGAGCTGGCTTTAACCTGTATTAATAGAGTTTCCTTGCTCCAGTCACAGCTGACTTGTGGAGAAAAGCAATGACATCACCCTATGCTTCACATATCACAGCTTCCGTGAACAAAAGCCCTTTCTGATTTTGAGACCACTCCTGCCTGCCAGATAGCTGCGAGGGGACAGATGAGCAAATTCGACGGACACAGTGGGGGTATGGTGAGTGCTGAGAGAGGCACTCCATGTGTGTGGATTGAGGCTCAGCTGGGGGCTGCCCAGGCCATAATGCTTCTTTTATAAATAACCTCAATTTACACACTTACTGTTTTATACTTTGCTTCAAGACTGTGAGCTGAAGACCCACGGGCAGCACCTGAAAAAGACAGACTGTAAACGGTGCTAGAAAGGCCGAGGTGTCCGTAGCTCAATAGCGCTGTTTTGGAAGATAGTAAATTTTATGTCAGTGGGTGTATTCAAGAAGTTACAGATCAATTGAAAGGTTTTTGCTGAGGACTCAAACACTGGTGTAGAAGGTGGGGTTTGGCCAGGTGACAGGTGACTGTCCAAGTGGGAAGATTGCAATGGAGAAAGCCATGGGAATCTCTTCAGTGCATACATGATTTTTAATTTACAAACATGATTCTGTTCATAAATTATATTCCACCATAAAAATATCATGGAAGTTAAGATCTGAGGTTAGCATTCTCATTATATACACATGGCAATGCAATTTTAGAAGGTAAAGATTTTTCACAACCTCGAAATAGCAATATGGTAAGAGTTACCACTAATGGTGTAAGCAATGGATTTCTTTTGTCCCCCAACATGAAGAGGACATGATGTAAAGACAAAGAATTGAAGTAGAGGACTAAGAGGCAGAGGGGCAACTGAAGATCAGGGAAGTCTTCACAGAGAATGTTTACCTGCTAGGCCCTTTCTTACCAGATCTGTCCTTAGAAGATGGCTGCAGGACAGAGTGCAACAATTGTGATCTTGTCCAAAGCAATTTCCAACAGCACCCATCCAGCTGTGGTTTATTCAGACAATACCTAAAAGGTTATAGTCAGGACCCTATCCTTTGCTCTCTGTAGGTCGTGCCCGTAGAGATTGCAGTGATGCTGACGGATCTGGATTCTGCCACTGCCAGGTTGGGATGGACCAGTAGTACTGGAACCACTCTCATATAGACTGTTTTGTTGTGAAGAATAGCTTAAGGTCGTCAAGACAAGATGAGTGAGAGGGACAGAGTTCATGAAGTCCCCAAGTCTGTGCTTTTTACACAGAACTCTGTCACTTGCTGTGCCAGAGGAAAGGCTTCGGTATAGAAACCAGTGGTTCTTCAGTAAGTGAAGAGGGCCGAGAGGTCTCTAAGCCAGGATTGTTATGTATTGAATCAGCCTTTCTGGATGTCCATGGTCAGATTTTAAGATAAATTAAGCAGTTATACCAATGATGCTTTTCTTTGTTAGAATTTGTACCAAGTCATTATGTGTATGTAGAAGGTAGAAGTCATGATGGGGATTATTGGCCCAATGTGATGGCTTCACATGACCTCATGATCTAGCTGATCCTTAAGGTATTGATAAGCTTGTGAAGGTCACTGAACAAGCCATCAGTGCAGCAAGAGCTGTGTCCCTAAACTCCTCCTAGTCTTATAAGTCCCTTTCTTCCCAATTCTGCATCACTCTTGATGAGTCCAGTTAAGAAACTTCTACCTCTCTAAAGATGTCATTTGAGTGTGGGAGGAGTGACATAGAAGTAAATGAAAGATTCAAGAAAGCTTCCATACTGACGCAAAGGACCCAAGAAAGCCACAAGGCTGCTGGGAGTGGTCGAGAAGATCTTCAGATGCTCAGTTTGACTCCAGCTACAAGAGGGCTAAGCGTTGACATTGGTTAGATACATTTGGGATGCGAATCTCCCTTCTCTCTTAGTATCCCACTGTTCCGCAGTCCTCAAATTCAGCTGCAGGCAGTGACAGCTCCTCTCTAGAGGAGTCTTTGTGTCTGGCTCCCAGCTTTACTCAGCTATGGGGAGCTCATCTCAATGCTCATCATCTTCAGCTATAACCCCCTGTTCATATGTCACGGTGGTGTTCACTTGGGGTTTAGTTCAGCTAGCCTCTACTGAGCATCACTCCTCAGCTCTACATCACAGATGTCTTAGGGCTTCTACTGCTATGATGAAACACCATGACCAATGTGATTTGGGGAGGAAAGGATTTATTTGGCTTACACGTCCACAGCACTGTTCGTCATTGGAGAAAGTCAGGACTGGAACTCAGACAGGGCAAGAACCTAGAGGCAGGAGCTGATGCAAAAGTCAAGGAGGGGTCCTGCTTACTGGCTTGCTCCCTATGGCTTGTTCAGCCTGCTCTCTTATACAACCCAGGACCACCAGTCTAGAGAGGGCACCACCCACAATGCCCTGGGCCCTCCCCATCAATCAGTAATTAAGAAAATGCCATAGGGCTTGCCTACAGCCCAGTCTTATGGAATCATTTTCTTAATTGGGGTTCTGTCCTCTCCAGTGACTACAGCTTGTGTCAAGTTGACATAAAACTAGCTAGAACAACTGATATTGAAAACACTGTGTTCTTCTGGATCCTTCCCTAACTTCTCACCTGTGTGTAATAAATACTTCGCACAAATCAACTATTTATTGTCTATATTTTGAATCAGACTACTCCCCTAAATAAGTAAAAACAGTAAACTCCCAGTAGTTTACTGCAGCTAAATACCAAGAAAAGATAACACATACTTTTTTTCCTTCTTATTGTTTTTAAAAATAAGAGCCAAAAAGATAGTGATAACTGCTCAAACCAAATTCTTGGTCTCAATGCAAAATGTATTTGCCTAAATGAGGAAGTGATTATTTAATTGAATTTTAATCACATTTTCTTCCTTTGCGGAGCATTTTCAAGTCATTAGCATGTGGCAACAAGGATTGGTCCATTACTCTCTGGTCCTGGAAAAGAGATTTGAAAACCCAGCAGCAGGCAAGCCAAGGTTGTTAAAACCATCATTTCCCTAAAGGATGTCAGAAGTCCTCACGGGAACTATTTACAAGGAAAATCTGTTTTCTCTCTGGAATTTACAGATTTTATTTGTCTATTTTTCTCTTCTTATATTTCTACTCTTGCCCTATCCCACGTGGCAAAAACACAGACCCACCTTCCCTTCCACAGAGGTCCCTTTCCAACAGCTAACTGAAGTCAGCAGCTTCTCACATAAATGCTCTCGCAGTAATCTAACTTTGCAAGTAAACCCTCAGCCATCCTGGGGTCTTTCTGATTTTTAAGAATCACAAGAATGATATGCTAGATCCAAGTTGTATTTTTTGAGTAGCTATTAGAAGGCTGCCATGTTTTTAGCCAAATACTATATTTAAACAATTTAAATGTAGTAAATTCCGAGTCACTTGTCTCTCTCTCTCTCCCGTTTAACCAACCACTGAGCTGCTGTTATGTTCTTGCTATAGCCTTCCCAGTGCTATGTCATCTTGTTACCTTGATATTGATTTAGGTTAAAAGACATGTTTGTGTTTAGTGTTCCTATCATGTACAATTGGTGACTAGTTCACAGTGGTTTGCTAGCAGCCCTCAATGTTCAATGAATGGACAAGTGATATTGGGATAACTGGTTCCCTTCTAGGGGACTGTTGCAGGGGAGTAGGCCGCTTGTTGTTCCCAGCTGCCTGGCTACCTTAGCCCTGAAATAACCACACAGAAATTATATTCATTAACTCACTGCTTGGCCCATTAGCTCTAACTTCTTATTGGCTAACTCTTACATATTAATTTAACCCATCTCCATTAATCTGTGCATCACCACGAGGTCGTGGCCTACCAGCAAAGTTTCAGTATCTCTGTCTCTGGCGGCAACATCTCCATGGTGTCCCCTGACTCTGCCCTTCTTTCTCCCAGAATTCAGTTCCATCTTCCCTGCCCACCTAAGTTCTGCCCTATCAACAGGCAAGGCAGTTTCTTCATTCATTAATACTAATCACAGCACACAGAGGGGACTTCCACATCAGGGGACTCTTAGTCTTGTTAATAAAAGAATTTAAGACCAGCCTCAAAAGGAAGCTCAAGAATAGTTTTTAACAGAATTTAAAAGAAAAAACCAAAGGGGCAAGCTGGAGCTCTCTGTAGCTGCCAAGGAGAGAGAGAGAGAGAGAGAGAGAGAGAGAGAGAGAAAGAGAGAGAGAGAGAGAGAAGAGGAAGGGAGAAAGCCTTGCCCTATGTGTTAGGCACAAAGGCCAGCAACATGGCAGGCAAGTAGCCACATAATGGGGAAGAGAGCTTTAGTGAGAGAATTTAAAGCCTAAAGTATTAGGGAAAGCATGCTTGGAAAAGAGATGGAGAAAATAAGTGGAAAATTTACCCTATCTGAGTAATTTAGCAAAGTGGGCAGACTTAGAAAGCTTCATGCCTCTAGCCCTCTAAGAAACTGAACTACAAGATGGGAATTCTGGCAAGAAAAATACATTATCTCATTAAAGGTATAGTTATTCCTCCCATCTCTTTAGCATGGCTTAAGGTGAATCTGCCATTTTAGTGGTTGGTTCCTGGGTCAAGCAATTAAACCTACACAACGAGATTAACTCTTAACGGACAGGACAAGAGTTTATCTTCACATAGACAGTCTTTATACAGCACAGCTTCCCGAACAAGCCTTAATGAATATCTTACTTGAGCCTATGAGAACAAATTCCTAGAATAAAGCTCTGTGTGCAAGTCTAAATGATGGATGGACTAAAAGTCCAATGAACAAGGAGAGGTTTGGATGTCACAGTTTAAGAGACCAAATTAGAGATCTTGGTGATCTTTAGCCTACCAAATAGCCATTCCTTGCCCACCTGTGTTAGACCTAGCAGCCTGATAACCAGATAAAAACCTGAGCAGCGTGTTGACTTAAGAAAACCCTGTGCCCTACCAATGGGAAGGCTGCAAATGATGCCAGTTTCTGAAGTGCCCACCAATATATTATAAACTCACGTTGATTTATGACATTTTTTTCTGTTCTGCTACCATTAAATGTCAGAAATTCCTTCCATGTTAGAACTTGGAACCTGGGGTGACCTAACTCTGTCTTGTCAGGCCATAGTCATCCTTGGCTCTAGAATAAACTGTCCCTATTCCCTTCGAGGCAAGAGGTGTGCATTTTGCATCAACAAAGCCGAAAGTATGCCAAGGAAATTAGTCATTGGAAAGAAAGAATGAGAGACGTTTGAATTGAACAGATCATTACTATTTTGTTTTTCTACAGAGTATTTTATTTATTTTTTTTATCTTTAAAATTTATTGTTCTTACTTTTAGTTTTTGTGAGGCAAGAGAGTCTCACCCTGTAATCCAGGCTGGCACCAGACTTACAATTCTCAGTCTCCCAAGTGTTGAGTGCTATTCTTATGGGTGTGTGCCCTGTAGACTTCATGTTGTTTAACTTGCAAAGTTTTCAATTTTCCTCTGAACACTGGTAAACAGTACCCTTGAAACATTACCCCAGGAGGATAAGGAGAGAACTCTAAAGTCGAAGA
Source organism: Dicrostonyx torquatus (assembly GCA_028555095.1). NCBI lineage: Eukaryota > Metazoa > Chordata > Mammalia > Rodentia > Cricetidae > Dicrostonyx > Dicrostonyx torquatus. Next base: position 3,096,926 of record JAQHUG010000189.1, on the reverse strand, counting down.
TGATATCCACCTTGTTGGAGAGGCACCCCGAGTGAGCTTCAGAGGTCTTTGGGAATACAGGATGGCATATGGATGTTAGTGCAGGCCATAGCAGATCAAACAATGTCAAAGCTAACCACTCAAGGTAGTGAAAAAGGCAAAGCTGAGATTTGGAAGGGATATTTTCCAAGGAAATGGATACAGATGGAGAGCAGACAGTGACTGACTGGGGCAAGACCTAATGAGGCTAGTGTAGAAAATGAGAAAGAAGTCAAGTAAGGTGAGTGAACCAGACTGGGGAGAGGAGCTTCTGAACCATGCAAAGGAATTTGCACCTTCTGGCCAATGGAGGCCATGGAAGCTTTAAATCAGGGTGAGAGAGCCAATTCTCACTGGAGAAAGCTCATGCTGGCTGCCATTTGGTAAACAGATTAATGGGAACATGAGTTCACAGAAAACTCCTTATGCTGTTTTCCTTTATGCACTCAAATATCATGCCTTCACACACACACACACACACACACACACACACACACACACACACACACACACACACACACACCACCATCCCTACCATCACCACCACCATCCCTACAATGCCCCCTCCCATAGAGTTTCCCTTTTCTTGTACAAGTTATGTAAGCCATATCCATTTGAATCATTGCTGGACCTTCTTCCTTTCTTTCAGTGTGCCTGAAACATTTTTTTTTTCATACGGAAAATCATGATGGATCTATTTACATATTCTGCATCCACTTTCTTTTCTTCATATAACAGCCATATATCTTATGCTCATTCTTTATATAAGAACAAAAATTAGTTAATTAAGGCCCTGTCTTTACCCGTGCATATAACTGTTAGCCTTTTGAGTATAAGCATGTTCTTTAGGATTTATATCATGTAAGTGGGACGATACACATTGTCACCGACTCTGCTTTTTCTGCTGGAAAGAGCTCTGTGAATTTCTTCATGTCTCATTCCCAATGGACATGTAATAGTCACATGATTATGCTTTATTTTTAGTACATCCCTATTAGAAAAATCTGCTTTTAATTTAATTAAGAGGTTTCTACAGAGTCTTAAAACTCTGACTCTACAAAATTAGGATGACATTTTCCAGGCTGATCTCTCTCTCTCTCTCTCTCTCTCTGTGTGTGTGTGTGTGTGTGTGTGTGTGTGTTTGTGCACACGCTCTGGGTTTCCAACATTTTACAGAAACTTGACTACTAGTCAAAATCATGCCAAGAAAGAATCTTCCCCTCGGGAAACTTTCTGTATTAGAAAAATCACTTAAAATAAAATGAAAGGAGGTGCCTAGAGGAAGAGGATCTTGATTAAACACATTTTTAGAATAAATCAAAATGGGAGGTTTAAGTAGCATAAATAAAAAACAGATGTATCAGTCTGCAAGAGAATTTTTATCTGGCTTTTCCCCATCATTCTGAGAGATTATAAAGGAAAACATATACTTTAGCTTTTGTTTGCACCTTCTCCCCATTCTTGTGTCTTGCTGTTTTAACATTATAATGGTTCCACCAAAGTCATTTGAGGAGGAAGAACTCTAAAGTAAGAATATGAGTGATAGATACAATGGAATCTTATTAAACCATAAAGAAAAACAAAATTATGTCGCTGATAGGAAAATTGTTCTAACTGGAGATTGTCATATTAAATGAATTAAGTCAGTCTCCAAAACAAATACCCCAGGTTTTTTCTCATTTGTAATTTTTAGACTTACTATAAATTGGTAATATCATGTATGTATAAGACATGAAACTAGAAATGAAAGCCAACTGAGAACAAAAAATGGCTAACTGGAGGGAGAAAGAATAAGAAGGGAAAGGTGGGAGAACATGTTCCAAGCACATTATATACTTGTACAAAGTCTTTAGGAAATGCACTACTATATTTAATAGATATATGTCACCAAAAAATCAGCACAACGTAAGATCACTGCCAGCTTTGTAGTTGATCATATCACTGGAAGAATACAGCATACAGATTTCAGACTGAGTTCTGGTGCAAGACAGCATTATTTAAAGGCCGATTTAATTATATATTGTTTTAATCTTCTCAACCGCAGAAGTTGTTGATCCAAGTCTCGCTATTATTTCTCGCTTTAAGCATAACCCATTGCTTCCGAAGCTCTCCATAACAAAATACACACATTACATGGCTGAAAGGACAACCTTATTCCTCACAGGTGTAGAGGTAGAAGTCTGCCACCAAGATATCAGGAGTGGCTTCTCCCCCCAGGCTTCTCAGTAGCTCACAGGCACAGGCATCCTCACTGGGTCTTTCTTGGGTGTGTGGACCTCTGTGGCAACTCTGTCTGTACCTTGATCTCCTCTTTTTGTACAAAATACTAGACAGATCATGTTAAGACCCAGTACAATGTCTATATTAGAACATAATCTCCTCTGTAAAAGTTCCATCTCCAATCACAATCACATTCTTTTTGCTCAGGTGTTAAGACTTTTTTTAAATTACATTTTTTTTACTATTAAGAATTTCATATATCTATACAATGAAATGTGATCGTATCTATCCCCTATGTTCTCCCAATTTCATATCTTTGTCCCCCAACCGTCTCTCTTATAACCCATTAAGTTTCATTAGTGTCTATATGTGCACAGGTAAAGGAACCATCCACTGGAGCATGGGAAATCTATCAGTGGTCACATGCTCAGAAAAGACATGTATGTGTCAGGGCATGCCTTGATGTGAGTTTCTGGGAGTAGTTTCTCTCCTTCTTCTACCCGCGTCCCGGGGATGACCTGTACATAGGTCCATCAGTTTTGGTGGCAAGTGCCCTTACCTGGATTCTGTAAGTAGAACCACATTCTCCAGGATAAGGATTAGGGTATCATTGTATGCATTCAGGGAAGGATTCAATTCATCTTGTAACATATAATAATATATAAGATGTTTATTTTAGGTCTTGGGCATAGTAAGTGTTTGGTGATAGGAGTGACTAATAGCACTTGGACTCTAATATTTATTCTTTTTCTTCATTTGAGAAGTTGATATAGCAATACATGTTCTGTCTATATACGACAATGCAATGAGATAACATCCATTGATGTTCTTTGTAAAACTAATTGGTAGGAAACTGTTGTTTTTAGATATACACATATAAATCATATATATGTATATATAGCCCGTTTCCTCTTTAACAATATGTGCATTGTACTGAGGAATTTGGTATTAGCTTCTGTTTATTAAAGCTAATATGGAAGGTAATATTTGTGTGCCTCTTGACCTTTGCATGCTTGAAAGATCACAGGCATCCTCATTTCCTACCACAGGAAGACAAAAAGATTAGGCACTGGCAGCCGTCCAGTCTTCCAGAGAGCAAGGCTCAGTGAAAGTGTCACAAAATTACCCCTCTTCACTCCTTCAAGAACAGACAGCGGAGAGTCCCTACTGTCTGTAGAAGTGCTTGCATGAAGGAACAGTGGCTGCTCGGATGCTTTGTGTTAGCTCCCCATGGTCGTCTGGGCAGGAAGAGGTGAAGTGGCAACTGGCAGATGAGACTCTTTATTTTACTGTCTTGGATGAAGATTTTCTAGTTTAAAATTGGATGTAACAGTCCTGTCCTTAAAATGTAAATTCTCCCCTTTCTTTCTTTCTTTCTTTCTTTCTTTCTTTCTTTCTTTCTTTCTTTCTTTCTTTCTTCCTTCCTTCCTTCCTTCCTTCCTTCCTTTATTTTTTTTATTTTTTTTATTTAAGATAGATTCTTTTATCATACAATACATTCTAATTATAGTTTCCCCTTCCTCTTCTCTCAGTTCCTCTACACCACTCCTCTCTTCTAGATCTGTTCCCTTTCTGTCTCCCTTGAGCTCAGAGCGGAGGGCTTTGGTGGAGACCTCCAACTTAGACTCTCTTTCCACGTAATGTCTGGCTGTGGGTCTCCACATATGTTCCCATCTGCTGCTGGAGGAAGTCTCTATGACTGGATAAAGCACTGGTCTATGAATATATCAGAATATCATTAGTAATAATTTTATTTATTTAATAATGAGCAGTGTTTAATTTTACCCTAGGTTTCTGAGCTACTAAGTCTCTGGTTCTTGGTTACTCAAGCAGTGTCAAATATGAGTTTCTTCTCATGGGCTGAAGGTCAAATCAGGCATTGGTTGGCTACTGCCACAAGTTTTCTGCCATCATTGCCCTAGAATATTTTTAAGGCAGGAGAGATTGTAGGTCAAAGGTTTGGTGGCTGGGTTGCTTTTCCACATTTCTCTTTCGGTACCCTGCAGAGTACCTTTCCCAAAAGGTACTAGAACAAAAGTACTAGAACATAGGGGTGAGGGCTCCATGTAGGCACCAGATTGACTTCTTCATGTTCAATGAGTTGTGCAAATGGTGTCCTCAGCAATAAGGCCCTGCTGTCAGTTTCCATGGAACAACCTTTTGTCTTAGCAGCAGTCTGGGTTACTGGGGATTTCCATGGGAACCCCTTGGCCAACAACTCAATTGAAAATACCCTTGTCCTGCCACGGGAAGCCTCACCCCTCTACAAGAAATGGCCAGTTGTGACTCCATATCCACCATTATTTTGAGTCCTCATTAAGCTCACATTCATAGTCTCCAGAACCTTTCTCTTGCATTAAGTTTCCACACCACCCCAAATGCCCACCAGTTCCTGCCCTTTCTCCCCATACTCTCTCTATCAGCCTCATTTCTGCCCACTTACTTCTCTCCCACCTGTCCCACCTGTCCCCAGCACACCTGTGAAATCTCTTCTATTTCCCCATACAGGGAGTTCTCTGAATCCCCCCTTAGAATCCTCCTCCTTGCCTAACCTCTCAGTGTCTACAGATTGTAGCTTGGTTATCATTTATTTAATGGCCAATATCTGCTTCTAAGTGAATACATACCATATTTATCTTTTGTGGTCTGGGTTACCTCACAGGATGATTTTTTTCTTGTTCCATCCATTTGCCTGCAAATTTCATGATATATATTTTTAACAGCTGAGCAATACTCCATTGTGTAAATTAACCACATTTTGTTAATCTATTCACTGGTTGAGGGATATCTAGGTTGCTTCCAGTTTCTGGCTATAATGAGTTAAGTCCAATGAACATGGTTGAGCAAGTATCTTTGTGGCAGGATGGGAAATTCTTTGAGTATATGTCCAAGAGTGGTATAGCTGGGTCTTGAGGTAGAGTGATCCCCAATTTTCTGAGGAAATACCATATTGATTTTCATAGTGGCTGTGTAAGCTTACACTCCCAACAATGTAGGAGTGCTCCCCTTGCTCCACATTATTGCCAGCATGATTATCACTTATGTTACTGATGTTAGCTATTCTGACAGGTATAAGATGGAATCTCAAAGTACATTTGATTTGCATTTTTCTGATGTCTAAGGATGCTGAATATTTCTTTAAACATTTCTCAGTCATTTAAGAATTCCTCTGTTGAGAATTCTCTGTTTAGATGTGTTGACAGAGATTTCTGTCCTGCCCGGTTCCTGCAGTCATTTAGTCCCAAATAAACACACAGAGGTCTACATTAAATGTAAACTGATTGGCCTATTAGCTCAGGCTTCTTATTAACTAATTCTTATAACATACTAGTCCATAATTCTTGTCTGTGTTAGCCATGTGGATTTTTTTCTGCGAGGCAGTCACATCTTGCTTGCTCTGTGGCTGGGTCATGGCAGCTGACTGAGCTTTCCTTTCCCAGAATTCACATTGCCCTGCCTCTACTTCCTGCCTGGTCACCCTGCCTATACTTCCTGCCTGGCGACTGGCCAATCAGCATTTTATTAAAATACAACTGACAGGGTACAAACCATTGTCCCACAGCAGATATGTACCCCATTTTAAATTGTGTTGGTTTTGATGTTCATTTCTTGACTTCTTTATATATTTTGGATATTAGTCCTATATCAGATGTTTGGATGGTAAAGATTTTTTCCCATTCTGTAGGATACCATTTTGTCCTATTGATGTCTTCCTTTGTCTTAAAGAAACTTTTAATTTCATGAAGTCCCGTTTATTAATTGTTGGTCTTAGTGCCTACAATATTGGTGTTCAGGAAGTTGTCTCCTGTGCCAATGATGTCAAAGATATTCACCACTTCCTCATCTACCAGGTTCAGTGTACCTGACTTTATGTTGAAATATTTGACTACTTGTACTCAAGTTTTATACAGGGTGATAAACATGGATCCACTTGAATACTTCTACATGCAGGCATCCATTTTGCCTACATCATTTTGTTGAAGGGTCTATCTTTTTATGGTGCTTATTTCTGGCTATTTTATCAAAAATTAGGTGTTCATAGATTGTAGATTAATGTTTGGGTATTCATTTCAATTCTATTGATCAATGCATCTATCTATGTTCATGCCAATACCATGTGGTTTTTATTATTACAGCTCTGTAGAACACCTTGAAATCAGGGATGATGGACCTTTCAGCAGTTCTTTTGTTGTTTAATATTTTTTTTACCTATTTTTGTTGTTGTTTCCATATGAATTTGAGTATTGTCCTGTCAAGTTCTGTAAAGAATTGTATTGGAATTTCGATGGGGATTTCACTGAATCTCTAGACTGCTTTTGGTAGGATGACCATTTTAACTATGTAAACCCTGATGATCCATGAGCATGGGAGATTTTTACATCTTCTCATATCTTCTTCAGTTTCTTTCTTCATTGTCTTAAGGTTTAATTATACATATCATTTATTTGCTTGGTTAGAGTTACCCCAAGATATTTTGTGGCTATTGTGATTAGTGTTTTTTTTTCCCTGACTACTTTCTCTGTCTTTGTTATTTGTGTATAGGAGGAATACTGATTTTTTGAGTTAATATTGTACCCAGCCACTTTGGTGAAAGAGTTTATCAGATATAGGAGTTGCCTGATGGAATTTTTAGGATCACTTATATATATATATATATATATATATATATATATAGTATCATATAATCTGCAAATAATGATACTTTGACTTCTTCCTTTCAATTTATAACCCCTTTTATCTACTTCAGTTGTCTCATTGCACTAACTAAAACTTCAAGTAGTATGTCGAATAGGTATAGAGAGTGGACAACTTTGTTTTGTTCCTGAGTTTGTGAAATTGCTTCAAGTTTCTTTTCATTAAATTTGTTGTTGTTTGTAGGCTTGCTGCAAATTACCTTTATTTTGTTTAGGTATGCCCCTTGTATCATTAATTTCTCCAGAATTATTATCATGAAGGGGAGTTGGATTTTGTCAAAGGTCTTTTCTATATCTAATGAGATGGTCATGTGTTTTTTGTCTTTTAGTTTGCTTATACGGAGGATTACAGTTACTGATTTTTGTATATTGAACCACTCTTGCGTTTCTGAAATGAAGTTTATTTGATCATGTTGGATGATCTTTTTGATGTATCCTTTGACTCAGTTTGTAAATATTTTATTGAGTATTTTTGTATCTTTTTTTAAGGGAAATTAGTCTGTAATTATCTTTGTTGAGTCTTTATGTGGTTTGGGTATTAGGGTAACGATGATCTCATAAAATGAATTGAGCAGAGTTTCTTCTGTTTCTATTTTGTGTACTAATTTGAGGAGTATTGTGTTAATTCTTCATTGAATAGACTAGTAGAATTCTGTACTAAAGCCAACTGACCTTGTTTATGTTGTTGTTTTGTTTTGTTTTGGGGGGGGGAGACATTTAATGACTGCTTCTATTTTTCTAGAGGTTATATTTTTGCTTAAATTGTTTTTCTCATCTTGATTTTAGTAAGTGATGCCTTCTGAGAAAATTATCCATTTCTTTTGGATTATTATAATACAAATACACCCGCATTGCTCTTTGGTCATGGAAGAGTACATAATTTATAATCATGGCCAGACATTATTTAGGTTATAAAACTTGATGGCAGGGAAGTAAAATGATCTAAGGCAAGTATGATTGGTTTGCTACATTTTTCTCTTACAGGAAAGTTAAACAAACAGGCTGAGTATAGAGGAGGATGTCAGTCTTAAGTCTTCAGTGATCTCAAGATGTATTATTAACCTTGGCTGGGAAGTCAGGCAGAAGTTCCAATCTCTTGCCTTGGATTTCCAAAGCAATCAGCATTTATAACCTAAATAGTGCATAGCTGTAATTTTAAATTACGTCCTCTTCCATGCCCCTGAACCAACAGTCATGTGTGTGTGTGTGTGTGTGTGTGTGTGTGTGTGTGTGTGTTTGTAAATGTAGGAGAATTTTTTTCTTGTCATGGATTGCCACACAATCCTACCCACCCAGTTGCAGCACATAGCCTTTCTTAACTGTTGACCAGTTTGAATTCAAAGACGAAGTTGAGACTGAACCTCAAACATCTGCAAATACACAGCCAACAGCACCGTGTGCAAAGTAGAAGCTCTGCAGTAGCAAACTTCTCCTAGCAAAAGCCCAACATTCAACAACTAACCTCTGCCACAGTGTCACATTTCAAGGGGGTGGGGGGGGAGTGAGGCAATGTTAACCCACAGTGTATACAAACTCAGAAACCTGAAGTTTTCTTAACTACTGAATGTAATTTCACAGTCTGTTTGATATGATTTTTTTCCTGGCTTCTTTTTTGTTTTCTTTATTTTTAGAAAAGCAAATTCAAACCAGCCTCTTAATTTGAGCATTCCCTTACTCCTTTTCTATATTCATTTGCAACCACTTTGCAAATTTAATTTTGCTTATTCTGGGTGGTATATGGAAAGCTTCACTTTGGCTTATTCTGACTGTCATTGGCTCTATATAGGGATATATTTTAGGAATATATTTTAGGTTTACCTTTTTAACATATTCATTGGTTTAAATCAGTAGATAGCTCATCTTTCCAATGAAAAAGATGGTTTGGCCATTTCATCTTCGATGTCATGGCATACTACAAAAACCACTGACTTTGGAACGAGAAGAAAGATGATGGGGGTTCCAGCTCCTCTGTCAGGTGGATAGACTGTAGGGCTCTTCCCACTCAGACCTTCAGTTGTCTTCATCACATAAGCATCGATGGGGTTGAGGTGTTGAACGGGATGGTTGTCAAGGGACAATGGACTGCATTTTAGTATTCTAGTATCAGTTTGGCGACAGTTTTATAATAAAAGTCATTCTTCAAAGTTAGTGACATTGACCTTAGTCAAATAGAGTCTCAGAAACTTGGTTAGTCTTTTGAGATACTCTGCAGCGAACAGAAGTTTTTGGTTAAAAGAATTAGGAAAATGTGGAAGGCATTCTTCCCCTTATTCATAGTATAGCAGTACAATGAAGACTCCAGATACCCTGCCCCAAGGAAAGATGTTCCACTTGCAAGTTTATCTTACACTTTATTTATTAATGATACAATATTTTTGCAGGTCTTTAATCACCCGGGGGGAGGGGGGCGCACACTCAGCAAGCTAAGAGCTCCCTGTAAGTCTCCAATCATTTTTACTTCCTGGGTCATACTGTCACGGGATGATCGCCAATGAGATCCTCAGCTCAGAAGATTTTCTTTCTGCCTTCCTTTGGTACAAAAACCTCGAGTATGTCTCAAGTGAATACTTGCTGGTATGCCGTTGACCAGATGGAAGTTAAAGTTCTTCACTGCTAAGAGAAAACACTTCTTTGAATGTCTCCATGTTGCATCAAACATAACCTTACTCAAAATGAATGATGGTTTTTCCAACCCACAAACAGCTGTGCACCCACACAAACCTCTTCTACTGTCTCTGCTGTTTCCATCCTCCTCCTGGTCTATTACCTTTGACATTTTAAAGCCACCCTTGACTTTACGTTTCTTTTGGCTAACCTGCTGTTTTATTTTTTTAAAGGGGGGGAATTCCAGTTGTTTCCTGAGACTCTTCTCAAGCTTTCTCTCCTTCCAGTTAATCCTATGATATCCATCTCTTCCCACAATTCAGCGTATCATTAAGTTAATCAGACAGCCCCAGTTTCGCTTTCTTCATCTGATGAAAGAAGAAGCCTTCCATAGCCAGCACTGATATATTAGTTAATATTTTTCAAAGCCTTTAAAAAATGACACAGGAGCACACTTGCTCCCATTTATACATAGACCCATACATAGATCAATCACTTCCCCTTTTCCAGGAGTGAAAACTCAGCTCTCAGTTTTGTGTGTATTGCTTCCAATTATCTAATTCTATTCAACTGTGCTTCTATTTTGTCAACACATAAGCATCACTCCTGTTGCTCCTCATCTTGTTCTGCAGCCCATGTACTCACATGATTTCTGTTCTTCAGGACCCTCAATACATCCTGCCTTCTAGGATGCCTTTCTATCTAGGTAACTGTGCTTTGACATTTCTGTCTGTAGCAATGTTGATTACTAACTTTTCACATTGGCACTGATCCTGTACAAACTTAGTCTGTCCTTCCTTCCTTCCTTCCTTCCTTCCTTCCTTCCTTCCTTCCTTCCTTCTTTC
>JAQHUG010000189.1:3032656-3086275 GCA_028555095.1 Dicrostonyx torquatus | reverse complement strand
ATCTATCTATCTATCTATTTTTGTGAGACAGGGTTTCTCTGAGTAGCCCCAACTGTCCTGCAACTCAGTCTGTAGACTAGACTGGCCTTGAACTAGGAGAGCCACATGCCTCTGCCTCCCAAGTGCTGGAATCAAAGGCATGCACCACCCCCACCTGCCTGAATGTCTTTCTTAATAACTCTTCATTTTACAGATTTGAAGTTTCTACTTACACTCAAAATTCACCAATTTCACCTAGTCTAACTGCTCCCTTACCCCTAGGATCCATTTCTCTGCCTCTTGGGTGATGGGATTACAGATGGACACCATGTCTACATGACTTTTGTGAGAGTGCTGGGATCTAAGGGTCATTGTGAAACTCTTGAATGGTAAACACTTTCTCTACTGAACCATCTCCCTAGCCCAAGAGCCTTTCTTCTGGCTATTGGCAAACTATATATTATCAATGGGATTGCATTTAATAAAAGACAAAGACCATTGTCGTTGTTTAAAAAAAAAAGAAAATGCTGCCAGTGGGTTTACGTACTTGAACACTGGGTGCGCAGTTAGTGGCGCTGTTTGAGGCAGCTTTGGAACATTTAGGATGCGCAGCCTTGCTGGAGGAAGTACTCACTTTAGTCAGGCTTTGTAGTTTTGTAGCCCCATCTTACTTGTTATTGCCTGTCTTCTTCCTGTGTGTTGGGAAGTTACAACCCCTCAGCTTCCTGCTCTCACTTCCTGCTGCCATGCCTTCCTGGCCATGATGGACTTTCTCTGTACTAGTAAACCGAAATAACTGTTTCTTCTAGTCTAAGTCACTTTTGGTCATGGAATTTTATGGCAGCATTAAATAGCAACTTAAATGACCTTGCCACATTTCTTTTATGTTTCTCAGAAGTGTTTATATGCAAAAGAACTACCAAAGTTTTTTTGCTGAGAAACATTTTGCTACATAGATGAAATTTGTACTAACTCACATTGAGTTTGAGAGAACAGCATGACAAATCCCAAATATGTGTTTGTGAATGGATATTTTAGTTAATATTTTAAAACCCCCATTTTTATTTTGTGTGTATGTGGGGATAGTGGGCTTTGGGGATTTTGCCACGGCATGTGTAAGTCAGAGACCAACTTTTTATGTTGATCCTCTCCTTCCTTGTATCTTTTCGAGAGATCAAACAAGTTTTCAGGCTTGGTGGCTGAGGCCTTTGCCACCCAAAGATGGAGATCCCAATTACTGTCCTGCTACTACTACTACTGGACAAATCTTTTACTACGTTACAGTGGAGCAATGGGGACTATATGTTTAAAAATGTTCACTGGTTTTATGGGAAGTGAGTGTTTGTAAGACCAGTGACAGAATTAACATTACCCGACATGTGTAGACCATAAGTATATGTTATCAAATTTAGCATTCCCAGAAGTTCAGATAACCTGCCATTTTCTTTCCAAAAGTTGGCTGAAGTACAGAGAATGCTCGTATTGGTATATAACCTGTGGATATGGTGGGGGTATTTCATTTGCTCCCTAGTCCCAAGGTAGTTGCTGTGCTGGATACTTGGAAAGCCGCAGGTGTGAAAAGTCAGAGGTATTGTGAAACAATGAGACACTGCTTCCTTAGGGAGACCATGTGGCCCAGCAGATTTGGAGCACATTCTAGGCATCTTGACAGGTAACGTTCTTCAGGACCCTTGGACTCCTTTAGAAGTTTCTCCAGGAGAGGTCTGGAAGTGAACTTCTCATTGGCAGTCAGCCATGGCACATTCCTTCACATATGCTGAAATGAGTACTTGCCAATAAGTTTTGAGGGCAACCTCCCCATTCTTATAAGAGCAAAGGTTTATATATCATAAAAGACTTTGTCTTACCAAAGAGGTATGAGTAGAAAGGCTTTTGATTTACTGGTTTGCTCTTCCTGCATTCCCTGGTGAAATGCTTGAGGGAGAACATTAATTTTGCTTTGTGAACTAGGGAGTCTAACGCATTAGAAATTGTAATGATGAACTTATTTATATATTCACAAATGTTCAAGGCCTTTTCAAGAGATAATGTTGACAAAACATCCCCAGTGTTGTTCTAACACTGTTACAGTGATCAGCAGCCCAGTATTCTACTGGGCATTTGTTTCCCTGGCCCACAGGCCTCCCTTTGCAGTCCCCTGGAGAATTCCAAATGGTTATGTGAAAAATAGGATAATAACGCCACACTTTGCTTCCTACTTCCCATCCTTCCTTTCCTTCTTGCCTATGACAAAGAATTGAGCCTGTCACTGTGCTGTTTCATAGACCGATCCAACAGGCATATTAAAACAAACAAACAAACAAACAAAAACAAATCCTGTTTTGTTTTCAGAATAGTCTCAAGACCAGAAAGGCCAGTACCAACTCTGTATTAAGCTAGTACACTGTTGATTGTCACGGAATATTTCAGAAGCAGGAATCTACAGGAGATTGTCGATCAAAAGTAGACACGATCAAATCCCTGTGACATTGTGTAGTTTCAGGGAAACGGGATATGGATGCTAATACTGAAAAGCATGACCCAGAGTGAGCAACAGGAACTCCACAGTGGGTCCAGTAGATGATAACACACAAGTCTGCTTGTCGTCATGAAAAAAACATGTCCACAACACCATGACGTTTATCCAGAGTGCTTCACCTCAGCACAGCTTCCTACTTGGTACTAAAAATCCCTGTTTATATGATTCAGTGCCCTTTTCCATAGTGATCAGATATCTCCGCATTCAGAGACTATCTTAAGACTAGGGATTTATCTGTAGATTCTTGCGTTTCACATTCCTACTGGCGGACCTCCAGTAAATGTCCACTTTTAGCTTCATTGTAATGTGTATTGCAAGCTCTATCACAATATAAAAGGATCGATAATTATTATCGGCAACTTTGCAACTATATTCTCCCTGCCACTGTCACGATCAGGGGAGTCCAGTTATGTTATAGTAGAGAGGGTTATTACCAGATTACTATTATGTTTTTTAAAAATAAACTAAAGTGAAATTGTTTGTACTTTGAAACTGTGACTCCTGTGACATTCACAGGACATTGAGCGAAGTGTGTTATGAAATGTCCAGTGTATCCTTCCAGAAGAAATTTCCAGAGAGCACTAAAGTTCTGTGTCCAAGAACAGTAGCAGGAAACAAATGTCAGAGAGGTCTTGGCACCAGCTGTCTGTTCAGTAACCATTAGTCACCCTCTGACACCTCGAGGGAGACTGCTGTACAAACACCACAGAAACCCAGATGCCTGCCTCATTGCTCATTCCATGTCTGCCCTGGTGTTTAGAACCCAAACTGACAACCTCATACCAAGAAGCCACATAGACTGATTTTACTGTAGCCAAAGATGACTGGTCCACATTCCATCACCAAGACAGATCCGTGCCCAGCTGTCATCCAAATTTTTACTGCTTTTTTTCTCTTTTTGTTGTTGTTAGAAAGCTAGACACTTTGCAGATGGCTTGAGTAATGTTGTCCAATTAAGCATGCACTTAATTTTGACTAATACTCTGGTTATTATTAAATTAAATTATTAAATATTAAATTATTTTTTAACATCAAGAGATTTTTGTTCTGCTTCTTGGCGTTTGCATTGCCGGGTAACATGGGTCTCCTTGAAAATGTAGCTGACGGATGGCGTCTGTTTGAATGCGTTAACGGGGTATCACATTTTTGGTGGCAGGTCACCATCAGTGTTTAATGTTAACATGTAAGCTGAGGACATCACCATGTTGTGGGGACCAGCAGGCGTCTATTCATCACACTCCGCATATTAAATAAAGGAAGGAAAGCACACACGCGTTGGCAGAAGAGAGAGCTTTTGACAGCCCATCCCTTTCCAACTCATTCCACAGGGGAAATCTACTCTTCAGAAAGCTCATTCCCCTTCCTCCTCACCACACAGCCCTTTGAAAGCCGTAAATATTTACTCATAACCATGGATACCTTCTTAGACTAACATTCCGTAAATACAAGGATAATTCATTTTCTACACTAGCACGGACACCTTCTTTCTGGGTTACCGTGAGAACTTGATGACCAGGCATCTCTGAATGCTCTACATGGAGATGTAGGGAAGACGTCGGATGGCTAGAAGTTGAAATCATCCCTGCAACCAAAAGGGTTTTGAGTTTCCTCACTAGTGCAACTATTTTGATAATTATATTCTGTAATGGAAAATACAAAAACCAAAGAGAAATACTCTACTTTCAGTTTGTTATACTACAAAATCAATATTTTGTACCTGTTGTTAGTGATGCAAAGTTTAGTGTTAAGCTTCTCAGAGTCAAAGCAGAAAAATGGCACAAGTTATCATGTGTTCCCAAGGTATGCTGAAGTTAATTTTATAAATCTGTCAGGGGAGGCTATGCCTGCACTGACGTTTGAAAATAATTCCATATGCAAATATTTTTAAAATTATGATAGTAACGTGACATCACTAGGAAATAAAATACTGAGTCATGTCAAATTCTATTCTACAAGATCTTCAGGGCTCTCCTAAAATAAAATGTAATTTTCTTATGTAATTTGACTTATGTGCTTGTTAGACTATAATGTACAAAGTTAGTTTAATTCGGTAGCTCCAAGAAATTATTAAATTTTATTTCAAAATTTGTTTTCTCAAAATTGCTCCTTTAGTTTCTTTCAGTGTTTTTGAGGTGTCCTTTATCTATATGGTCTGGAAAAGAAAATCAACTGACGTCAGTAACAATTGGAAGTAAATTTGGAGACTAGCAAGTGAAATATTTACCAACAAAAAAATTCTGGTGCCACAGTCTATATCTTGTATGTTCATTCAATATTAGTGGGACTGCTGTGGCTGGAGAGGTGGCTCAGCTGGTAAAATGCTTGCTACGGAAAGACAAGGACCTGAGTTTGATCCCAGTTCCAATGTAAACCTTGGACAGATGATGTGGATTGAAACTCCGGTGCTAGGGAGGAAGAGTCAGGCAGAACTCCTGAACTCAGGGCACGGTCAGCGCTCATCGGTAAGCCCAGGGTCAGTGAGACACCAGTAAACAGCAATAGAGAGACACCCAGTGGGGACCCCTGACCTCCACACAAGTGTGCACACACTCATGCACACACACAGGGCACCCAAACTTGTGCTCCTTCTAATGGTATGCTTGGCATTTTTGTCCCTTTTGTTCTGTCTTGCTCCTGAATTAAAAAGCATTGTTATAAATAGGATGGGTGAAAGAAGAGGAAAAGAAAGGGATGAAGGGCAGAAAGGGGAAAGGTGACTCGCCTCAGTTGTCTTTTGTTTATTTGGGGAAAACCCTGAACTGGCCTGAGTTACTGCAATGCCTTTCTGACTTACGGAATCCCTTCTCCAGATATCAGCCTCAGTGGGTTATCGTTTCAAGACGTGTGCAAGATCTTGTTACATCCCTTCTTGAATTTCTTTAAGAGCTAGCTTCCTGTTGCATTTAGCATGGCATTCAGACATTAGCATAACCTCTGAGCTTCCTGGCCCCCCGTTACTCAGCTCTCCCTCCTTCCTCTTTGCACTGCCCTGCCTTTCAGACACGCTTGACTTTCCGTGTAAACTTCATTTTCCTGTCCCTGAGGTGATCCTTCTCCTTTTATCCTTATGTCTGGATGCTCTGCTAAGAAGCTGCAGTGCAGCTCCCTTGAGGAATTTATTCATAGGACTCTTCCTTCAGCCCAGCACACGCATGCTCACACCACTCAGCATGCACATGCTTACACCACTCAACACGTGCATGCTCACACCACTCTCCATGCGTCATTTATACCTTTTAACACTTAGCAAGGGCATAAGTTATTTTCATTTTCACATGAGATTTATCTCCTCCTGGAATCATTTAGAAAGTAGGGTCTTTTTTTTTTTTTTTTTTTGCTTCAGGCCACATGGATCTTTTTGTTAGCTCTCTGGGTCTGTAATAGAGTGTGCAAAATGAATGACTGCCAAATCACATGTAAACGACGTAAAGAACTTGTATGTGACTGGATTACGATATTTACAAGTAAATTATACAGTGTATGTAAGAGCAGCTCATATACCCCTAACTCTGCACGTTGTTGAATGGCACGGTGCTGTATCTGAAGTCTCTCTGCGGCTGGTAGATGGCTCCTGAAGGGGCATGCGTGTTCAGTGCATACTCGGCAATGTCTTTAGGACTACCCGTGCGTGGACCATGACCCTTGTTGGGACTGTATTCCCTCACTAGCCGGGCAGTGTGACTTCTGAATGTTCACAGGGTGCTGATTCCATCAACATTCATTTCTTCTCCCACACAGCCTGACTGTCCCATAGAGGCCAACTTCTAGACTAGTTTTCCTCATTCTGTAAGATCTGAGGGAAGTGAGCCAGCGCTTTCAGAAAGGACGTTCTTCCCCACACTTCCGCAACTCAGAGGGCCGTTCAAAGTTAGATAGCCTCTTCTTGTCAAACCATTCAACTTTCCTCAATTGTTCTTTGCTTCACAGTTTATTTTTCTACTTCACAGTTTATTTTTCTACTTCACAGTTTATTATGGTTTGTTATAACTGCGTCTTAAAGGAAATCCCACGTGGGGCCTTTAAATGCAGTTTGGGTTTGTGGATAGTTCATTCCTCAGCTACAGTCTGGTGCTTAGGGACCTTGTTATAATCTACACGCCATAAATGGCCTTGTATGTAGCATTTACATAATCGTTTGTACTTTTATTACCATATCCCTCTAAAACAAAGTACAAATACATACAGATGGTTGAATTTATAGAGTCTGGCAGACAATTTTAGTTTCATGAACTGGTTTACAGTAATTCAAAAGTCAGGAACAGCACATGAGGAAATTTTATGGTTCAGTGTTAGGTCGCAGAATCTCCTTCATATGTACATATGCAGAACGGTGTGTTCCGTTCTGGGCTGTGTTTCAAGGAACAAAAACAAGCAAGCATAGAGTCACTATAATAAATCCAAGAAAAGGAGCTGGATGGCCACCACTGAGGAGCCCGTTATGAGACCCATGTTCATCTGTGATTATCCGCAGCAGGAACATGAGTGTGCACAGGGACTTCTGAGGTGTCTTTGTTACGTTCTCTTGCTATTAGCATATCTCAGTGTATGAGCTACCCTCACACATAACACCTTTTGGCTGATGTATTAAAGATACACTTTATTTTTCTCTTTGCATAGATCATTGTGTATATGAAACATAGGTAGAATATATGAAGAAAGATAAATAAGTTACAAGCTCCTTTCCACGGAAGTCCATTCATGCAAATATACTTGACTATCCTAGGGCAGTGTGTGCTAAGTCCCAGTACAGGGGTAAGATGATACTGAAATTCTTTTTCTGTCACAATCGGTCTGAGAAAGTATTTCTTCAGACAGTCTTCAAGCTTGACTTTATGGGACAAGTTATATTTCAAAAAGGAAACAAAACAAATGGACAAATATTTTCTGTATCAGTGAACCCACCTGAGCCACGATGGGGTTGGGAAGGAGGGAAGTGAGGGTTATAAACAGCAAACAATGTTCATGCCTCAGGCTGCAGGTCCAGGATGTTGATGCTAACCTGCTTTATTCATCACTAATAGTTGGTCTGTTACTCAGAGGCAGTTTTCGTGGAGCCCAAGAGCATACTGCATCCATACATATGCTGCGTTCATGGGCCCTATACATTCTACGCTTTGATGATGGGAGTACACCCACATCATTGAGTTCTTAGATCACTTACAAATTATGTGTTATTGTTTCTGAAACATACACATGTAAAAGAGCTAACCCACATGAATCCCAATTAGTCTCCTGGGGTTTGGAATGAGCAGAGTCTTTGCTCACTGTGTGACTAAAGCACAAACATTTAAATAACTTTTTCTACATTCACTTGAACAATAAATTTGGATTTATACACAAATGAGAACTTGTTCATCTTCTTGGTTCCCATATAAATATAACCTTGTAAGTACCCAAATATTTTATACTTTTATGTAATAATGCTTTCTTTGAGAAAATTAGAATTGAACTAGAAAGCAGCTCCAAATTCAGTCATATGGATGGCCAAAATATCTCTGGGTGTACATCATGACCTAATTTCAGGTACTAGCTAAGAGAAAGAAGTTCCACAATTAATATGAAAAGGAAATGAATGTGTCAAAGGCTTTGGCACTAATGGGAAAAAGTAAGGACACCAGGCCATAAATTAGGGCTGCATATATTTTCTCTGGTGAAAGTTTGTTTCCACAGTGCAATGGCTAGGCACCTCTAAATTCACTATTTCTTTGTATTTCTTTTTAAAAATTGTTTTTATTGAGTTACATATTTTCCTCTGTTCCTCTCCCTTTCTCCCACTCCCCTTCTGCCCTCTTCTTTGGCCCCATGCTCCTAATTTACTCAGGAGATCTTGTCTTTTTCTACCTCCCATGCAGATTAGATCCATGCATATCTCTCTTAGGGTCCTCTTTGTTGTCTAGGTTCTCTGAGATTGTGAATTGTAGGCTGGTTTTTCTTTCCTTTATGTCTAAAAGCCACTTATGAATGAGTACATATTATATTTGTCTTTTTGGGTCTGAGTTACCTCACTCAATATGATGTTTTCTAGATCTATCCATTTGCCCACACATTTCAAGATATTATTTTTTCTAACTGTGTATTATTCCATTGTGTAAATGTACCACATTTTCCTTATTCGTTCTTTGATTGAGGGGCATTTTGGTTGTTTCCAGGTTTCGACTATGACAAATAATGCTGCTATGGACTTAGTTGAGCACATGTCCTTGTGGCATGATTGAGCAGCCTTTGAATATATACCCAAAAGTGGTATTGCTGGGTCTTGAGGTAGGTTGTTTCCTAATTTTCTGATATGATTTCTGAGAAATCATCTAATTTTCTGGGAAATCCAAAGTGGCTGTACCAGTTTTTACTCCCACCAGCAATGTAGAAGTGTTTCCTTTACCTCTCAACCTCTTCAACAAAAGTTGTCATCAGTGTTTTTGATCTTGGCCATTCTTACAGGTGTAAGATGGAATCTCAGAGTTGTTTTAATTTGCATTTCTCTGATGACTAAGGATGTTGAGCATTTCCTTAAGTGTCTTTCAGCCATTTTAGATTCATCTGTTGAGAGTTCTCTGTTTAGGTCTGTACCCCATATTTTATTGAATTATGTGATCTTTTGGTTTCCAATTTTTTGAGTTCTTTATATATTTTGGAGCTCAGATCTCTGTCCAATGTGTGGTTGATAAAGATCTTTTTCCATTTTGTAGGCTGCTCTTTTGTCTTGTTGACCATGTCCTTTGCTTTACAGAAGCCTCCCAGTTTCAGAAGGTCCCACTTATTGTTTCTCTCAGTGTCTGTGCTACTGGGGTTATACTTAGGAAGTGGTCTCCTGTGCCAATGCATTCAGGTGTACTTCCCATTTTCTCTTCTATTAGGTTCAGTATGGTTGGTTTTATGTTGAGGTCTTTGACTTGAGTTTTGTGCATGGCAACAGATATGGATCTTTTTTCCATTCTTTTACATGTTGACATCCAGTTATGCCAGCACTATTTATTGAACGTACTTTCTTTTTTCCACCTTATATTTTTTGCTTCTTTGTCAAAAATTAAGCATTCATAGGTGTGTGGGTTGACATCTGGGTCTTTGATTCAGTTACATTGGACCTCCTGTCTGTTTTTATGCCAATACCAGGCTGTTTTGCTGCTTTTTTTGAGAAAGACTCAGTTGAATAGTTTTATGATATTAGATGACTTCCTAGTTATGTATTTGATAACAGTGATTTTATTTCTTCATATCTTATGATATATCAAACATTCTTTTGGTTATATTATAAAATAACTAATATAAATGTTTAATTCTCTGGTATGAAGAAAGTGAATCTTTATGTAGGGATTCTCCTTAACTTGAGCAGAAACCAAAGTGTTTTTGCATTGAGTGACTTTAGCTCCCTTTAGTTACAAATATCTCTTTATTTCACCATGAAGAGGCTTAGGAATGTTGGCGCAAAAATTATTCAAAATCCTTCACTTTTGATGCTGGATATATGGCTCCATGGTTAAGAACATGTACGGCTTTTGCAGAAGACCTCAGTTCAGTTTCCAGAACCTAGTCCAGGCTGCTCACTACTGTCTATAATTCCAACTCCGGGGATCTATCGCCCCTCTTTGGCATCCATGGACACCAACACTTATTTACATGATTAAAAGTAATCCACTTTTTTTGCATTAATGAGTATCCAAGTTACAAAGTTAGCCTCTTTTCTGCATTGGACTAATTTGCTTCTTTCAACTTCCTTTTTTTTGCTCTCTAAAGCTAAAGAACTAATATGACGAGGGGGAGTTTTCTTAGTTCCATCATTTAATAAGTCACAGATATGTGTCTGTACATGTGTGTGTGGGGGTGTTTCTGTGCATGTGTATTTCTCTGTGTGTCTATGTATGTGTGCCTATGTTTGTGTAAGTTTGTATGTGTTTATGTGTGTGTGTGTGCGTGCGTGAGTGCATGTGTGTGTGTATTTTACCTGGAATTCTATCCTAACTACTTCCCTACTTTGAGACTTTAGAGTGATCACTTTAGTTCTCCAATCCAAGTTTGGAAAAGATTCCCTTGATTGCATCCTTTTCTTCCACAGCTTAACCAGCTGGAAAAGGCCATGGAAGCAGCGCACACGTTCTTCATGGCCAACCCTGAGCACATGGAAATGCAGCAGAACATAGAGGACTATAGGGCGACAGCAGGGGTGGACGCCTTCCAGCTGGTAGACAGAGAAGCCAGGCGACATCTGGTGAGTCCTGTGGCCTCTGTCCCTGCCTCGTAAAGCTGACAGTACCTGTTTCATTGGCTCCAAGCTGAATCGTATAATGGGTCCATATATCAAGTTCAGTCTCAATGGACACTACCTTTCATAGATTTGAAAAAACATCTTATGAAATATTGTAACCAGTAGTGAAGCTGTGTTTGATATCCTATATTAAAATTTCAGTAATTCAGAGAAATGAAAATTCTCTTAGAAAAATCAGGCTACGGTGAAGCCTAAAACTCCATGGAACTATCTCTCTCTTCCATGAAGCCTCGGTTCTTAGTTTGGACTTTTTCCTGTCATATTTTTTTTAATTAACAATTTATTCATTGACAGTTTTACCTGATATAAATAATGAATATTGACCACATTTACCCCAGACTTCTACCTTTCTCCTCCTGCCTTGTATACCCCCTCTTCCCTACAGATGTTGGGGGCCTTGAGTACCAGCCTCAGTACCCCCTCAGGGCTAAGAATTGGATGTCAATGGCAGGCGAGGATCTGAGGTTAAAAAATTAACTCAAGTACATGACCTCTGCCTCTTCTTTATTTTTTGTGCAAGGGGAAAAATGAAGTGAAGGGGGCATGGAGGAGAGGAAGAAGAAGAAGAAGATTAAGGGGAAGAATAAGGAGAAGAAGGAAGGAGAGTAAGGGGAAGAAGTAGAAGTAGTGAGGAGAAGAAGAGTAAGGGCTGATCTCCACGAGGTTTCTAGTTTTTACAGACATAGTTGGAAGATTCCATAGGCAAGGACAATGACAATATGTATATCAAAAATCACAAAAAGGGGGAGATAGAACCTGACAAAGCAGTACCCTGGAACAGGTGACCTGACCCAGGAAAGAGCCAGCATTCAAGAGGAAGTACCTGACATCCCAAACCACTAGATAGTTACTAACTGTCCCTGAATCCTGATTCACCCATTCTCCTCATCTAATCTCTTTGGTGATAATCAGCTTTGAGGATGCCCAAATTTGTTTGTTAGCAAAGGTGGGGCATGCTGCCTTCCCGCTCAGTGCCTGTCTTCTATAGACATTTCTATGTGGTCTGTAAGCAGGTAATTTTGTGGGATTGACTCTGTAAAATTGACTATTAGAACAAAGAGTGAATACCATTGTTCCAAGGACTCATGGTGTGAGGGAATGGAGCAAGGTCGCTCCATTGCCTGTAGTCACACTGCTGAGGGGTTCTGGGAATGAATCCGATTTTGAAGGGAGAATCATAACCTCACAAGGTTTTTACAGATATGATGGTGACTTTTCCAAAAGACAAGTGTTCCTGAAGCTCTGCAAAATGGGTTATTCCATGTAGATATGTGCGGATACACTTCCTGTGGATCTGCCTATTGGTCTGTCAGCTGCGCATTCACTGTATAGTCCTGTGGGCTCCAACATACAGATCTCTCTTTCACACTCGTGTTCATGTCTATTTGTCTTGTGACCCTGAGTTTAACTGTGCCAGTCTGCATGGCCAGGGTTTGGAACATTCTGTTGGAGGCTGGTCGTTCCAGCAGGGGGTGCACAACTGAAGGTAATTCATCCCCCATCCCAGAATCCGTCAATAGGCAGGAGTTCATGCCTGGCTCATACGATAGTTTTAGTTCTAGTTTCTAACAAAATCTGCAGACTGATTTCCAGGGTAGCCCCAGTAGTTACATTCCCACCCACAGTGGATAAGGGTTCCCTTGCCCCACATCCACCCACCCCAGCCTGTGCTGTTGTTGTTGCTATTTTTAATGACAGCCACACTGACCCGGGTAAGATCGAACCTTAAAGTAGTTTTATTATGACTTTTCCTGATTGCTAAAAATGTTGAACATGTTTTTAAAGGTTCCCTAGACATTTCTTATTCTGTTTCATGCTGCAGTTTATTTTTAATGCAGGATTTTGATGATTTCTTTGAAAATGCCATACATGCACACTGTGATTTCGAATCATACTCACCCCTACACCTCCCATCCAACTCCTTTGGATTCGCGATCACCTCCCCTCCCTCCCTCCACCCCCTTCACATCCTCTTCATAAATGAACCACTGAGACCAATTACTACCACCCATATATGCATAGGTATGGAGTACCCACTGGAGCACCTACCTACAAGTGACCACATCTCTAAAGAAAGCTTGCTCTTCCTCCCCCTGGAAGCCATCATCTCTTAATGACTCCTTAGCTAGGGGTGGGGGAACAAGTGTCCCTCCCCAATTCATGGTAGAATGTCCAGTGACTTGATCTTGTGCCTGTCTTGTGCAATTAGTCACCAATGCTGTAATTTCATGAGTGCATTGGGCCTATCATGTCTACAAAGACACTACTTCTCCACAGTGCTTCATGATTTCGTTTCTTGCATTCTTTCTTCCCCCTATTACTTGATGTTTCTTGAACTTGGCAGGAAGGAGGTATGATATAAATAACCTATCAAATGGTGTATTGTTCAATCTCGGTGAGTTTCTGAGACTTGGCTAGCTTTTCATGCTGTTGATATCTAATGTTATTCCATGTGGTCATATAGAATACAGAATGTTATTTCAATTTTCCTGGACTTGTATCCTAATGTAAGTCCTATTTTGGAAAATGTTCCCTGAATTGCTGAAAAGAACGTCAACTCTTTAGTATTTGGATGAGCACTTCTCTAGATGTCTGTTAGTTGATACCATGTCTTGCTAGGTTACTGTGGCTGGTTCAAGTAATCCTCCTGCCTCAGTCATTTTAGTATCTAGGACTATAAATGCCAATGGCCATTCCTGATATTTAACACACTTATTTTTCACATAGAAGTGAAGTTAGTGGGAGTTATTCATGGCTACAGTATTTGTCTCCTACTTTCCAATGTGGAGGATTTCCCTTGGTACCAGAAGTGCACAATTTGGAGTTTGAAAAACCCACAGTATTCTTTTTTCAACAAAATATCATTTGAAATCACACATGGAAAGGCCTTTCTACCCCATTTGTTTTTTACCTCACCTTTCTCAATATGTGACCTCCAAAATTACTTCTGAGAAGAATGATAGAGATATATTTCAGAAGGAAGATTTAATGGACCAAGGCTTGGAAATGATGGCACCATTCTAACCCTGTTTGCTATCCCACATGCGTGTCCAACAGCAGAGAGATTATAGACTGTCCTCCTGTATATGTGCAGAAAGAAAGTAGATTGAGATTGACACTGCAGTAGTCCAGTTATGCAACAGGTTCCCTTTCTTTGACATCTACTTGAACCTGTGGAAGTCACAATGGACAGATCAATAAACCTGTCATTACCTTCTGCAGTACAAAATTCTGGCCTTCCTAAATGATCCCGAGTCTGTGTTCATCCCACTCTTGACAAACAAGACTGTGTCTGTGTCCTTGCAGGAGAGCTATAATGCAGGAGTTAAACACTATGAGGCCGATGACTTTGAAGCTGCCATCAAGTATTTTGAACAAGCTTTAAGAGAATATTACAATGAAGATATGGAGTGCCGAGCTCTATGTGAGGGGCCTCAGAGATTTGAGGAATATGAATATTTAGGATATAAAGGTGGTCTTTATGAGGCAATTGCAGGTAAAGCTTGTTTTGTTCTTTTGCTTACTTTAAAATGCTATGGATGTTGTGTTAAAAATATTCTAACAATATAGTGCTTAGTAGTAAAGACATGTTAAAGATTTTAATGTATCTATTCCATCCTGTCCTTGACTACTAATTTTTATAAAGTTTTGAGATTTTTCTTCCCAATTTCTTCTGATGTATTTGTTCATAATTCTGCCTTTATTTATTTCATCAATGGAAAAATAGGAAAGTACTATAAGTATTTCTTTTCAACATATTTTTTTATTTTATTTTATGTCTAGCAACAAAATGTGGACTTCTCATGTAAGTACATGTGGACTCACTTTGTTGTATGTAGTGGCTAGATAACACCCATGATACAGGACCATCATCATTTTAAATATTAGTCTTTACTGAGGACTACTGAGAGGGTTGCAGTTTTTCAGTATTATAAGTAATATAGCAATGACCCCTTTGATACTGTCTAGTACAATTCATTGGCAGATTATACTTGAGAATGTAGTTTAAAATGATAGGCAATGTGTGATATTCAAGAGTTGCTGCTGCTGGGTAATTAGCCTTTTGTTGGAGGAAGTGAGTTCTCTGTATATATTATATTTGAAGATAAAGAGTTTGTATTAACAATGTAAGTGTAAAAACACAACGGTCAAGAGAAACTTTCAGAGTGTGTTTATATAATACAAGAGAGGTGGAGAGCTTTCATACAGAACAAAATAGTCTACATAGAATACCTATAGAATTAAATTCATTGCAAGGACAAGTAACCAATATCTTAAATAACTTATAGACAAAATTTTAATACCTTTCATAGTAAAGAAAGATTATAAATTATTATTAGCAGTAATTTATCTATCAATTATTAGTAGTATCAATTACCAATGCTTCTTTAGCAATTATAACATAAAATGCACCCATCCTCTTATTTTTACTTTTTTGTGTGTCTAATACTGAGGATTGAACCCCCAGTATCATGCAAGGGAGGCAAATACTCTATTGCTGTGCTATAACTTTATCCATCCTTTTTTTTATTATCATGGAATTGTAATCTAAGTTCCCAGGCTGGTCTTGAGCTCTCCCTAGCTAGCAGGCATTGATTCTGTAATCCCCTACCTCAGATGCCAAAGTACCAGCCCACAAGACCATTGGTCTTTCTTTGTTTACATCTCTAGTCAGTGAAATGGAAGCTGGAGGCACTAGGGTTATAGGGATTGTAGAGAAAGTAGAGGTTCCTAGAGGGACCTTATTTGACCTTAGCTTAATTTCTCTGGGTGTATACTCAATCAGTTGGGTCAGTTGGCCACAGAAGTACAGGCAAGCATACAGGTAGGTACAGTGGCCCACTTTGCTGTGACTACGTTTTAGCAGCTGGTACGGGGAAGGTTTGAGGAGGCCCCTGTATATATAAAGCGCCATGTATAGGATGAATGTCACAGTTAGCACATAAATATCAGATGCCGCTTGCTGGGTGGAGGGTGCGGGTACAATTCTAGTCTTGGATTTTGGTTTTAATATTCTATTTTTTTCATTTTATTTTTGACAGTTCCATGGATTTATACAGTGAATTTTAGTCATTTTCAGACCCCTATCCCAGCACCCAACTTCCTTCTCCAACTGAAGCCCTTCTTCTCAATAGGTCCCCTCCTACTTCTCTCTCTCTCTCTCTCTCTCTCTCTCTCTCTCTCTCTCTCTTTCTCTCTATTGTGGTCCAGTGAGTTTTATTAGTTTCTTTCTGGAACATGAGTGGGATATTACACACTTGACAAGGAGAGCTATCTAGGTACATTAAGATGACACTACCTCCCCCAACAACCACTAACTGCCTGTACCTTGATAAGTCCCTCCTCCAAACCTAATGAAATTTTGATGAACCCAGTGCTGGACATGTCTTGTGCAGGCAGACACAGCTACAGTGATTTCATAAGTACATCTACTATGCTGTGTTCAGAAAACATCTTTCTACTCCTCATCTCACCATCCTGTTTCATGTATTTTTTTCTGACATCCCCCTTGCCCTCCAGGATGTTTCCTGAGCTTTGGAGAAGTGATATGACTCTGTCATATACAGAGGAACACTCCATCATTATGTATTGTCTGCAGTTCAGCCATTCATGGGTTCCTTCATTAATAACCCCAGTGTAATTAGAAGCTTCTATGAAGAAACTGGGAGCAGCACTAGCCAATGAATATAAGCAGTATTTAGAGGGTAGTTTGACAAAACAATTGTTTTGAACAATGTAGGAAGTTTGATAGTAGCAGGTTCCTTACCTAGGCCTGTGGTCTCCCCAGCCGAGCGCTGGTTTTATTATTGTTCTTGATGGTATTACAGGAGCCTTTAGGGTGTTGAACTTTTGGGGAGACTTCTAATACAGATCTGCATCTCTGTCTGCTGCTCAGACACCTCACTGAAGAAATTCTGCTCCCTTTAGGCAAGGAATTTATTTATTAGGACAATTAAGTGAGGTGGCTAGAAACAAACTAAGAATCAGATGCATAATTTTTCATCAAGAGTTCATACTTTCAAAGTGAACAAAATCAAAAATCAAGTAAAGAATAGCTTATACAATAACAAATCTTTATCACATGTTTGTTGATGACATGTGATGTTCTAAAATATACATAATGAAAACATGATGTTCAAATGAAATGGAAGTTACTAAAGTCAGTTTACCTTCCCAATTCTAATGTTTCCGTATCTCCCTCAAAAGCACTTACTGAGCAGCTCAAACCAAATTATGTGAAGTGATTTTTCAATCTAACATCTTCCTCAACTCTTAAGTCCATCTTATTTGTTACCAAACTTGGACAAATGTCCTTTTCACATGGCACTTAACACTTACTGAGTCAACCCATTTGACATGGGAATTTTGATTAAATAAAAACTGCATTTTAACCAAGCCCCCATGATGGCTTTCTTCCTGTTGTTAGTGTGGATGTCAGACAGAGCTGTAATACAGAGCCCAAATTCTGTCCTAACTCTACTGCACATAAACTCCCTGCATTTATGGCTTTCATCTCACTTGAAATAAAGACCAATAACCTTGAAGGACTTGCCTTATGTATATTCGTGTTCTCCATTGCTGCCTTCTCAATTTTTTTGAAGTCTTTGAATGTGCCACTCCACTATCTGTTCTCCTTGCAAATCAGGTTTTCCAAATCACATAGCCAGTGTCCTATTGTGTTCATTTCTCATTCCTCAGGGATTGGCAGATCCCTAAGCTACTTAATAAATATTGGCTAAATGAATGTGTTAATGAATGCGAGAATAAAGGATATGGTATATGCACCAATAACTATGTATAAATGTGATAGCAATGTCTTGTGCTTGTGATAATGTTGGTCATAAATGAAGGTGGAGTTTTTAGAAACTAATTAGAGAATAGCTACAAAGTGTAAACTAGAATCAATATATCTATTACAGTCAAAATCACTACACTAAATTATCAAATTATGAAGTGCTCTATTACCAAAGTAAATTTAAGTTATCCAAAATCAATATACTTGTATGAGTTATTTTGAGGATTTATTTCCAAAACTTTTCTTTCCTTGGGCATCTGCCAATTTAACTTTCCTGTATTTTTGTGAACATTGTTCATTTAAAAATACATTTTGCTTGCCTTTTACAGTATAATTACTGAATTTTTCCTTAACACAGTGTTTTGCAAGGAGAATAAACTAGCATTTCTTCACTATTTATAGTCATATATAAATATGTTTACATATATAAATTCATAAAAACTCTTTAATAGTTTACTAAATTATTTATGCTGTTGTTTTATGAGATGATGTACACTACCTCCAGCCCCACATTTGCCTGTGTACCTGTGCTGTCAGCATCCATGAAACAGATTTGGCAAATGGTCTAGATTCGGTTATGACAACTGAAATCTCTATGGATTAGTATTTCATGCTGGTCAAATTACCATTACCCATTGACTGTTGGGAAGGACAGACATATTCACACTCAGTTTCTTCGACTCTTAAGTACCACATCCAGCATCCCAGCTCCCAGCAAAACACTGTTGAATATTAGTCATAGTCTCTCTAGAGACAGCCCAAGACCTGCAATTATAGAACTATGGTAAGATTTCCTGGAAATCTGAAACATGCTAACTTTATGTAGCAAAAGAAAAACAACTAAATGTATACTCACACAGTTGTTCTGAGCCTCGGTCTTATTAAAAAGTGCATTTATTGCACAATGACACTGAAAGGGAAAGAAAATAACAAATATAATTACTTTGTCAATTTCCAACCTGCAAATCCTTGCATTGCTAGGTGTCCTCAATTTGTAGTTAAGCTGGCATTCACAAAGGAGAATGTGTTAGGAAAACCTTAACACTTGAATGTAGTGAGGAGCTGCTTGTTAGTTTCTGGCCGCTTAGTCCCGAAATAACCACACAGAAACTGTATTAATTAAATCACTGATTAGCCCATTAACTCTAGCTTCTTATTGACTAACTTATTTTAATTTAACCCATTTCTATTAATCTGTGTATTGTCACATGACAGTGGCTTACTGACAAAGTTTTGGCATGTCTGACTCTGGCTGTGGCTCCATGACATCTCTCTGACTCCTCCCTTCTTTCTCCCAGCACTCAGTCATTCCTCCCCACCTAGCTCTGCTCTGCCCTGCCCAGCTCTGCTATAGGCACAAAGCAGTTTTTTATTCGTGGTAATCACAACATACAGAAGGAAATCCCACATCACTTGCATCGTAGAGATAGAAGAGATGAAATTTGGGAGGAAAACACAGATGGCTGCTTGATGTGAATTTTCATGCGGTCAGCTCTGTTTACGAAACCAGAAGGCTGTCTTTGTTGTTCTAATTTGCTGTTTATACTCTGCTTTGAAATATATTCCTTCATACTTTGAATTGTCTGTTGGTACATTTTTTTCATTTTTTCTACCCTTGTAACTTGATATTAGAGCAGTGGTTCTCATTCTGTAACAGTCCCTTGAGAGTTGAAATACCCTTTCCCACAGGGGTCACATATCAGTTATCCTGCATTCATAACAGTAGCAAATTACAATTACAAAATTAATTTTCTGATTGGGTGGGGTCACCACAACATGAGAAACTGAAGGGTCACAGCATTAGGAAGGTTGAAAGCCACTGAAATAGAGAAAAGATAGATTTGAAGATAATCGGGCTATGGAGGAGTGAACAGTTGTCTGTCTGCTGTCCCCCTAAGATATGAAACTCCACTAGATTTTATTCCCAATGTTCAGATTGTACATGTAGACCTCATTATTTTCTTCACATTTCCAACTGGAGGTATAAAGCAGTGGACTGTGGTTTTGATTCTGTTAGTTGTTCTACATGGGCTCAAGTTAGCCAGGTTATGAAAAATGTTTGCCTCCACCCTCCAAATTCTCCTTTCCTTCCTGTGTCCCGACCTCGTTCTGTAAAATTGCCCAGATCCAGGATGAACTCTGACTCAACAGAGGCCCTTTTGAGAGAAGCTGTTGTGCCCAATTAAATTGTGCAGCCATGAAGTCAAGTGATTTTCTCCACCTCCAGGGAGCCTACTCAACCCAAGTATGAACGAACCATTCTCTCCCTGGCAAACATTGCCCCATCTTTGCTAAAGAATTCAAAGTTAGGCAAGGAGGAAGGGAAGTTTTCCTTGTGATATTAGCTGTTCATGTTCCTTCAGCTCATGCCTTGGTAAATCAGACTCTAGAGCTAAGGAACATGGAATCCTTTGTACTTCAGCATCTTACCTATTTAAAATAAGAAGAGCAACCACTGGAGAGGGCAAAAGGTGGACTGTGTTATTCCAATTTTTTAGCTGTCACCTTTTCTGCCATTTTGCCACTCTCTGTCAAAACAGTATCCCATGTATTAGGATATGTAGTGTCTAGTGAGAGCCAGGTCTATAAGTGGATAGATTCTGGTCCTGAGCAATAGGCATCAAGAAATAGCATTTGAATTCTTCCTTTAAAATAAATTGACAGGGAAGGGGAGTTTAAGTCCTCCATTTCCCCTGCTAACTTTCTGTGTGGATGGCTGTTCTATTATCTGAATGGTTTAACATCACTAGGATGTGAATGACTTGTCTCAGTCCCAGGGCATCTCAGACCCTCTACAGTAAACCAAAAGAGGCTCAATATGTCTGGTGAGAAAGTCTACATTCAGCTTTATGCACGGGAAACCTAAAGTACTACAGAGGTCCAGTTATCATGGCTAAGATGGTGTCGCCAGCCACTGTCTGATGTTTTCAGGCTAGGAAATGATAATGCAGAGTTCTCTCTCTCTCTCTCTTTCCCTCTCTCCCTATTTCCCTCCCCCTCTCTCTTTTTCTCTCTCTCTTTCTCCCTCCCTCTCTCTCTCTCTCTCTGAGTGTTGTGTGGCAATGCATGCCCTATAGAAGTGCAGTCCAGCCTAGGGTGTGGCCTCAACAGCTGGAGGACACACACTTTCTCTCTTGCCTTCCAGATCACTACATGCAGGTGTTGGTCTGTCAGCATGAGTGTGTGAGGGAACTCGCCACCCGCCCAGGCCGCCTCTCACCAATCGAGAACTTTCTTCCCTTGCACTACGACTACCTACAGTTTGCCTACTACAGAGGTAAAGTATGGACCATCCATGAAGACCTCTGCGGTTCTTCTTTATCACTGTTGGCATCTTCATCGTGCAGACCCCGCTTTCTTTCATTTCACCGCCAAAGCAATGCAGGTTTATGCCCTTTCTTCTCCTTGCCTTTCGGCTGCAGCTCAGAGCAAGGAAGGCAGTGCATTGGCGGTGGACGAAGCACAGGATTTACTGTGATAACGTCCTAAAACTTATACTAGACTTGCAAGATTTCTTTTTCAACCTGAGTTGCTTCTTCAACTCACTTTTAATAGGATTGCATTCCCATGGTTGAGTGAACCAGTGTTTTAAAATAATTCCCCTCTTTCTCTATACATAGTCCACTTTCATGTCCTTCAACTGGGTGTTTTATATTTCCAAAATTATATATATATACATATATATAATATGCAAATACACTTATAGAATTTTTCCTTCTTTCATGTGAAGACAGCATATTATTTATAATATTTTCTGGACCTTTATTTACTACATGCCAATTGACTTTTAGTAGGTTAGGTATAGGAAATTAGCATATTTTTGGCCAAAATTAAATTCTAGCAATTTATTATTCAACTTTAATATATGAGTGCAGAGAGATCTTTCTGATCTCTCTTTTTAAAATGCCTGCATACAATTGAATTAGAACTTATTTCATGTGTCTTCTTATTGAGAGACAATTGTGTTGTTTAGTAATCTTTTGTGATCTCAAGTGGATAACACTTTACACATGTCTGTGCTCAGCTATATAATATTTTTAAGGATAAAAATCTGAAAGTTCATATACTGGGTCAAATAGTTTATTTATTTGTAATTTTGATTCACATTGCCAAACTTTTCTTCATATGGGTTGTATTTTCCGGGGTTCATCATCAGAATATATTATAAAATGTTTAGATATTCTACAATCCCCTAGGCAAGTTTAGTAATTCAAAATAGCTTTAGGTTCCTTTATTATTGAAGAGAAAATATTGAATCCCCTCTCTTATACGTGGAGCCATATCTGAGAATTTATGTACACAGACAAACTATATGTATATATATTTATGTATATGTATATATTTGTGTGGGTATATGTATGTATTTGTGCTTACAAAGAGAGAAGAAGTTTTTTTTTAAGAAATCTAATTGTGTGAACTATTTGTGAAGGTGGCACAAAGCATTTCAGCATTCTGTTCCTAAAAGTGAAACTTTTTTTTTTCTTTGCAATAGCTAAATGTTTCTAGAACAAAAAAGTCACATTTGAAACATCCTGGGCTATTCCTTGTAACAGCTGGATATGGCTCAGGTTGCTCCTGCTATGTGGGAAGGGGCTAGAAGAGACCATCTGCACCTCTGGGGACCCACTCAAGGCTACCCCATAGAAGCAAAAGTATCAACACACTTCCCAGTGATAAGAAATAACACTTTGAAATCACCTCTACAATCATATATTATTTATGAAGGCTTCACCGTCATATTAGAAGGTCACGCTCAGAGTATTTACTTAGGTCAAACAGTACAAAAAAGTCACAGTTAATTCATACGGTTTTGCTGTGGTCTTACAGCAATCATCAAGAAGCACTTTCAGATGAGACTTTCCAGGATTTCTTCTGTGTGCCCAGCACCAAAGCAAACAGAAGGTTTTCCCATTTGAGGACCTGAAATCATGTCTGTCCTCCTGTGTAAATGCTTCTGACCTTTGGGCTCAGCCTCGATTTGTCTCCCATTAATGATGATCAGTGCTAAAGTCAGGAGACACACAGAGGTCTTCCCCTGAAATCCTCTGGACAGATCTCACTGACACAAATGTGGCCACGCCTTGTGCTTCCAGTTGGTGAATATGTGAAAGCCTTGGAGTGTTCCAAAGCCTACCTGATGTTCCATCCAGATGACGAGGATGTCCTGGACAACGTAGACTACTATGAGAGCCTGCTAGACAACAGCGTTGACGCAGCATCCATTGAGGCCCGAGAGGTGAGTGCAGAGAAATCTCTACACCGAAGTGTGTTCCAGGGAGAACTGATTAAGAACCGAAAGACAGACATCATCATCATCAACAACAATAAAACATTGGACTTAAAGACACATAGAAACTTAGTGGCTGTTCCAGATCTTAATTCTTTCCAATGTTAACCATTCCAGAAGCACTTTCCTTATAGGAGCTAGCTTGAGAAAACCTGTTGCCAAGGAGGCTGCTTTTGCCAACTCTGATCTTTATGTTAGCTCATTGGCTGTTATAATGTAAAGATTCACTTGAGCATCTATCACATCCCTTAGGTGTTATTTAGATACAACCTCGTCTTCTCTCCTAGGATTTGGCAGCATTTGTCAAACGTCACAACCTTGAATCTGAACTGATAAAGTCGGCTGCAGAGGGTCTGGGATTTTTATATTCTGAACCGGTAAGAACAAAAAAGGAAAATGATGTGCTATTAAAAAACCTTCTTGGTGGATAGATATTTAAGTATTCGTGCCCCTCCCACATGAATTGTAGATTCTAATAACCTATTTAAATTAATAACTGAGTAGGCCCTAACTAATTCTGCACATTTTTAAAATTTGTTACCTCTGATGCCCTTGCCCAAACTGCATCAACCTTCTCTTCACTGATACGCAGTGCAAGTTCCTGAATATTTCAGGCCTTCTTAATTTTTTATTAAGAGTATTTTAATTTTTTATTCCTCTAAATTGTGTTTTATTAATAAATTTATACCTCTTTCTCAACTGTAAACAGAATTACTGGATCAGTTACGGAGGACGGCAGGATGAGAATCGGTGAGTTCTCCACTTGGGAGACAAACTGCAGTGATACAAAGTGCTCAGGGGCAAAAGATGGTGCAAGGAACATAACTCCAGTGGATTAGTGAATGGAATGTGATTACAGCCTTTGAGCTGCGCATTAGGATCCGTGTCCTGGTCCCAGCTCTCCCACTCTCCTCTGTATGGTTTTGAGTAATTATTTTTCTCCTTGAAATACTTTTCCTTAAATTAAAGCATTAGCCCAGAAGACTCCAAATGCTAACTTCCCATGATTACTTATTACACAAAGTAATATTTTGTGTAATAGTATTTCCGTTAACAAGTTTGATGAAATTTACTTTTTAAAATAGTTTTCATCCTTTGAGAATTGCATACAATGCATTTTGATCATATTCAAAATTTCCTTTCTGATAATTCCCTCATGATATTCATTTGAAATCAAGATCAGAAAATTTTCTGCATAATGAACTATAAGATATTACTGAACATATCAAAAGTTAAAGACCTCACTTTTAATACAATTGTAATCAACCCACATGTTTTAAAATAACTCAAGCTTGCCGCACGTGTGACTGACCTGTTTGTGATCACACAATCCGATTGATTTATTTTTAAAGGAGACAGACCGTGTTAATGGAAGGAAGGGACTTGTTTATTACTCTGGCACAATAACCTGGAAGATTTCAGTCTTGCAATTTTGCAGTCAATCAGCACTTGAGTGGCATAAGATTACTGGGATAGAATCTAGGACATATAGGAGTGTTTGAACATGCCCAGTCTGTGTCAATTTAAAGGCTATGTACTCTCATTTATGTATCTGCAAAGCTTGACACAAACTGTGTCTTTCTCCTTAGAATAGTCAAGAACCAACTCTTACATTAGGACATGATTTGTCTCCAGTCAAGCATTATTCAGTGATGCAGTCCATGTTCAAGACACAGTAAAACATGGAGAATTATGAAGGTGCACGCAATCACTTTTTCCTGTTCTTTGGGACAGTAGACCTATAAGAAGGGAGTGAAGTTATAGCTGCGATTTGTTTTGATAAAAGCTGCAAAGAGAATGTAGAGAGAAACAACATCCCCAGGAAGCTGAGAGAGCCGCACAAAGACACGGGCATATCATGTGATTTAGAAAGCTAGATGAATGGTCTATAACTCAGAATCAAAGCCTGTGTAGTTGCAGTATTCTTTACATTTGAACATCTTTCTTTAATAGGAAATTTCAGTCTCAACTTTTTTAAATGGACAGGGTCCCTTCAGGAGTGAACGTGGAGGGGGCAGAAGTTCATGGATTGTCAATGGGGAAAAAGTCACCACCCAAGATAGATCGAGACCTAAGAGAAGGTATGTACATAACAAGCTTTCATGTCTTGAAGATAGAGGAACAGGATATGGTGGGGAAATCCTTAAAGTTTTCTTTATTTCCTTTTCACAAGTTAAAAGCTTAGTTGGGTGGGATCTTGCCCTGAGATTCTTTATTTTATTTAACATCATGATTTTGTTAATCTGTTTATCTCCTTGAACACCGAACTTGGTGCTATTCTACTTCCCAGTGCCCTCTTTCACCTCAAATTGTAAGTTTTGTGTTTTTCCTTGCACAGCCTGCTCCTTTTCATTATAAACCTGTATAAGAGAGAACATTAATAACCACAGGCAGTGTCAGTGCCAGGCTATGTTGGTGTTTCCTCTGCTAATAGAATTTATCCAAAACTCTTCACTTTAGCCTCAGGCAGATCTTTTCAAAATATCACAATAGTCTCTAGGTCACATACCAAAATTCTTCTCTGAAACCACTTGAGCCAGGCCCCCACAGTTCAAACTGCCCTCAACACTACTGTCTTCCATGTTCGACGAGGATGGCCCATTAAGCACCATTTAAGTGTGTTGTAAGTGGGGGAGAAGTGTGGGTTGTATTCCCGGCACCCAGCTCCCAGCCCCCAGCTGCCGGCCCGCTCAGCCGCTGGTTGCTTGCTTATGCCCGAAATAACCACATGAGAATTATATTCATTTAAACTCTGCCTGGCCCATTATCTCCAGCCTTTTCTTGGCTAGCTCTCAAATCTAAACTAACCCATTATAAAAGTCTGTATGTCAACACGAAGTGGTGACTTACTGGATGGTTCTAAGGTATGTCCATCTGTGGCTGGAGCCTCATGGCTACTGTCCCTGACCCAGTCTTCTTCCCAGCATCCTCTTCTTTTTTCCCTACCTATCTAAGTCCTGCCCTATCAAATGGCCCAGGCAGCTTCTTTATTTAACCAATCAAAGCACAGAAATAAAGATGGACCCTCCTACAGAAGTTTTCAACTGCCTTTCTGATCCAAAGTCCCAAAGTCCACATCCTTCCAAACAACAGTATGGTCAGACCTATCACAGCAATTCCCCAGTCCCTGTCTTAGCTATGGTTTCATTGCTTTGAAGAGACACTATGGCCATGACAACTCTTACAAAGGAAAAGATTTAACTGGGGCTGACTTACAGTGCAGAGTTTCAGTCCATTATCATCATGATGAGAAGTATGGTGACATGGAAGCAGACATGGTACTGGAGAGGTAGCTGAGAGTTCTACATCTGGCTCCACAGGCAGCAGGAAGTAAACTTGCTTGAGCTTCTGAGACCTCAAATCCCAACCCCTAGTGATACATTTCCTCCAACAAAATCACACCTACTACAATGAGGCCGCACCTCCCAAAAGTACCACTCCCTATGAACCAAGTTCTCAAACACATGAGTCAATGGGGCCATTCCTATTCAAACTACCACAGAGATTGAGGTGGAAACCATTTTCTCTTTAAGAATAAGAATAATATAATATAAGGGCTGGAGAGATGGCTCAGTGGTTAAGAGTACTGACTGCTCTTCCAAAGGTCCTGAGTTCAATTCCCGGCAACCACATGGTGGCTCACAACCATCTATAATGAGGTCTGGTGCCCTCTTCTGGCCTGCAGACATACATGCAGACAGGATATTGTATGCATAATAAATAAATATTTAAAAAAAAAAGAATAAGAATAAATCTGCAGTTGTCTCAAGTCAACACATAAACAGAAGAATGCCTCAGTTCTGTATGACACTGCAGAAATTGTTTCCAAATACTCCCCCATCCTTTAAAGTAGACAGGAACTATGTGGTCCTCCTCATTCTCAGTGGAATACTTGAGGCTTAGAGAGGTCACTAGCCTGAATTCTGTTGCCCAGCCAGTTAGTGAATACTAGATAGTGTGGGATAGACTGTTCACGCAAGGATCATGGAGAAGACAGGGGTCATGTGGAATATTAAGTTAGTTCACTTAAGGTACTTAAATAGTTAAGATTTGAGCAGGACTTCGAGTGAAAAATAGATTTTATCTTTATTTTTATAAACATGTGTGATGCAGGACCTTGTGAATGCTAGGTAAGCAGCCCAGTACTGATCTACAACATCAACCTATTGTTTTTCATTAAATTCGGTAGCTGCCTCTTAAGTAACTGCTGTCCTAATCAGAAGTTGCAACTCCAGTTGCAGCTGCCAGTTTAACCACACTATTAGCAAGAGTACTGCTGACAAAATTGGTAGTACTTCTTAACAGTCATGATTGTTTGCATATATAATTCTTAAGTGAATTTACATAGCTTTCATTTTAATAGTAGCATAGCAGTCTCTCATGTGGGGATTTAGTTACTTCTCCAAAGTCTCACGTGACAACCGGCAAGCACTTGAACCCTATAGTCATATCCAGAACCAGACTGTTATGTTTTCTTCAATACCTATTGGACTGATTACAAACAGTTGTACCTAAAGCACAGCCTACAGTATAAGCCATAAGGACTAAATACAGGTATAAGTGCCCACGAGGATTAGACCCAGGACTAACCTTGTCTTACAGATATCGAGTCTGGATAGGCTTGGTAGTGGCACATTGCCTTTAATCCCAGCACTTGGGAGGGAGAGGCAGGCAGATCTCTGTGAGTTCAAGGCCAGCTTGATCTGCAAAATGAGTTCCAGTACAGCACCCAAGGCAATTACATAGACAGAAACCTTGTCCTGAAAAACCATAAATAAATAAATAAGGCATCTTTGCATTTTGTAAATTTGACAGATGTGTTCAGAAAACTCAGAAACAAAGGATACTAATGAACAACCAGATGACGTATTCACAGGGCACAGATCTTCCTGTACTCTCTCTGCACAATCACCTCCCAGCACCTCCACCACAAGTTTATATATCCCTGGTGTTCAAGACTTTAACAAACCTGACTTCCACCTCCTCCCTGCCCCAAGCTGAAGGTTGCAATCCTTGGTCCTTCAGGGACTGGACCAATCCAGAATCTAGCTATGGGATACCCGATGAATCACTTCATTAGCATAATAAGCTCAGGTGTGATAGTTTTACAGAGACTATGAATGATAAAATACACTTCTATTATTCGGGAAACTTCAAGTGTTTTAGATGGACTGAACTAGGAACTGGTAACAGAATGCAAATGCATTTTTGATTCTACCACATGGGCAGTGCCCTCAGACACTTGAGAATAGTGGTAAGCTATAAAATTACCAAGCCCAGAACAGTCCCATGGCTTGGCAGAAAGCAGATGCCAAGGGGGCAAGACTCCAGGAGGCATGTGCCATAAAATACGGTCTCTGTAATTTTTCCTCTTGTTTACAAAGGGTCTGTCATCTCCTTGGGTTGGTGCTTAATAACATTCTCACAACACGGTCACTGGGGGCCACCTCCCACACTAACTCCAGCCTAGGAAACATTCGTGCTGACTCACAGAGAACACCTCTGTCAGTTACCCATTCTTTTAGCCCCCATTTTCCAAAGACCATGCTGACTAATGATTCCAGGGTCACTTGGGAAAAGGCCAAAATAATGTTGAACTTGGAGTGTGAAGGCTTGATGTCAGGATGTGTTATGACAGGACTCACACTATGACATGTCTCTCCTTGGCCCCTCTGTGCCTTGCAGTCATTATCTGTGAAGAAAGGTGGTGACTATGCAGGAAATGATGTGTATGATGTCCTTTTAAAACCCTAAAGGCCTGTGCTCATGTCAGGGCTTATTAGCTTGCACCCTGCCCCATGCCTAGTGAGATGTGATATTTATGAGAATACCATTGCTCTTGCCATGAGCCTCAAGCAGTGTGCACAAAGAAACAGTTGCCTACATGATCTTCATTGCGACC
Source organism: Dicrostonyx torquatus (assembly GCA_028555095.1). NCBI lineage: Eukaryota > Metazoa > Chordata > Mammalia > Rodentia > Cricetidae > Dicrostonyx > Dicrostonyx torquatus. The sequence goes on along the minus strand of JAQHUG010000189.1, from coordinate 3,057,512 downwards.
AGGGAATGAGAGCCAGGCACATACTTTATGAATGAGAGAAGAATTAAGTTGTTTAACCAAATCTCCCTGCACAGTGGTTAAAAGTTGGCTGCAGTCATCAGACCAGACCCCAGGAACCACAACCTATTGGACTACGCTTTTATTTTTATTTTCACATTTTCCCCTGTCTGGTGTGCTACTGTAAGTCATCTTTCGACTGGTTGCATCCTCATGGACGGCAAGGTTCTTTCCCCACCCCCTTCTTTCTTTGTTTGCTTTCTAAGTGTAATAAATTTCTGCTTAAAATTCTATACATTCTGTGGTAATTTTAATAGCTCATGAAAAGCATATATGAAATACCAGTTCTTCCAATCTCCTTCATTCTACATATTTAGGAGTATGTGGTGCCCAGCCTTTATGTGAATGTTTGAATGTTATTTGTTTCATGGCTCAGGGTTCTGCCAATATCTCACCACCCTCTTCTAAATATACTCCATTAAAGCAAGCTGACTAATATTGACACCAGAATCTAATATAGTATTCTAGCACAGCTGTACAATTCAATAATAATGATAACAGCAACAAACACTCATGCTGAGCTTGGGTGATAGAAAATTTTTTCTTTAGTGTTTTAGCATAGTAATGTTAAAATTCATATTTTAAGAATAATCTTATTATAAGTAATTTGCTTCAAGCCAAAGAATAATGAACACTTGACAAATTACAAACCAATCTAGTTCACTAAACTCTGTGTTCTATTTCTATTGGAATTTCATATTTACAAGTTGTTTTCTGTGAATCTGCAGCTGTCTTTTTTGCTTAAAGGAGTAGATTTTCATTTCTAAATTGGAGTAGCTTCACAGTTTTCTGAGTTTGAAGGGATGCGCCTCAGTTTGACTAGGAATTCTTATTGCCTACAGAGATTGGAACAACATTTACAAACTATATAAGGAAGACTTGTGAGGGGGCTGTCACTGTTCTTGTTTTATCTAGTTTCATCTGCTTATGACAATAGACATGTGTTATCTTATCTTTTCTGAGATTCAGAACCCAGAGACATCCATGATCCCAACATCTCAGCGGGGCCTTGACTGGTGTCTTAGTTAGGGTCTCTGTTGCTGTGATAAAGCACCAAGACTAAAGGTAACTTGTGAAGAAATGGGTTTATTATTTCAGCTTGTAGTTCCACATCACATTCCACCATGGGAAGGTTATGCTCAGTCAGGGCGTGGCGATCTCTGCAACCACCATGGCCAGTAGGGTAGTGGTCCGCAGAAGGCAAGAAAGCAGTTCAGTTCATCACAACTAAGAGCAGGTGCATTCAAATTGGGGGGGTTAATTCCGACCTGCCCAAGTAGCTTGTTTTAGGTATGTTTAAGTACAACACAATTTGGAGAACTTTTCTGGCCATAATTCACTCAATCCCATATGCACAACAAAGTATACAGAGTAAGAGAAACAAAGATCAGATGTGAGTACATTGAAACTCTTTGTGAAGTACATGTAGCACCTTCCATAAAGACGGATTCTATAAATTGACTACATGCAACTCTCCATAAAGAGAGTCTATAGACTGACTGAGAAAAGCAAGCACATGGTGGCTCACAACCATCTGTAATGAGGTCTGGTACCATCTTCTGGCCTGCAGGCATATACACAGACAGAATATTGTATACATAATAAATAAATAAATATTAAAAAATCATTCCCTTATTTAAAAAAATACCTCTTAGATGAGTTCCTTCCTCTTGTGTAAAATACCTTATTTTACCAGCCTGTTTCAGAAAAGAACTGCTGACTTGATTGCAGAAATCTTATTTTTATCCCTTTTATTTGAATGGGAGATTTGGAAATTGACTTATGTAAATATTTCAGTGCACCTGATACTATTTTGTGGAGTTTATTAAACTACTTTAAAAGATTTTTTAAAAAACCAAACAAACCACACAATAATGCACAGATCACCGGTTTTTAAACTATGCCTGTCCCAGCCTTCTGGACAGATGACCAGTTATACATTCACTCCTTTGAAGGAACAGGTCTGTGTGTAACATTCCAGGCTCTTCTAGTGCTTATCCGTAAGCACAAATCCTCCACGCCTCCTACAGCAGGACAGGAACCTGGAGCAGAAACTGAAGCGAAAGTCTTGGAAGAGTGCTGCCTATTGGCTGGCTCATTATGGCTCCCTCTGACTACTCTCAGAGCAACCAAGACCACCAGCCCTGAGCTAGCCTTGCCCTCAATGAGCTGGGGTGTCCTCTACCAATCATCAATGAAGACAAAATGCACAGGCCAATCTGGTGGGAGCATTTTCTCAACTGAGGTTCCCTTTCCCAAAGCAACTTTACATCAAGTTGGAATAAAACTAGCCAGCAAAACTGGGAAATACTCCTGATTCAGATGGCAGAACTCATTTGCTAGAGAACTGATGGGCCGTGGCTGTGCAGTCCCAGCTGGTTCTCTGCCAGAGGATGCCCTCTGTTTTCTTGCCCCATCGGTACTACTAGAACCGCTTGCCTCGTCAAGGCACACAAGCTGAGAAGACAATGAACTGGGCATGTGAGCCCGGGAGAAGTCACAGCCTCCCGTAAGATAATCACAGGCCTGACCTCCCATCTCCTTTGTTATAGTCTGTGAATCAGAAACAATTACCCAGCCATGGTCACACTCACTGGAGGCAGATCGCACAAGGGTAGGGAATCCCTAAGGTGGTGAGGATTGTCTTAAAGTGTGCCAGAGGAAGGGAAAAGAGGTGAGAGGAGAGATGGAAGAGGAGGACAGGGGTGTCAAGGGGAGGGATTGTGGTGGCCCAAGTCTGAAAACTACTGTGTAGCATTTAACTGCCTGGTAAACTCATGAAGCTTACCCATGCATTTCAAGTTTCGAGTGGTATTTAGATTCCATCCAATTCTGTATTTTTCTAAAACTTTAGTACAAGATATTTTAAGGAACATCAAACTGTGAAAGGAAAACTTATTTTTCTACTTATCCAAAAGATGGGATACTGAAAACTAGGGTTTTATGTATGTATTGTCTTATAATCCAAGAATTCTACATTTATAAGTTTTGCTGATAATTTTAGAATTAAAGGAAGTGTTGACTAGGGCATCTGTAGCTGAATCCTGCTGTAGATGTGTATCTTGATGGAGCATAAAGCCAGTTCACACTGACTGCTTGAGAGAATGAGTTAATATTAACAATCAATCAAGTTGAGGGCTTATGATTATGAAGTAAGGCCAGATTAAAACTAAAATTAAACAGATTCGCTAAGACTTCATTGTAATGTTAAATTTACATTTGTGATTTAAAAAAAATGCAGCAGTAGATAACAATATCCTTCAAGGAATGCCAACCCTAAAGGACCCTGTCCCAATCTTTCAGGAGAACGTTCACATGGAATGTGGCATTTTATTTTAAGCAAAATAACATCAACCTTCTTCATTAGTGTTGTTGACTTGGCTGCAGTTGCTTTTACATTCCTGCTTTGTTGTAATTAGGGGAGAGAGGTGTGTGGGTTGTATGTTCCCGGCACCCAACTCCAAGCCCCCAGCCGCCGGCCCGCTCAGCTGCTGGTTGTTTGTTTATGCCCAAAATAACCACATGAGAATTATATTCATTTAAACTCTGCCTAGCCCATTACTCCAGCCTTTTCTTGGCTAGCTCTCACATCTAAACTAACCCATTATAAAAGTCTGTGTGTCACCACAAGGTGGATGACTTACCGGAAAGGTCTAACCTGCATCCATCTGCGACAGGAGCTTTATGGTGACTGGCTCACTTCCTTTCTTCTCCTCAGAACTTCTGTTCTGTCTACTCCACCCACCTAAGGGCTGACCTATCTTACAAGCCAGGCAGGGTCTTTATTTAACCAATGAAAGCAACAGAAATACAGGAGGACCCTCCTACACTGCTTTCCTTCTGTTTCATAACTTTTGGCATCGGGTTATATGAAACATAAATGTACAAAATACAGCCCTGTCTCTTACATGAGCGAGTTCAGGGTTAGACACAGTATGTCAGGTACCCGCTAAGCTGAGAGAATGGCATTTGCTAATGGGCATCCCTGATAGCAGTTTGCTCCCAGGTTTGAGACCTAACATATATCTATCTTTCTAATATATGATTATTCCTGTACTCCTGTGTTCCTGTGGAGACTGCCTCTCCTGGGCTATATATTGTAGACTGTTGATTTTTCTGTGCACCATCTTAGAAGGTGGAAGCAGCAGGAAGGACACTCTGCTTTGTCCCCGCAGGTGGCCCTCTGCTCTATGAGAACATCACCTTCGTCTACAACTCAGAACAGCTGAACGGGACTCAGCGGGTTCTCCTAGATAACGTCCTGTCGGAAGAGCAGTGTCGGGAGCTGCACAGCGTGGCCAGTGTGAGGACTGGAGAAGGGGGACCCTCAGTGTTACCCCAGCTTGAGCCTGGAGTCAGTGGCGTGGAGGAGAAAAGCCCCTTTGCCAGCCTCGAGGACAATGTCCTGGAGAAGGGCAGCCCCTGTCCCAGAATGTTCTGAGCCTGGAGGACAGTGTTAGGGAATTAGAATCTCACTTACTTAGGCAGAAGACAGTAACTGTGGCAGGCGGAAGACACTGGAGGCGCTTTTCTAACTTTTAGGCTGGAATGATCTGAAAACTCCCACCGGCTCAGTTCTTAAGAAGGTAGACATCTAGCGTGTGCCCCACCTACTATAGAAGTTGCTGGGAAAATCCCTCTATTTTAACCAGCAATTAGCCAATATATGAATAATTTGTATTAAATGTCTATTTTTTAAAAGTAGTATTTTATAAGGAAGATAAAGAAAACCCCCCCTATTAGAATTGGTTATCCCTGTACCCTGGGCTTCTGCGCTGTGCTGAGTGAATTGTTCCTTGTCACTGACAGATCATTTGAATGCCTTTTGTCCCCAGGGAATCATGTTGGTTGGTGATGGATACCGAGGAAAAACATCACCTCACACACCCAATGAAAAGTTCGAAGGGGCAACTGTCTTGAAAGCGCTCAAGGTAAATCCTTTGCTTCCTTTAAGTTTGGTTTCCTTGGGATGGTGGGGCAGGAGGCGGGGCTGGGGTGGGGGCTTGTGAAGGGCAGAGTCAGGAAGAAGACTTTAGAAGGAGCAGCTGTGGATGGACACTCAGTTGGTGGTTTTGTCCTTTGTTCCCTGGTGCTGAGGGCCATTGGCAACACACACTGTGTCCTCTGCAGGACACCCCCAGACATTTCGCTGTTTCTAATGATTCCCTCCATTCGGGCGTCCATTTACCAAGCCTCGTGTTTCCTAAGTTTGTATCTCGCCAAAAGCTATGCAAGCGCTATCCTCATGAACTAATGATGGAAACATCCCCAAATCAGTCATGCTTCTCCTCTCAAGCAGTACTATTAGAGGAGAATGAAGGATATGTTCTGGGAGAAGGGGCCGGGGGCAGTGAGCTTTTTCCTTCCCTCTGCCATTCAGAAGAGCTGTTTCATGGCTCACCGTTCTATCCGAACACGCAATCACGTGCTATTTATCATTCCCTGTAGTTAGTGCAGAGGTGGCCAGTCTGCATTCTTGTCATGAAACCGAGAGCCTGTTTGTCTTGAGCCCTCCAGTCAACCCCGCAGTCTCTAATGTCCTTGGCGCTTTTCTGTTTTTCAGTTCGGTTATGAGGGCCGAGTGCCCCTGAAGAGCGCTCGCCTCTTCTATGACATCAGTGAGAAGGCCCGGAAGATTGTGGAATCCTATTTCATGCTGAACTCAACCCTGTATTTTTCCTATACACACATGGTCTGCAGAACAGCCCTGTCTGGTAAGTTTCCAGAACCTGAACTTGTCCCCTTCTTCCCAGAATGCCACAGGAAAGAAAACAATCGCAGCAAAGCTCTATTATTGTGATGCTCTGGAGTGAGAACTTATGAGAGCGCCAGATTTCTAGACCAACAGAAAGGTCTTCTTTCTTGTTCTACCTTTTGGCTCCTAATGTTCTGGGAGACCCCCATTCTGTACACTGTCTGCTAATCCATCTCTCATTATTGCTAAGACACGCGGGGGAAAATACTTCTCTGCTCTGTGTTTGAAGCACCCAGCAGTCGAGTCTGGAAACTGCAGTTATGTCTGCAAGCGCAGGGTGGAGGGGCGGATAGTAAGGGTCTCACTGGAAAGCCAGAATGCCACAGGAAAGAAGTGAGAGGCAGGCGCCCCTCACTCCTGCCGTGTTTTGGTTTTCTCTTCCACTCACCCTGGTGGGCATGAAAGGAGATCTAGGTCAGAGAGTGAGTCACAGCCTTTGGCTTTCTTCTCCGTTTCCTCCGTGGGCTTTTGATACCTCACATGAATCTCAACCTATAAAATGCCTGAGATTTACCCAGGTCCATGCATTCCATCTTTTATACCCAAAAAGACAGGCGTGGCTTGACCAAAGCTTCATATCCAGTTGATGGTCAGCCACAGGGGTCTCCCAACTGTGGTCTTTTTCTATAACCACACTGCTTTCTCTCTCTCCGCCTTCGCATGGGGCTGAAGAAGGCTGGTAAAGTGTGCTTTTAGTGGCTGCACATTGGGGCGCTTCTGTTCTCCTTCTTCCTGCTCTTCATTCTTGTCCCTTCTTCCGGCAGGGCAGCAGGATAGAAGAAATGACCTCAGTCACCCTATTCACGCGGACAACTGCCTGTTGGATCCAGAAGCTAATGAATGCTGGAAGGAGCCTCCTGCTTACACTTTCCGGGATTATAGGTAGGGCTGCTGCTCCCGGTTGAGCTTTGGTGGAAAGCCGGAAGCTGCTTTGCAGAGCTTGCTACCTTGTTCCTCTCTGTGAAGTAGAGATTCCCAGGAGTCACCTGGAACAGCAGCCATGACCAAGAACGAGCTTTCCCGTTCTTTTCTTAAGTATCATGCATAGATTGCCTCCTTTGAACTCGACAACTCGCTTTATAAGTCAGTGTGTTTCTCTAAGGCCTATCATTTTGCATGTTTTTCCCACTCTTCCAGCATAAGAGCGTGGTCTCCCAACATACATAGCACTTTATCACATACATAGGTATTATTCACACCCTCCGAGAACTGTGTCTGCATCGTCTCCATTAAGGAGATAGAAACGCCAAAGGGAACACTGTTGTACAGTATGAGGACATGTGTTAGCACATCAAGAGAAGCTATCCCAGGATGCACCAGCATATCTTCGTATATAACCACTGTGTGTATTTAACAACATGTCAGTTGTTGCTATATTGTAACTTATTCAAAGCACTTAGAGAGCAGTCCTTATCTGCCTGGCCGGGCTTGGTCACAAGGAATTCGTTAACTAAGCTAAGGAAAGAAAAAAATCCATCCTCTGGGGTAACTTTTCTGTGCTGGAGAAAGAGCATTGGAGAGCATGTGGGGGAGCTGAGAGGGCTATTTGAAAGAAAGCCTGATAAGGAGTCTACAGTGAGAAGTGAGTTTGAAATGAGACGAGAACCATATGTAAGCGTCAGGAATATAACCCAGGCTCTCCCTGAGCTTAACTTCAAGGGTCTGGAGGGTCACTGTCAAAGGCAATTCACCATCCAGGCTGGTCCAGTCGTCACTTGTCTTCAGTGTCTTACAGCGATGCTGGTGAGGACTATGTTGTCATCAGAACAATGTGTCCCCCTTTTCTTGCAGCGCACTCCTGTATATGAATGACGACTTTGAGGGCGGAGAATTCATCTTCACTGAAATGGACGCCAAAACTGTGACTGTAAGGAAGGCCGCTCCGCAAAAGGGACTGAGGATTTTTACTTCAGTGTTACCGTCTTCCCCACGTCTTGCTGGTTGTTGAGTTTCTACTATTTCTGAGCACAAAATGCAAGAGAGAAAGTGGATCACAGCAATCTATAGATAATAAAAGTACTAAGCATAAATGACTGTTTTAGTCCATGTTAAAGATGAGCCAATTGAGAAAGAGGAATTTTTAAGGATTTGATTGCAATCATATAAATGTTAGACTTGGAAACAAAGCTAGAGCAGTGGTTCTCAGTCTTCCTAATACTGTGATCTTTGTGTTCTGGTTGATGGCCCCCGTATAAAATAATTTCCTTGCTTCTTTATAGCTATAATTTTGCTACTGTTATGAATTAATGCAGTATCTGATGTGTGACCCCCAAAGGGGTCGCACCCCACAGGTTGAGAACCACTGGCTTAGGTTCTGGGCCTCTTTGAAACAGTGCGATGGGAACCTTCAAACAGCGTTCCTAAGGCCCTCGGGTCTAGGACAAATCAATGGCTTCAAGTAGCCTGTGTGCTTAGATTGAGCGTGAACTTCCAATGTGTGTGCAGACAAACTGGTGTATACAGTTAAGTATAACCCATAAACTTTCACCTCCAAGTGGGTATGTATATTCACAAATGTTTAGATCAAAAGTCATACCAACCATTTTATTCATAAACGAGCCAATGCCTTCAGAAACTAACCTCCTTATCACTTATAGACAATATAATAATAATCTTTTGATCATTAAGCCAAAGATCAAACACACTATAAGAACACTAAATCTCAAATGAAGAACTTACGAATGATAAGGTATTTCCCTTGCTGAAGAATCTAAGTAGTCGGGACATGTGTACGATGAACTTCAGAGTGTTAGCATGAAATCAGCAATTTTCAAAACCCTTCCCATGTTTTGTGCATTCAGTCTCAGCTTGCACATTTTTCCCCAATAGTGAAACATACAAGGTTGTTCAGGGAACACTACATGTATGTCCCCAGCTGTGGATCATTGACTTAAAGGGATTATTATGAGGATTGTGGAGAGAGAACATAGAAGCATGGCTATAACAAAATATTTCATGAAACTGAGTACAATGGCGTATGTTTAAACAGACGTGTTGTCTCCTTTTTTATTTGAAAAGAAAAAGAAATCAGTAAGTTCTTTGAGGTTTCCTATGTTGAGAAAAACAAACCAAGACTAATGCTCTGGACTGGAGTTTAGGTCCCTCTAATTAGACGAGCGTGTGCGGAAAGCATTTTACTTCCACACTTTGAAAGCATGGAAACTGAAAAAAAAAAAAAAAATCTTAATTTGAAAGAAAAATAAAATGGTTGATGATTTCTTTGCCTCTACTCCATCTAGCGGTCGTATTTGGAAGTGCCCAACGATTAAAGGTGTAGAGGCCACCGCCTGTAGTTCATTGCCTTTCTTCCCCGCCTCTGAGTACCACCCTGCCCCTTCTTTGTGTGAAAGCAGAGGGCATTCTTGTTTCATAGCTCTACAGTTCTAATAACTGAGGTATCGCACAAAGTCCAGAACCTACCTCCCACCAAAAACTGGATGAAAAACTGCTAAGCGTTTAATGGAAAAGCTCAATAGCACTTTCTGTTTGTAGCAGTTTTAGGGCTTTTGTAGATAATTAAAATGATCAAGTAGGAATTATTAAAAATGAGGAATTCCCACTTCCCTCCTTTTCTATAACGAACTTATTCCAGTCTCGGGAAGTGGCAGGTTCCCTTTTTTCTTTCCACACTGGATACTGAAGGACACAAAGTTTGGTTCCCAGCTGCCCACATCAGGTGGCTCACAACTGCCTCTAACACCAGCTTCAGGAACCCATGCCCTCTTCTTGCCTCCAGCGACACATGCACACATGTGCATGACCCCTCCCACCACACACACACACACACACATACACACCACACACACACCACACACACACCACACACACACACCACACACACACACATACCACACACACACCACACACACACACACCACACACACATACCACACCACACACACACACACCACACACCACACACACACACACACACACGTTTCTGCCCACTTCTGGTTTCATACACAGTCACTGGATCAGAATAAATCTATGCAGCATGCAAGGACTTTAGAAAAAAATTCAAACCTGTTCCTGGAAAGGTTAGAAAGTCTCCTAGCTGTAGAACACAGTCATCTTGCCCCCCACACAATGGTCGGGCTGCTATTATACACTGGCTGCACTTGTCCAAGCTCAATGGGGCGAATAAGCTTTCCTTATTTCCTGAGGGCTACAAAGTGGTTTCTCCTGCCAAAGACCCTGTAATACACAGGAGCATGGCCTCTAAAACGCGCAGTTGCCTATGCCTGCTCAGCCTGAAGAGCCTCCTCTTGATTTTGCACTGCAGCCCAGTGCCCTGGGGAGCGTGCCCCCTCACTATCATGTCCTGCCAGAGTGTCAGTGGACAGCTTAGCAGTGTGCAAGCTTTGAATTGTGTCAGTGATTTCCAATCTCTGGAGCCGTGCATAGGTCACCCCAGGGGCTAGTGTCTTCTCATCACCGAGCATAGTCGCCACGAATAATGTAAAGGAAATGAATTCACAGCTTCACACAATGTGTGAACTATGTAAACCATAGGTGCACAGTGGAGAATTAGAAAGGTTTCCAGCCACGCATTTGCAGTGTAGGCCAATAGCAAAATTTCTCTGGTACCCCTCATATCATCTTCTAAGTTCACAGATATTAAAATGCACACCCACCTTAAGCACCAACGAATTGCTAGTACCAAAATCTACAGTAGTGCATTAAAGTGCAATGTTTGTGGTCTTGAATGGGCGTGTTATCACCAGAGCACATGCCAAGTGACACCTATGTGCATGGGATGTGCCATGCATGTTGCTTAAGTAGTTTTATTATATAAGGTAAATTACTTTGAAACGATATTCTACAAGTAAAAAAATAATAATAAAAAACTAATCAAGGCAGTCTTTTTAACACTGAGATCCCATCCCAGTTCTTTGCTTCAAAATTTAATCCAAATAAGTAATTGCACAGAAGGAATAATAAGCGGACACATGATATAGGAATTGAAAGTCTAATTCTTATTTTGTTGTCAGGCCTCTATTAAACCAAAGTGTGGGCGAATGATCAGCTTCTCATCTGGCGGAGAGAACCCTCATGGGGTGAAGGCGGTCACCAAAGGCCAGCGCTGTGCCGTGGCATTGTGGTTCACCCTAGACCCTCTTTACAGAGAATTGGTGAGTTTGCTTCCGCCACAGAGTGAGCCCTGCTCCCTGTACTGATCTCTCTTTATGTTGTTCCTAAACCTGTAGTAATTTCTGCAGTGACATCTAGGAGTAGGAGAGGGGTAGCCTGCAGTGACTTCTGCAGTGACATCTGGGAGTAGGAGAGGGGTAGCCTGCAGTGACTTCTGCAGTGACATCTGGGGAGGAGAAGGGTTGAGCCTGCAGTGAGATCTGGGAGAAGGAGAGGGGTTGAGCCTGCAGTGACTTCTGCAGTGACATCTGAGAGAAGGATGGGTTGAGCCTGCAGTGACTTCTGCCGTGACATCTGGAGAGGAGAAGGGTCGGGCCTGCAGTGAGATCTGGGAGAAGGAGAGGGGTTGAGCCTGCAGTGACTTCTGCAGTGACATCTGGGAGAAGGAAGGAGGTCAAGCCTGTTGTGACTTCTGCAGTGACATCTGGGAGAAGGAGGGGGTCAGGCCTGCAGTGACATCTGGGAGAAGAACGGGTTGAGCCTGCAGTGACTTTTGCAGTGACATCTAGGGGAGGAGAGGGGTCAAGCCTGCCGTGACTTCTGCAGTGACATCTGGGAGAAGGATGGGTTGAGCATGCAGTGACTCCTGCAGTGAGCTCTGAAGAGGAGAGGGCTGAACCTGTCGTGACAACTGCAGTGACATCTGGGGAGAAGAAGTGGCACTAAAGGCAGCTCTTATCCAGTTGAGTTCTAACCGTGAAGACATTTGCAGAAATAGATCCATTTGCACCCTGGCTGTACAGACAGATGTTGAGCATTGAGCACACTGACACCCGTACTGTTGGCAGCCAGAGACTTTCACCCAGTCACTAGAAAGGCCAGAAAATCAACAGAACATCACTGACTAGTTTATTAAGCATGTGCGGGGAAGGATAAAGAGACCTGGATTCTTGTTGTTATTCATTACACTAATTAAGTTGAATGTTAAAAAATATATTAATCCATAATGTAATATGGCTGGGACACTGTCAAGAGGCCTGAAGTTTAGCGCAGTAGACAGAGTAGAATCTCCTGGAAGAAAACAGCCAGGCTAGCTTTAAGGAGTTACCTTCAAGTCCTCACCTCAGTTCAGTGGGATTGTCAGTTTGCTGACAGCGATCAGAGATCCACCCACGGTCAAGAGACTGATTGCAGTGGTCACTAAAGGAGGACCTGAAGCCACCAACAGAAGTCTACGGATCCCTTCAAAGTCTACTCCAGCGCTGAGTGTGGATGAAGAGAGGAAATTGTAACTTCCCCCTTAGAGATTTTCTCTTTGCTGTTGTGGAGACAGGATCTCTCAAGGCAGTTAGAGTGGGCTGTTCTGGAATTCACTAAGTAGACCTGGTTGGCTTTGACCTCACAAGATCCTCCTGCCTCTTCCTACCAAGTGCTGGAATTAAAGGCATGCACTACGCCCAGTTCAAGACGTACCTCATTTTGGATTATGCGTGTATGTGTGATTATGTGCATGTGTGCATGCTGGTGGAATTCTGAGGGGGACATGTTAATGCCTGGAGTAAGAGGGAGCCTGTAGACCCGGCAGTTGAGAACTAAACACCCATCCTCTGCAAGACCCCAGAGCATCTTAACCAGGGCCAGCTCCCAGCCCCTGAAACGCTAGTCTTCAAATAATGGCATGAATCCAAATCCATTGTCAGCAGCAGCAGTTTAGAATCAGCCCCTTCCCATGATCAGAAAGAACATTTGGGTTTTTTTCCCCCCACACTCTCGAAGTCCTTTCTTTGTTCCCTAGGTAGGGCTTTTGGGTGCAGAGGTGAACAGGAGAAGCTGAACTCCAAGGAGCAGGGAGGTCCAGCAGCTAGGGAAGGAATACACAACAGTCCTGTCTGAAATGGGACAGTAGGGACAGCGTATGTTATCTCAGACACAGAGACCCTGACAGCCTGGCATTGAAAGGCAAGGATGGCGCTGGTGGAGAGAAGCCAGCAGAGCCCAGAAAACTTCCAGAGGTGCTCAACAGCCTCCAGCCTCCTTCATCTGTAGTTTCTCTTTCCTTGAATTTTTAATCTACAAAATGCCAGCGCCACTTCCCCTATTGTAAGGTCGAGACAACAAATTGTAGAAAAATCAGATGTTTTTAGTATTCATTTGGCATCATTTTATTTCCCTCATGCCCTCACAATGCATTGTAGCATTTTATTAAAATAATGAATGCAAACCAAGTTCTCTGTTCCTTCCTGCTCAGGAAACTTCAACACCAGTGTGCAGGCCTCTTGGAAAAGTACTAGAAAACTGCACCCTAAAGGGCCGTTGTGCCATCTAGCGGTCCTTTTAGGAAATGACAAGAGCCTCTGAGTTACTAATCGAAGATTTTCTCCTCTGCCTCACCTGAGGGTCTGTAAGAACTCTAATGCCTGATTCCTACCTTCAGATGTTCAAATTTAATTCTGTAAGGAACTGTCTCAGTACTAGGGGTTTAAAACTCTCCAGACTGCTCTAATATTCAACAAAGTTTGTGAATATTTGGCTTAAACCTCAATTTCGACTGGATCCTGAACAAAGCCTGTCTAAGAACAGTGAGTAATAATTCATACGTGTATGTATGTATGTATATATGGATGGATGGATGGATGGTTGTGTGTATATGTACATATATAGACATTCTTTGTTCATGTATATATGTATGTTTATGTGTGTCTGTATGTATATGTGTCTATATACATACATGCATCCATCCATACATGCATATTACTGAATGGGTGGCAGTGGCCCACACCTTTAATCCCAGTACTCATGAGGCAAAGGTAGGCAGATCTCTGAGTCTGAGGCCAGCCTGGTCTATAGAGTGAGTTCCACAAAAGCCAGGGCGACACAGAGAAATCCTGTCTTGAAGAGCCAGATAACAAATAAATAAATATAAATAAATAAAAAATACTCTTGATCATCAAGAAGAATTCAGTCATATGCACACATAAAATGTTAAGATGCCTTCCAGACATCTGTCCCAACACTTGGGTCCCTTTCTCTTTAAGAGGCACACATGCTGATCGTCTCTTGTGGCCATCAAATGTGAAAACGGTGTGTGTGTCAGCTTGCTAAGCACTGCGCTTTCTGATGTCACTATGTAGTTTTCTATCATTTTGTGTGTCTGCTCCTTTTAGTTGTCTGTGTGTGACATCATTATTAACTCTGAGCTCCTGCATTGAAAGAACTTTGTTTTCAAGTCAGAATATAGTTATTCTTATAATTTAGTGTGCTGGAAACTGGACTAGTGACTGCCATTGCGGAATAAAAATTGGATGGGGCACAGCCCCTACTTTCATGGAACGTTAAGTCAAACCAGAGAGATGAGATCAGGGAATCAAATTATTAAACCACTAGGATTCCACTATGGAAGGATTGTCTGCTGCAAATGACAACTTGGGGACCTAAAGAATCAGTTAGGAAAGGGTTAATTGTGGGGGCAGTGCTGGAAATAAGCCTTATAAGATGGGCTCCTCTAGGGAGATGCACTTTAGGCTTTCATCCACACAAATGGTTCTTCTTAAAGATAATGAAGCCCTTGACAAGAGGTAGTAGCTTTTATGAGCACTGGAAATACAGCAATGATTAAGAAACTGAGAATCTTTACTCTCCTGGACCTACATTCTAAAAGAAAAAAAGAGACAACAAATTAAAAAAAAAAAGCAAATGATCAGAAGTTTTTTTTCAACAGCAATAAATCATATGTAGAAAGTAGGGTAAAATAACTGAGCTAACAGTAGATGGTAGACCACCTATGAGGCTCTCCAAACGTGACAGGGAAACTGCAACCCTGCTGGCAGGAAGAACCAATGAGAAAGAATGCACAGGGAGAAGTCTTCCAGGCAGAGGAGAACTTGCAGAAAACCAGAGATAAGAAGACGTTTGGAGAAGGGTAATCAAGAAACAAAAATGGTGTGTGTGTGTGTGTGTGTGTGTGTGTGTGTGTGTGTGTGTGTGTGTGTGCGCGCGCGCTCCATCTCAGAGCACACACCTTGCGTGTGTGAGCTCCTGGGTCAAACTCCTAGTGCCAAGAAAACAAACAAAAAAACACAGCCCACAAAAAAGAAGGTCACAGCAGCTGGAACAGGAGGTTTTAGAGGAGATAAGAGAGTTAGATTAATGCAAGGATAAAAAGGAGGCAGGGCCCACATTCTTGATTTCATATCAAGGCACGTGGAATTAATTTGAGCTGCTGAGAAGCGTTTGTGCTGGCCCCCTACTCTCCACACCACGTAAGCTCCCTTGTCCGAGGGAGTGGTGGGAAAGAAAAGATGGCTTCAGCCAACATGTGGACTTAGACTAGAGGAATAACACAGGTAGGTGATGTGGGAGGTTGCCTGTGAAGTCTGGGGGAAGACACGCTGGCCCGACCCTGCACTGGTGTAAGGGACAGGAAATGCAGGTGATGTTGGGAGCATCCAGGGGAGCATGTTGCCCAGATTAGTGCTGGGAGACTATTTTGAGAATGAACACTCAGAGGAGACTGTGAAGTAATACAGAGTTGCAGGTTAAGGCGAGCACGGAGGCAGGACACAGGAGAAGACAGAAAGGTGTGGATTTTTAAAAAACCTGACAGCACCCCCAAGAAAACAGAACCTGCAACCAACTGGAGTTGTGAGCCCCACATAGGACAGTGTTGCAGTCAGACTTGGGGGAGCATGTCCACTAGGACCCTGAGTAAGGAGGCAAACCTGTTTGGAACCTTCCAGAACACTTCATGACAAGGATCTGAAAGAGGTAGTCTTAAGATGTAGCACTTGTCTGTTTAGGGGCCATTTTGCCATGGCTACACACAGTTTTAGTTCTCACCATGTGGGGACATCTTGTATACCAGGGAAGTTAACATCTACAGTACACAGGAAGATCCTCTATGCACACACATGCACACACACATGCATGCACACAAACGAGCATGGTCACACACATCCTAAAATGTTAGTAATGCCATCACTGAGAAACTCTGGCCTAAAACAAGCCAACAGCCATGCACCATGATGGCCTGGGGACAGAAATGGCGTACAGACTAGCCAAGGCCAAGGGATGTATCAAGTACAGGAGACCAGAGCCAGGTGTTTCAGGCAGAGGGTGAGCCACGATACTTTTTTCTGAGAAATAGAGTCTTGCAGAAGAGCATGGCAGGTCTGAGGGGGAGCAAGTGGGGAGCTGAGTCAAACCCTGAGTTGAGCAGGAGATAGCAGTGGGACCATGAGACAGAGAGGGTGGAAAGCTGGTAATCTGATGAGGCTTCATTGGGAGACATCTTGGAAGGTAACTGCTTAGGACATGGGGATGTATGGAGACTGTGCCAGTTTGGATGCAGCAGGCTTCTCCCTGACTGTGCACAGATGGCGGGCTGCAAATGTTGGGGAAGCATCTGCTGCCGGGCCTGGTGATTTACGCCTATACCACAAATGTGTCACTTGTCTTTTTGCAGGAGCGGATACAGGCCGATGAAGTGATTGCCATCTTGGATCAAGAACAGCATGGGAAGCATGGACTGAATATTAACCCCAGAGATGAGCTATAGAAAGATATAGATAGAGTGTTCTATCGAATATTTATTTAAATTGTTAATCTTATAAGAACCTTTTTATTTTTGTACAGAGCCATGGTATAAATCAACAGGATACTATGAGTCGCTAGGTTCCCCTTCTGTCCCTGTCTCTGTTTGCTTCACCCTCCTCATGCCCTTGGTTTTCTTCAGTTCAGCATTCAGAGCCCAGGCACATCCCCAAACACATATGTCACACACACTCTGCACACCACACAGTCACACGGGTAAACATACATCACAGGTATACTGCAGAAGCACACATATGCCACTCACATACCACACAAACTCCTAAACATGCCACATATATACACTCTAAACACATACCACCCAGATAGACAAACTCATTCTCTCTCTCTCTCTCTCTCTCTCTCTCTCTCTCTCTCTCTCTCTCTCTCTCTCTCACTCTCTCTCTCACACACACACACACGCACACACACTACACATACATGATTAATTTGTTGCGTATTCGGAATCTCAACACGACAGACTGTTTTTCAGCAACCCCACAGTTAGTGTACCCCAGGTCTAAAGTCAGTGTGTGAATTGCTCTCAGGCTTCCGCCTTTCCCCGTGGCCTCTCATGGTGCTGATGGCTGAGAGTACAGACTCTTCACAGCAAGCTTGGCTTGAATCTGAGGAGCCCCTGACACAGTCTGCATAGCCCCAAGAGTCACAAGCAGCGGCATCTTTCAGCCTTGAGGAAGCCACCACTGGGATAAGGACTGTGACACAAGGTCCCCTCGCCAGGGCCTTCATGGACCCTGAGGACTGGTATTGTAAGGGACAGCCTCTGAGTTGTCCTTAAACAGTCACACAGAGCTTCCAGCAGCAAAGTCCCCCCCAGGGATGATGGAAAACCATCTTTAATCCCCCTGCATCAGGCGCTATTGTTCAACTGCTGGAGAGGGGCTGCTGCTGGTGAAAGAATAGAATCCCTTTCACAGGCTACTCCCTGTCTGCCTCTGCTGGGCAGCCTCTTCCCGTAGTTGCTGTCAGCTGACAGAGGCATGTTGTGTCTGAGTTGTTTAATAAAGGGAGCCATGTTGCAGCGTGTGTCTTCTCATAGACGTCCATTTCCTCTTCCAGTGGTGGTTTGTAGCCATCTGCGACAATGACTACCCCAGGAGCAATGGGCCATGACAACTTTGCTAGCAGACAGTGAACTGCAAGAAGCCAGGCAGTTTCCTCTGGAAAGGGCAGAGCTGACTAGCAGGTCAGAGCCTTAATTCAGAGAACGGGAAGACTTGGGCTCTGCACAAAGTCATTTCTTGGCCTTAGGTCTTATTCTAGCTTCTGGGAGCCTGTGGCAGGCAAGTCTAGCCAATGGGAGACCACACCTACTAGTGCAATGTGCCCTAGTAAAGGTGAGGTTTGCTTTCTGCCCCTTGTAAGCTGCTTACTGAGAACGTTTGTTCTCAGAAACTGTGAAATTCAGGTGTATGGATATGTGTCGTCGGCCTTTCACTGCCAAACTGGAATTCTGGTTGCTTCTCTGCTATGGAAGAACGGAAAAAGCACGAGACTCCCAAGTGACCTAGAGCCACTCCCTTCCTCTTTCTGGGCTCCGGTTTCCTTTTCTGAAAACGGTGTTAATTAATCATATGTGTTTCCAAAACCCTACACCTTGCTCAAGACATGAACCAGTGATAAGAGGAATTTTAGAAATATTAACCAATACGGGCAAACCTTTGTGTTAACATCTGAGAGCTACAAATGGTGTATGCCATTATGAAACTTTAAACCCAACTTTAGGTTAACAGCTTGTGAGATGTGAAGACGATGGTTATTATTTGTTCGCTCTCCACTGCGAAGCACGAGCTGGCACTCAGACTCAATGATCCGGGCAGATCCGGGCAAGGATCTCATTTCTGTTTTCTGGTAACGAGGCATCAACAAAGAAACCAGTCCTTGGCTCCACACAGTTCTTGCTTCCTGGGTGCGCTGATGGCCGGGGAGAGGCAGCAGCTTCAGCATGGGGTGTGCCATGCGGCACAGAAAGCGGGCAAAGGCCTCAGTAGATGCCGCTGTTGTGTGAGATCGCATCTTCTGCCACGTTGACAGCAGGGAGTGGCTGTTCCCGTTCTGCTGGTTGGCCGTGTTGCTTTACACCTGGAACATCGAGGATATACTAAAGCATTCATTTTTTTAATCTGCTCCACATCAAACCATGCATAATTTCATTCAAATATTCAGGGAGTGCCGTCAGACGACATAAGACAGCCAAACTTAGAAGTTCGAGTCTAACGTGTTACTTAGTCCCGTTTGCAAAGGAGTGGAAAATCCCATTCGCATTTTTGTTGTTTTGAGAGTTGAAGAAAGCCGTAGAAGTTGCACTTCAATTCCCTTGTTTCCTTTGGGCGAAAACTGTGGCTCAGATACGATCCTGTGGTGACTGAATTATAGCAGACAGGACCAGACTAAAGCCAGAGTTGTCGGAATGGAGGATGCAAGAATGCCCGCACATGATGGCTGGAATCCAGGCACAGGTCTTCTTCCACCTAGAGAACTATTTCTCTTTGTCTAAACATGGGGCTTGCTCACTCATCCACAGTCCTGCAGGTCTGAATCCTCCCTTTTTCTAATTTACACAGGAGGACTCTGCTCGAGGCAGCCTAAGCAACCAAGGGACGTAGGGACCATACATCCCTTTGTAGAAATTCTAACCCTCACAAGGCTTTTGGTTTTCATCATAGTATTGTAATAAGTGGTTTTAACACC
The DNA here is from genome assembly GCA_028555095.1 of Dicrostonyx torquatus. Taxonomy (NCBI): domain Eukaryota; kingdom Metazoa; phylum Chordata; class Mammalia; order Rodentia; family Cricetidae; genus Dicrostonyx; species Dicrostonyx torquatus. Next base: position 3,038,311 of record JAQHUG010000189.1, on the reverse strand, counting down.
GAACATACTCACACCTGAGGAATCCGGGGGTTTTCTGAACGTGGGATATGATGCCCAGTTAGCAGGTGAAGATAAACTAAGTGAGGGGTGAACGCAGTACGGTGGCTGCCTGCAGAGAGCTCCTCTTGTCCCAGAGCATGGGGTCTGAGGGAGCAGCATGGTCTTTCCAGAGAGAAGAGAGGCAACAGCAACTATTACTCCTCTCTCATCTCCCTAGGCCTGCCAATCTAATATGCTAACAGAGAAGAAGGTTTGATTTTACAGAATCAAGAGAACCCCCTCTCTTTTCCTGCTAAGAACTGTGTGATCACATACTTGTATATTATCACAAGTATACATTGATACATTGATCACAAGTATACTGAGATACATTGGACACAAGGCCCTAATTCAGCTTGATTCCAGACACTTCTCGGACCCCATAAGGCTCATGACAGGCATAAAGATGATGTCTGGGCGTCTTTTTTCTGTCCCCCAAAGGCAGAGAGATGGTCTTTAACTTAAGTTTAGAAGAGAGTGACATGGGACGGTCCCCCCTGAGATGTGAGGTGCTTTCTGCACAGCCTGCCTTTCAACTGCAAGGACTCTTCACTTTCCTGGCTTTTCATCACGTAGGTGACATTTCTCTGGCACTCATTCAGCTGAAGAGCAGCCACGGAATGAGTCAGTTCCATTTAATAATATATACCTATGAATTCTAATTGAAGTACAAATGCTGAATTATTTCACCTAAGACAGCCACAGGGAACAACTCCCTCACTGACGTCAAGGAGGGAGTAATGGGGCCACCTCAGCAGCTCCTCATGCCAAAGCATTAAGCAGTCTGAGAAGGCTGACAGCTCTGTAGCTGAAAAGTGGGGGGAAAGGTGGAACTGATCCCACATCCCCAACTCTTGGAGGTGGGGGCGAGCAAACAGGAGCCATTTGGAAAAAAATCCAAACCAGGAGGCTGTGGTTCTCCTCCACCTGCTGTCAGGAAGCCTATGATGCAAGGCGACCTCGTGACATGGTTCCAGCAGCCCACCCACAGCTCTCTTTGGCTCCCGGATAATTTGATATTTTTGATCTGCGGCATAGGGCCTGTTGTGTTTTGTTACCTGGTGGATATCTCCAGACGCATCGAGACAAGTCGCACCAACCCCCTTTGAGCTCATTGTCGGGCTGGAGCTGTGGAGTAGGGCTGTCAGAGTGTCTGTCCCCATGGCCAGGCCTCGTTGCAAATCACAGCACGTTCTGTGCCCTCCACTGCCCTGACCTTTGAGACCAGTGCGATGACAAGATGAACAATCTGATCACAGACCCTGGTCTGCTGGGCGATGAGTGGCAGAGGCCATGGGGAATGTTTGCATTAGTGAATCATCTCTGGCTTCAGAAATCTTCCTAAGAAACCATAACACAATAGCTGGAGAATTTGTATTCCTGCCCTCTCTTCCAGAAACGAGGGTGGGGAGGGAGGATCTGATTAATCGTTCTTCACTGTTGAACCTACATTTTTCTGATCACAATTTTCGTACTTCTGGAGGAAGGAGAAACAAGGAAAAGACACATCCAGCTTCACCTACCTTCATAGGCCAGTAACAGAAAACATCTAGGAGCAAAGCTGAGAACTGTTCCTGCTCACTGCCCTTCTCACTTGCTTCTCTGTCCTTAATAAATAAGAATAGGCAGTGTTTTCATCTGAGCCTCCATTTCAACCCCAAACGGAATGTGAATCTTATTTATATGTGGAAACCCTTGCCTCGGATCCTCTTCTCAGACTCGGGTGTCTTCCCTCATGAGGGCAGTTCTCTGACATAGGTTCTAGAAGTTCTATAGACCTTAGTTAGAGCCTTGTCCCTTTTAGGTTCATGTTTTCACCTTTGAGTTCCTCTGTGGTGGTGGGTGGGGTAGAAACAGGGGCTGGGCAATACCTGCTGGTTGTGTCTCATCTTTTTCCGCTTGCTAACCATATGTCCCATTGTTTCAAAGACATAATCACAGTTGGCATTTATAAAGTATTTTATGGTCTTGAAGCACTTGGCATTCATATATAAGTACATAACTATGAGAGACATTCAATGCAATCTTTATTCTGTAAATAGGGAGGAAAGGGTGCAGTCTCTGGGAGGATAGTGGCACAGAGTTCTCATCACAATGAGTTTAGATCTCAGATGGTGCTGAGCGGCTAAGTTAGAAGCCAGGCAAATTATTCAGAAGGAATGGGGGCACTCGAAGTAAGGTGAAGAAAAGTCAGTGTAGATGAATTGGCAATATAAAATAAACACTGCCGTGCAAGGGTTATGCTAGACATGGGGAGGAAAGGCCAGCCGAATTCAGAGAAGGGAGCGGTTGGGCTGCTGCAAGGTTTGCAGAGGTGACAGCTGAACTGGCTGTTCAGTGCCCATCCTGCTGTCTAGAAGCAGATGTTGTAACCCCTGAGTTCTCACATCAACACCATCCTCAAGTGACAAGTCCTGAATGTGAACAGGCCACATTGGAGTTGTTGAATAGGGGGTAGGGTGGAATAGGGTGGGATGGGGGTAGGGAGGAATAGGGTGGGATGGGGGTAGGGTGGAATAGGGTGGGATGGGGGTAGGGTGGAATAGGACCTTTCCTGCAGATTGCCTTAGGAAAACACTTTAATGAGCGCTGTGAAAATCCAAATAAATACCGGGGAAGGAGGAAGTTTGATTTCATTCCCTGGTGAGGGAGGTATTATTTAAGTGGGTGGAGTGGAGCCCTGGGGGAGCATGCTTCCTACCCAAGAGGAGAGGAGAAGCTACTGTTGAAAGTGGCTGAGAGAGGCCCTCACACAGCCAGAGCCCAGGGCCCACCCTGCAGTGTTGCCTCTGCCTCAGAACCCAGGGGACTCTCTGCCCCACACCCTCTGGGGCCAGTCTCCTCACACAGCCCCTTCCACTGTCTGTCAGACTGGGAATAAGGAGGACTCGCCATCCCTGAAGTATGTCTGAAGAGCTGAAAGCCTTTGGTAATCTTGGGGTGGGAGCTTTTAAAGAAAACCAGAAAGCCACGTGTTCCTTGTTATGGGACATCTTTCCCAGTGGCACCCAGAAAGCAGCGTTGTAGAGGCCCTGGGAAACAGAAGAAAATTATCCTCAGCCAGAGTTAATGGGGCCAATTTGCCTTATTTAAAACCAAAGGGTCAAATAGGCCATTACACAACTTGTGTCCAATCAAACCTTGTTTGTCTCTCTACCTGTTTTTGGTCTGTTCACCTTTGCAAATGCCTTTGAAGGTCTTAGGCAATAATATTCCTTCAGTTTAGAAGAAATTACAGAGCGAGTCCCTGAGGCTCAGAAACTGACTTCAAGGCTTCTGGTCACCAGGACAACATCTTGGTTTCTCATGAAATCCAGGGTTATTTAGCAACATTTACTAAACATGTGCCTGCTCCCCCGCCCCACCCCACCCCTCCATTTTTAAAGTTCAGAGTCTCCGGATATGGTTTTCTTGTGAGATAATATGAAGATTAGTTAGTTCTACTTCTTTGAAGTTAATGTTGGTAATTAAATTACAACTGTATTTCCTACCTCCCAGTATTCGACATAAAGAATGTCACATCTTCTTATACAATTGGATTCCGAGAGGTCTCAGTATATTTTTTTTCTCTTTTCCTGTGTATGGAGAGCTGCCCTGCAAGGCTATATTATGCAGATTCCAGGGAGAATGTTCTGCTTGCCTCCTTCCCTTAGTAATGGGTCACTAAGTTTTCCCCAGCGTGTTGATACGGTGGACTATTACTCATGTGTAAAAGAAAAGAAACCAGGTACAGTAAAGTCAGTTCCCAGGGAAGCACCAAGTGGCTGTGTTGAAGTTCTGACAGTTTGGAGTTTTGGGGATGAGTAGGAGGCAGGAGAATGACCCAGAGTTACTTGTCCTTGGGCCTCACCCACTTCTGCACACTCCAGTAGAGATTCTGAAGGGGTGACTCCTCCCAAGATGGCAGCCTTCCTGGCTGTAAGCTGTCAGTCTGGCTGCACTCTGCCCAGACATGCCCTGGTTTCCTCACAGAGCGCTTCCGCCTTCTCTTCTTCCAGGCCGCAGGGCTGAGTGCAGGGTACAGATTTTTCCTCCCAGACATCTGGCTTCCGAGTGCAGTATTTTGTCTCTAAGGGTAATAAAAACACATCAGATGTGCTCCCTGTACCAGGAACTTTGCTTTGAAGCACTGGTGAGCCACTTCAAAGGCTCAGGACCAGAGGAGGCCATGTCCTGAGGACTCAGAGGTGTGCCTATCCACCGGGACACGTTGCCCACTAAAACCCGATTGTCACATATGACTAACTGTCATGTTGAAAACTTTAAACCACTCTGTCTTCAGAGTCAGCATGGACCATATCATTATATCTAGAATCCTGTGAAATAAAACCTTCCTGTGCAGAAAGATGGGCAAATTAAAGAGAAAGCTGTTTGGCCATCTGCGCTCAGTAGAGCGCTTTCCGCTGTTTAGCTGAAGCCGGTGTCTGAGGCTCTCTACAGTCAGTGGGACTTGAATCAATCAAGCCCATGATAGAGACACCAAGAAGCAGTCATTGCTGTAATAGTATTCGCTGTTTATGGACTAGCAGAGGAAAGCCAGGGCAGATACTGGCTGGAAGTCCTTCTCTGCACTGACGCTCCCTAATTTACAACATATTGAAGTTAACTAAAGGTTAGAAGGAGAATATGAGCTCATAGCCCTCGGGTATGAGTTGCTTTAGACCAGCTCGTAACTAATGGATTCCTACTCCTCTCTTGGTTATAAAGTGTTTATCTGTGAAGAAAAGCCTAGCAATACCTCTCTTGTGAGATACCCAGGAGACTTATGTGAGCGTATAGATGAAAATGCCCTGAGCTTAGCAGGAGACCTCTAGAAGGTGGTGGTCACTTTATCTAATGCAAAGCAGCAAGGAAGAGAAGAGGGCTGGAGGGGACCCTCTGGCATTTGATGCTTTACTGGAGACGTCGTTGATTGTCGATGCAAACTTTGGAAACTTTAAGTAAATTTTCGTATAACATGCAGAGGTAAAGATGTAAAGAACTGGTACAGACACAGGGAAAGAGAAACTTGTTGCATAAAATTGAAAGGTAGTCTAATTAAAATCTAGATGCCTATCCCCTGTGTAGAAAGAAGAACCCTGGCCTTCACAAAGACCTTTTGACTCCCTAGATTCATGCAGACACGGTGTTTCAGCTTTTATTGTTCTACTCAGCTTCACACATCATGAAAGGCACGACAATTTCTGCCCACTTCACCTACTGTTCTTCCACTATGAAATCTGCCATCTTCTCTTCCACTGCCTGGAGAACATGGAGCCACTGGTCAGCAGCAGAGGGCACTATCCGCATATTTTGCACAGCAGTGTTAGAAAACGAGATGTCTCTGCCTCCATTTTTTTCACTCAGACATTCCCATCATCAAGACATGATTTAACATCCATTGTGGGTTTTCAACTAGGAAGGATGTTAAATAAACATAAAATGCAGCACTTGCAGACCAAGAGAGAGATGACCATGCACAAAATGGGACAATATGCTTGTACCTGCCTGAATACAAAGAAGGTATTTGAGAGGTATTTGGTTGGGAGGTATTTGAGAGCAGGGTTCAGGGTGGACTTGTAGAGGCTAGGGTGTTGTATGAGGGGGAGAGGTGCGGGTTGTGTTCCCGGCACCCAG